>CM041297.1:102763562-103193562 GCA_023052935.1 Piezodorus guildinii
CCATGGTATGGCACACCGGATTACTCTTCAAGCTTAAAACGCATTTACCCCAGTCTCTATACCTCATTCTACGATCCTATCTCTCAAACCGCTCCTTCCGAGTTCGCTGTGGTGTAGAATTTTCTAACTTTTATCCCATAGAGGCCAGTGTTCCTCAAGGCAGCGTCTTGGGACCCGTCCTCTATATCCTTTACACTGCTGATATTCCTAATCATCCTGACACGTTTCTGGCAACATTTGCAGATGACACCGCCATCCTATCATCCAATTCCGATCCTGAAATAGCATCATTAATCCTGCAAAGACACCTTTGTCTTATCGAGGAATGGTGTAATGCTTGGCGTATTAAGGTTAATGAAAGCAAATGCACCCACGTCACCTTCACCCTTCGACGCAAATCCTGTCCAATGGTTCATTTCAATTCCATACCGCTTCCTTCCTCAGACACAGTCCGGTATCTTGGCTTACTACTAGACAAAAGATTGACGTGGAACCCACATACAAGACTTAAACGAAAAGAACTTAACAGACGATTCGGACAGTTATACAGACTACTAAACAGAAAATCTAAGCTTACAGTTGACAACAAATTATTACTTTACAAGACAATACTGAAGCCAATCTGGACCTACGGACTTGAACTGTGTGGGACAGCTAAACGTTCTAACATCAAACGCATTCAATCCTTTCAATCCAAAGTCCTCCGAACAATAGTAAATGCTCCTTATTATGTCTCCAACTATACCTTACACCACGACCTTAATGTTCCATTTATTTCAGACCTGATTCCATCTAAATTTTCTAAATTCCACCAGAACCTCATTCATCATCCTAATCCTCTAGCACAATCCCTATCCAGCTCCACTCATCCATACAACCCTCCTAGAAGGTTGAAACGGCAGTGGCCCCGAGACATATTGTAAAAATCTATTCTGGAGTTCTGACACTGGTCAGATTCTCCTCTCATGTGCGGTGTGATTGTGGCTGTGGCGCCCTCACTCAGCTTCCGCTGGCTCTCACCAGTGATGCGGCTGAGAGGGAGGCGTTGGGACCCTTTGGACTCTGCTTGTCCTTCCACAAGTGGGGGGGCAAGTCCCGTCTGGGGTTCCCGAGCTGATTGTAAATATTGTACATAGGTATGAATGTGACATGTTTTGTTTATTTATTTTTTAACTTCATTTATTTGTATTTATTTTGTCTATAAGTTTTGTTATTGTATACGTTTATTTATTTTGATTTTATTTTATGTAATTTGACTTTCCTTTTGTTTATATTGTAAATATTGTATGAATGAGATCCTGTAGCACTATTATTATTGTCTATTATGACAAATTGTAATATATACGAATAAAAAAAAAAAATAATAAAAAAAAAATTGTTATTTACAATGGTGAGAAGTGAAGGGAAAAGGGTATAAAGTAAAATCTTCTTCTTTCTCTTCTCCCCTTCTGCCTCTTAGCGTGGGGTTGTCTTCAGCCAGCGGCGCTAAGCGTCTCGGTCTCTTACCATGTTCCTCATCTCAGACGTAGTTTTTCTTCGTCTTCCGATGCTTTCGAAGTGGCACAGAAAAAAAAAACTCCTGGATCTACCTCTGGGCCTCTATCCCAACGGTTTCATCTCCATTGGCGATAGACAAGGCCTAACAACCTTAGCTGACGAATTTCTATTATTTCCTGTATGGGGCCTAGGTACCCCTAGTTCTTCCCAAATTACCTCATTTCTGATACGATCTCTTTTTGTTTTTCTGCCCTCCTCAGGAACCACACCGTGATCCGGCTTCGTAATCATTCAGTCGGAACCCAGATCCATTAATCCATTATCCCAGTCAGCTCTCAGATTCATTATGAAGAACCGGCATACGTAATGACTTAAACAGATGTAGCTTTGTGTCTTAAACTACCTCCTTGTTTCCGATGGTCGAATTGCAGATCTGGTAGATAACTGGATTGGTCTTTGAGATCCTATTTGTAATTTCTGAGTCCACTTTTCCATATTTGTTCATCACGGTACCCAGAAAAGTAAAGTACAACACTGCCTCAATGATCTTATAGTTACAATTTCTCTCGGGGTCTTCCAACATGAAGGATCCTAGTCCTAGCTGTGCTTTCGTCATTTCCTTCCTTTTCAGCTTCTTTACACCACTCAGCAACTGCTTGTTGAAGTCTCTCTGGTTTCCAGTTACCTGCTTGCAGAACTGAGGCCTTGAGGAATTCTTTCCACGCCGCGGCAGCGAGAGAGCTCAACCAGCTACCGGTGGAAGTCAGGTTTTCATCCTCTTTCCGTAAGGCTTGCCTTCGACTATTCTTTGAGGCAGAATCGTCGAGTGCACCTTGAGGCTCTGAACAAACATGGAGATACTTCCTTTCCCTTTCCAATATCCCATTGTTCCTTTTACTTTATTTGATTGTTTTTCCTTAATCTCTTCCCTCAGTGTTAGTTATTATTATCATTAATATTTATTTTATTTTATTTTAAATAGTCTACATAAATTTTGTTTATTATAATTAATATTTTCTTTTTGTATAGTTTAAAATATTTACTGTTTAATGTTTATTTAAAAAGAAAAAAAAGAAAAAAGGGTTATATATGTATAGTTTAAAACTGTCTTTTTTTTTTTTCTTTTTTTTTTTGGCACATTAATTATTGTAAAAATTATTACTTTGTCTGTAAGAAAGGGCCTCAGGCCCTAAGACAATAAAAATCTAATCTAATCTAATCTCTGGGGTACCTAGAATAAGAACTATGTCACCTGCAAAGAGGAGGAGCTGGACAACAACCGGGAGTGAATTCCATTGGCCTAAATGTGTTCGGGGAGTGCAGTTTTTACAGCATGTACCAATTTCATCCATATAGATGACAAAGATTAGGGAGATAAGTGAATCTCCCTGCTTGACTCCCATTTCCATTTTGAATTCCAGACCATTAAACAACCCCTTTGGTTTAACATCCTTTATTGTTCTAGGAGGAACATTTTTTTGCTCTCAGGGCTTTCCAGATTTCTTCTCAGGGAATCCTAGGCTGCCCTGAGGTCCAGAAAAGGAGAAGATACACGCTGCTGCCACGGTCCCAAGCCTTTTATTTGCGGTTCTAAGGGTAAAAATTGTAGTCCTGTGTTTGTCTTCCTGGCCTAAACGCACTTTGCTCCTTTTGCAGGTATAATTCCACTATGCGTCTTAACATTTGATCAAGTATACTGGTATAGATATTATACAGTACCGGAGAGGGGCAAATAGGTCTATAGATGGAACACTCACTCTGATTTCCTTTTTTATGAATTGGGATAATAATGTTCATTTTCTTTGGTATCTTTTTCTCATTCCATATAATTTGAAAGAAATTTCGTAATACTTCCACGAGTTCATCCCCTCCATACTTGATGAATTCATGGGCCACTTAATCTCGTCCTGCTGCTTTCCAGTTTTTAGTTTAGAGATAGCAATCCTTCCTCTTCTTGTCTATCATCACATTCCTCGTGGGTTCCTGTGTGATACCGCTCCTTAAACTCTTCCATAAAGTTTTTCCCACGCCATACTCCTAAAATCTCATTATCATCCGATACTATAAAATAATTTGGAAATGTAACAATTCTGCGTGTTGTATGATGCCATACTAGCTGAATCGTTACCACCCTCCAATAAGTAAAGAAATCTTCAAAAATCAGTCCCCTTGAATTTAATTGGAAAAACGTTTCCTATTTCTCGTACAAATAGGCAAGGTCTAGAGTGCCTCAAGAACTAAATCTGATAAAATAAAATTTGAAAAACAACCTGAAGAAAGATTCCTTAAAAATTAAATAAACTCCATATAATTCTGAATAGGAATAGATGTAGAGGAGGAATACAATAATACCAATAAATAAACTAATAACTTTCTTTATTAGGTTGGCCTTCACGTCTACCATCTCCTTTCCGCCTCTATACAGTTCTGTACATTAGATAATACTCCACCTTGCAATAACTTTCAATCTCTTTTTTATTTTTTAATTACCTGATTAATTATCTATATAATTGGCATTCATTAATGATAGATTTAATACTTAAAATTAGTATTTTTAGAGTTAAATCAGAGGAGGGAAAAAAAAAGTTTATGAATTGAGTAAGAAAGTCATCTTGGATGTTAGCCTCGGAGTGTACTCGACCTTAGTTACGCTACCGGAACGAGGATGGTTATTCAATGGCGCAATTACACTTACGGAATATAAAAAGAAATTTCAAAAGTAACATACCACAAGTAATAGTGAGATGATTTAATATTAAATTAGTGATCGTAGGAGTATAATGAAGGATAATAGAGATTATTGTTCGTCTAATTGTGATTTATAAATAATAATTAATTGATAGATCGCCACTCATCTCACCCTTCTTAATAATGAGATGAATCTCGTAAACCGAATTGATCGGTTTCAAAATAGCCAGGCAAAGTGATATTTTTTTATCAGTTTGCATCGTTTAATTAGCTGATATCCGAAATTGCGAGTCCGTTTTATATTAATTGGACTGAAATGAACGTAAATATCTGTTAATCTACTCATTTTCGGATACAGTACAATCTCATTTCTCCTACCGATAACAAGCATATTCTAACCAAAGAGTATTTAAGAGACAGAATGTACTATTGCATATTCGATCAATTATAGGACTTTTAAATTATCAATGTTCCTAATGCTATTATATATGCCTTTCATTTCTCAAAAATCATTGTGAAAAACTTCCCTATGCAGACATGCCTATAAAATTGATCAACTATTAGTAATCCATGTTCTGCTTCACATTTTGCAACAATTTCTCCAATATATGAATCATTAAAACTAAATTATTGAGAATTCCTTAATGCTACATCCATCTGTGAAGTTATAATGTTTGTCGTGTCTCTATTACTTTAACATGTGGCTACTCCTGCAGCACGGCACTGATGTCGCTTAAATTTAGTTTAACAATGGAAATTTGGGATATCGATGTTTTCTTCGTAGTTCAGCCATGTTTGAGATAAAAGCAATATCGTTGAATTTTGAGGAAAACCGTCATCAAGATCCAGGACATGTGCGCGAAATGATAATAATTAATAATAACAAACTGAATGCAGTAAACACAGCGACGCAAGAGTGAAGACCAGCTATCTTTCTCGCTCGGGTACACTCGGCGGTCCCAAGTTCACCCGATCGAACATTTCACGTTAAAGCGCTACAGATCAGCCTCACTCACAGCCAACGAAAAAATCTGTGTGCGATGCGCCAAAAGAAGTTTTCACTTTAAAAATGTTTTACAACAGAGGATATAAAAAAATTAACTATATTTTATTATAAGATTTTCAGGGAACGAGAATTCACAAGAAATTTAAGCCAACTTGAAAATCTGTAGGAAGATTCGTTCAGAACATCGTTTTATATCAAATTGACGAATTTGGCACATTGACCTTATTCTTCCTACATCAAAGACAGCTATAAATTCTGACTTATAACGAAATTACATAATATAGATGTAAGAAGAAAAACTGTATTCTGGGACTAAGTCCTAAGATAATCCCAAAGAGTAACATGAAATTTAACATAATAAAATACTCACATCTGGCCAAGATTCAAAATTAATGAGGAAAAAACAACAACAAAAAACTAGATTTAACATAAGTAAAAAGTAAAAAAATAATGATAAGAAATAAATACATTTGGTGACAATATATGTATCGCATACATAACATGCATCATTTTAAATACGTAAACAATAATAATAATAATAGCTCATATGTCATTCCTTAACAAACAATAGGTCGACTGTCATCTCTTTCAAACTCGAGTGACGTTTGAATGAAGCAGCGTTTAGCGGGGACTAATGTTCCTAGTAAGCCATGATACTTGTCAACTGGTGCACGGCATTTTATTAAATGTTACAGTAAAATATAATATACAGCCATGTGCGTGAGCAGAAGATAGCAATGGAGAGGGGGAGGTGTTGGAACATATAAAAACATAAGATAA
The DNA here is from genome assembly GCA_023052935.1 of Piezodorus guildinii. NCBI lineage: Eukaryota > Metazoa > Arthropoda > Insecta > Hemiptera > Pentatomidae > Piezodorus > Piezodorus guildinii. The sequence continues at coordinate 102,769,534 of CM041297.1, forward strand.
AAAGTAAAATAAGGCATTAAGATAAATAGTGTGGTTAGAGACTGCTTCTTGTTGACTTGGTTTCTCCAACGAAAATTCTGCGTACCCTCTCACTTATGACCTATGAAGAAATTGCTCCATTAGTCAAACAAAAAACCCTATAATAACTATATATTACATTATCAGTTAAAAATCAGGATTAATGTGGGAAAGAGTTTTTTAAATCTCTAGAAATCAGATCCTATAATTCGAAAATCCGGATAAAAGAGGTTTTACGGTTGTACCAATTAACGAGAATTTATCATTCCTTTGGGACGGCATGAGATGGAAGACTAGTACTGGGTCCGATCCGGATGGAACTAGATGTTGTTGATCCCATATTAGCATTTTTTATCGAAAGAATTATTATCTTAGGGTCTCACTAATCTAATATTGCGTTATTTTCTAGCTGTCTATGGAGGCATTGCATAATACTTGTTGAGAGAAAGTGGAATGACAGTAATTTATCTAAAGGAAAATCAAGAAAAATAGGGTTAATGCATTATTTGTTTGTTTAACTTTCGAAATAAAAAACTGTTGGTCCGGATTTGCACTTGCTCCTATATCAGCAGCAGACATGATTTTATTTTATCCTGTGGAGGGTAGACTGATGTACAAAGTGATCACCAGTCAATAGTATTAAATATTTTATTATATTACTACATTAAAATTCGAATATCTTTATATAACTATAACTTACTATAAAGGATTTGAGAGATGATATTTCTTATCTGATTTTATTTCCTTTTATCAATTACCTTTTGAGGGGAGCCCGTAGCTGAGTGGCTAGCGCGCTAGTCTCTCAAGCTACAGGTTCTGAGTTCGAATCCCAGTCCCGGCGGGGCTTTTATAAGGAGGTAAAAAAATGGGAATTCACTCACAACCTCTCCCCCGGGTAAGTGAGACCCGTCAGCCAAAGGGTGGCCACTCACAAAAATAGTCGTAGGGAGTGATGACCCTACACTAAAAACAGCATCATGAAACGTGAGTGTAAACTCGCAGGAGTTTACACCGCGAGGCCCAGGGCCTACACGACTTGTCGCGCCACTGAAAGAAAGACAATTACCTTTTGAAATTTTCTAAAATACAAAAAAATCTTTTAGTTTAATTTCATTCTATTTTCCAACCAAACAATTATGGGTTAAGAAAAAATAAATACTATATTTAGACTTGGTAAATGAAATTAAAAATGCAAAATTATCTCGACTTGAATCCGTATGACGGTTCAATAAATATCCAGGTCATTACATAAAATATTCTCTTAAACCATTTTGCATCCTATCCTAGCTGATATTGATGGGGTCTAAATTACTTCCTCCACAACTTCTACCACCTAATTTGTGGCTGAACTCTGTTAACCTGACCTCCCAAGTTTCCCTTGATAAAATAGACCAAACCAAGGTGTAAGCCTTAAATAAAATATTTGCTTTGGTCACCGCCTTTACCTTCAGTCCCTTTCGCAGAAATCTCTTCCTATAATCTTTAGTTTCACCTCTCGCCCTTATAGAGTACCTTTGATGAAGCATCTGAGACAACCCTTCATATTCATATACAACCCATTCCTTCATCGTCCTCTCTGGAGACTTTAATGCCAGTTTATTGTCATAATCCTCGGATGAAACTTACTAAATATATTTTTTGTAAACTTTATAATTTTATTTTTCACCTATAAATCTATATTGCAATAATCAAATGAGCTCTATTTCATAAACATGACATGGATAGGCATGAGGGAGATAGTACGCAGTGGTGCATTTTCCTGACATTGAGTAAGTATATCTTTAGGTAAGGAGATACCTCATCCAACTCTTCTCAGCCTTCGCGAATTATTTCAGGAATGTCAGAAGTCTTGTTTTGAACATGCCCGTTTATTGGTCCATGCAGTTTATCTTGAAGGCGTTTGTAAGTCAATTGGGGTTGGTTTGTTGTAGTCAGAATACGTCGTATGAAGGGTATCGTTTGAAACATAGTGATAAAAACTTACTTTTCGCTCAATTTCTACACAAGTCCTAATAACCACATCCATCACACCAGTTTTTGGACGGCAGGTTCCACTTTTACATCCTGAACTTCTCTAATTACTATTCGACTCATCAGATCATGTTGGATTTCTGTCTGCCAATAACCTTATTCAGGTTTTCTATGACTATGTTCTTCCGCTATTCCTCGAAATATTTTCTTTCAAAATCTAAACCACCTCTCTTTTGAACTGCTGAGCCTGATCTAGATAATATCCAGTGTCTATACGTATCATTGGTCGATTGTCCATATTTATGCAACAAAACAATTTTTAATCAGTGACATCACATTTCTTCTCAATACTGACAATAATAATAATAATAATTTGAGACTAAATTCATACAATACTTAATACCTCAAGTTTCGTCAATTGCATGGTGTAAACCCTAACCATCCATACTCATGTTATTCTCAAACGTCATACTCCTCTAAAAACAAGATAGTTTAACAGACACATAGGAATAGATCATATTTGTGGTAAGGCAGCATCAACAATTCTTTGAGGTGTTCATATTATTATCATAATTATGACGGTGATAACATCTATTTTTTTTAAGCTATTCAATTTGCAAAATACTAGCTAGCCCAACAGACGATGTCCTGTCCGAACTATAACTTAGCGAAATCGGTGTGATGCGATGATCAAGCAAAAAGCTGATACATTTATATATGTAGATAAAAATATACCAAAGAAAATAAATAAATAACTACTCAAGTAACTTTTCTCTTTATTTCTTTCACAAGATCCTTTTCATGACTGTTATAAACACAACAAAAACACCATTAGCGAATTCGGTCAAGCCGTTACGCGTGATGCGACCACTAAGGGAAAAGGCGATTCATTTTTATATCTCTAGATTACATTACTGTCGACTGCTGTGACAAAAATAAATGCATCCCTTGTCTCGAATAACCACAGTGGGATCCTGAAAAAACGATTGATACATTTTGAGCTAAGTACTTTTTTAACGAAAACAAAAATATGATGGAGAAGTAGGTTGGGGGCACGGCCATCAATAAAAAACACTCTTGTAAGATAAATCAATTTTATTGTGCGTCGACGTGTCGGCCTAAAATGTGGACCTTCATCAATAATAATCAATAAAATTAAAAGAAAAAATCGAAATAAGCTAAGTACAATTAAATTAGATAACAGTGATAAAATTTAAAAACAAACATTAATATAAAATGATGATGTTGGCATAAAAATATTTGAAGATTATAACGAGGAACTAAGCAACCTATTAAAATTTAAAGAAGAAACATTTTTAAGTAATATTTGATGGGTTTGTAAGAACAATTTTGAAGAAATAAACTATTAAATCAACAATCGTATAAGAGAGGCTACGATCTAAAAGGGATTTTTTGTGACTTTTTTTTTTTTTTCACCCCTACCTCGCCTTTGAAGGCAATACGGGGGTTTCTCGGGCCGGGGGAGGGGGGGATAAATGCCGAGATAAAATCCCCCCAGCATCGAGACTTGAACTCGTAAATTATTTGTTTTAACTTTTCGGTTCTCTGTTGCTAGGCAACGCGTGCTCAAAGCAACGCGCGCTAACACGCTCGGCCACCCCACCCTCCAGGATTTTTTTGTGACTATCTCATTGAGTCAAGTATGTATTTTCGTATTGAAATGATTATTTCTTTTCACACTCCTCTTACCACCACTTATTTCTTTATCCCTCTTCTCCAATCCTCATATTTTCCTCTCATTTATCCAGCTCCCTCACATTCATGTTCTTCTTAAAACTTTAATTAGTTGCTTAGTTTCGCATTATAATCTTAAAATATTTTTAAATCAATATTATTACTTTCATTTACTATATATAGTAAGAGAAAGTATTGCGATCCTGAAAATTTTCGAATTCTAGTTTTCAGCGGAAATACACGTTTTAGGGTCCCCTAGGTCCAAATGACCTAGTCCCGCAAAAAGGTCTGTGTGTGTGTGTGTGTGTGTGTGTTCTAACTCCCGGGTGAAAACGAAAAGTCCTATGAAACTAAAATTTCACATTTAAGACAACTATATGCCCGAGATATAACAGAAACTTTTTCATCCGATCGGCTAACCAGAAGAGACACTTTATACCATGTATTTTGCACCTTATTACGATTTTTTCAAAAACGGCTCTAACGATTTTGATTAAACTCTCTATATCGATGTAAAATTTATTAGGCTTTAATATCATGTAAGTTTAATTCTCATTGAAATAGTCTTAAATGCCGATATTTTAAATTTTCTTCCTCTAACCTACCTTTAATTTTGTACAATCCAAAAAATTAATCATATCATCTTAATGGTACCGATGAAGGACGGTATATAAAAGTTGAGCGAATTTAATAAACAACTAAAGCAGAAAAGTGCAAACATATTTTTTTTTTTTTTTTCATTTTGTTTTTGTTTTCGGACACAAGAATAGTAATATAGATGTTTAATATACCGTTGGATAGCTTAAGATTTTAGAAAAAATATTATCTGGTACACAGAATTGTAAAGGGTAATTGGAGATAGATGAAAAGCCGATAAAACCAACAGTTTCTGGTTTCTGAAAAGGGAAATTCATGTTGACCGTGCTGCCACCTGGCGGCATGTCATAGAAGCAGAGTCCCTAGTTGTGATCACATCTTGACATTTGAGTTGGAGGTGGTTACCCCAAACACTAACTGATTGTTGTAGATAATAATACATATAATAGATTATTTAATACAACACATGTTTCTTTTGAAATTCAATTTAATTAATTCTTTAACAATTTATTTTTATCTCTACATGAATTTAAAAATTCTTAAATTGATTTTAACTACGGAGGTAAGTGAAAGTCGTGTGTTGCGCGCACCAGATTTTCATTTTTATATTATTGTCATATTATGTTACTCTTATCTCATTATTTTACTTAACTTATTATCGTTTTTTATTGTGTTGGTTATTATCGTATTTTCCTTAACCCTGATGAAGGTTCACAATTTAGGCCGAAACGTCAGCACACAATAAAATAAGTTTATCTTATTAGTGGGTTTTGCTTCATGATGCCCGCACTCTCAACCAAATTCTTCATCATATATCCCCAACGGTCGAAAATCACTAATATCATTAAAAAAAAAAGTATTACAGGAAAAGCAATTACTAAACATTGTGGTCATATAACTCTATGGTTATGCTGAAGATAACTTGGTTTATCAGCTGTTTTCAATCAATTACTGGACCGTTAAAGAGTCGATTCTTTTTGTTCTGGACCGAGAGATCAGGAAGGAACTGCCGAAGGTCAGTTACCAATGACAGCTTCAATCTTGAACATGGCAGTAGAATGTCGACAGACCACAGCTAGATAGCATGATCTTCCATTGTAGAAAGACAATAGTGTCAACACGAGTTCCCTAGGCTTGTGATAGCTAGTCGTACTTTTCTTATTTATAAATGATTTATCAATGTATCTTATGATCATAAATTATAAATATATTATTATTTTTTAAATTGCATTTCGAAGAATTGCACCTCAAAACTTACATATACTTTTATTACTCGAGATAAGTTTCAAAATTTAACTCATAGGTTTCAGGGGAAAACTGCAATATTTTCATAGAAAAACATTTTTAATAGAAAAACCCAATATTTTCCTGTACACTGATATATAATATAATAGCCAATTAGTTTTTATCTTCATCTTTAGCTTCCTAAAAATGATACCGTTAAAATTATATTAATACTTTCATAGTTTATATAGATCAATTTTTGTATTACTAATAACAAGAGACAGTGAGTATCCTCTGGTGAAAGAATTCAAGGTGATGAAATTTTGAAAATTAGCAATTTTTAGTAATGTCAGACAATTTCGATTGAATAACTTGTGGATACTAAATATGGTAATGCTAAAACATGGTTTAAAGTTGAGAATAGCTTTTTGAACTAATGTGAAGATGAGCTGCGATTGAATAAAGACGAACCCTCAATATTAGAGGACATAGTGTGTGTATAAATAAATATATTTTATTTTTAATAATAAAAATAATTAAAACGAAAACAAAAATACACCTCTGCAACCCATGAAGGGTCTTGGTTCAGTACATATGAAGATTAGTAGAGTTTCCAGGCCCATGAGACAATAAGATCGAGATCACGCTCAACCCAATTTTCGGATAAACACTTTACAGAGGCTGGGTGTGCCTCAAAAGGGTCACAATACCCCAGGGTCCCCACACGGCTGAAATAACAAAATAAATAATTATTCTGGAAAAGCCGCGATTCTATATCAATCAAACCATGCCGCTCCCAAAACATCTTACAACTAATTTCATTATAATCTTGACTGATAGACACGACGTACTTTCATCCATTCAGTTCTTTCAAGTTCATCTTTTAATGAAAAACCGCCTCACAATTAAGGAATAAAATGCAGTAATTTTCCTTATATTCTCGTGGCTGAGTGGCTAGCGCGCTAGTCTCGCACGCAAAAGGTTGTGAGTTCGAATCCCAGTCCCGGCGGGACTTTTATAAGGATATAATTAAATGGGGATTCACCCACTGCCTCTCTCCTGGGTATGAGACCCGTCAACCTACTTGTGGCCACTCACAAAAATAGTAGTAGGGAGTTATGACCCATCCTATAAAATTTCATCAAGAAACATGGTGAGTATTCTCCCACGATATTACACCACGCTGCCAAGGGCTTACACGGCCCGTTTGCCCCGCAGGAGAAAAAAAATAGAAGTTTTTATTTTACTAACTGGCCAATTATTATTAAAAAATACTCTTTTTTTATATTTTAAAAATGGAAACCTCATTCTCAGGTATGTGCTTTCAAGAAAAGGCTCATCAGCCTATAGTTATTCTGTGTTAACTGCCGTGGATCGAACCTGAAGTTGACCGATCCTCCTGGAGCTCATCCAATCTTGGTACTCATTCTGATACAGAGATAATCCTTGATTGGGGATAATTCGGGGTTGACTTTACTTTATCTAAAATATATTATACACCCCTCGACCTAGAAACAGTGCCTTATAACTCGGTCCTTCATAGGATTTAGTAGTACAGGTATATTTTTTTAGAGGATCGGTGTTTTTTTTTATTATTTTTTTTATCGGAATCGCCCTGACACTCTATCTGTCTTTTTGACAAGCCCCAACTGGCATACATAACATAGACACACCTCCAGGTTCCCTCGTGCATCGCAATCCATGCAAACGGGAAGGCGCACGTTGTGCGATTATCGCCTTGAGAAGAGGAGGGGGATGATCAGGGTCCAGTGATGATAGGGAGCGGATATCGCCGCTGTGTCAGTTGGAGTTTCAGACAGTAACAGGCGTCGACCTGAAGCGGAGCATACGGGTCCACGGATCTGCAAATAGCAGGTGTACTTCAAGGTGCGTTCTTCTCATATCTTCTGTATTATGCATATTGCTTGTGAAATACCATTCATTATTTTCATTTGTTTGCCACTTCTTTGAATCACTATCCTTTCTTAGGAAGATGGTCGATGTATATCCCTAATTAATCTGACTTGGGCTAGGGGAGGGAGAATTCTAGGTGCCGATAATGAAGAATTGTTTTGTAAATAGGCGAAATCCCTTACCATAGACCACTTTCATGAAAATAGTCAGTGAGAAATTTTAGATTATAATAACTATCGAGATGTACTTGACTATAACAAATATTTTTAAAAAAATAAAAACATTTGTGAACCATATTCTCATGCATTATTAACAATGGTCAAAACAGCTGTATCAAACTGCAACAAGCTTTTATTAAATAAGAAACGACAAACTTGTTTATTTGTTAACCCTTAGTATTTAGTTACATTTGTGAGATTTAAAAAAAGTTACATTGACCGTCAAAAAAGTCGTTACCGATTGCGTCTCTGAGAAGCGGAGTCAGTGACCATCAAGTTAATTCAACAAACGTAGGTACTTAAATCAGCCTACACAACAATAACTTAAATTATTTTAAGAAATATAATTGATTATAATAACTAATATATAATGAATTATTTTCTAACTACTATATGTATTACTACTGCGTCTGGTAAAAAAGAGTATATATTGACATTAAAAATTTATCTAAATTTCGTGCATCCAAGATGAAACGGCAAACCATTAAAATTTGTTTTTGTTCGAAGTATCATTTGACAGGGGAGGAGCTCTACAAAGAAGCCCCCATGGTGTTACCCGAGTACCAACTCAAAAGTGTCTCTTGGTTTTTACTGATAGCTAAGCACGGGTTGCACTTTGGGATAATACTATTTTAATGGTAAACATGGATGATACGTTTCTTCCATTCATAAAGAATACGATTGACGTTAGAAGAAAACTTCTACGACATACAGTAATATATATGATAACTACAAGTGAAACATTAGCCGCATTTTCGATAAAAAAAGGTTAAGGTAGTTGATAATAGGGTCATGTCTCGTTTAATCATATAAAAACGTCATTTATTTGAAAAAATAAATAAATAAGGATTGTAATTTCATCAATTATAAATTTGAGTTTCTGAGTTATTATAATTTTGAGTCTGGTTTCTATAAAAGAGACAATAACTTTCGGCTTCACAAAAATATATAAACATTTGTTCCCTATCAATGGAATCTCAACGTATTTAATTATATTACCGTTGCATACTCATAATAAGGAGTAATAATCATTTAAGAAAACTTATGCAAAATAATATTTATTTTTGTATAATAAAGGAGTTATATGATTTGTGAAGATCTCCCATCTAAATTCAACCAGGCTAATAATCAAAGGCTTTCAGAACGTCTAAAAATTCGTCCTCTACAAATGTTTGAGATTAATAGCAATGGATTTTAAAAAATAATCTTGTACTAAACAAGAGTAAATATATGTCATTGATAAAGAACCAAGGGGAAACAAGTTCGTCACTGTAATTATCAACTGTCTATAAACGTAATAAAAATGATATATAAATCAAGAACAGGTCATTCATTTCAAATAATACAAAAATAATTTCAAACGATTTTTCAAAAATTTTATTCTGTATAACATAAATGAAAAGTGCGTCATGAGATTTGTTTTGATTGTCCATCATCGTCTTATTATCTGTTAGAACTACTTGCTTATCACGACTTCTAACCCAAAAATCCGATATCGCTAAGAATAGAAGTAATTTTTTTAATTATTTTGTTGTGCAACAGTAAATGTTGCTTGCTGGTGTCACACAATGGATCTAAGCAACTGTATTGTTCTCAATTGCAATTTATTCTGCGCGTTGCACAGAGTAACCAAGCAACGGGGGCAATGGATACAAATCATTAAGCACTTTAATGTTATTTTAGGGTAGCATATTTTGTTGTACAGTAAATCAAAATTGGGAAATTAAAAAAAAAAAGTAATACATATTCAAAAACAATATAAAAATATCTGGTGCTACCTCCGTTGTTAAAATATATTAAAGAATTTTCAAATACAGTTAGAGATAAAAATGAGTGAAACTAATAAATAATTAATCAAATTGAATTTCTATAAATGTGTTTTATTAAAAATTCTATTATATTAAAATAATCAGTTAGTTTTATCGGCTTTTCATTCTTCTTTATAACTTTTCTTTCGGCTTCACTCTTTATAACTTTTACAAGCTTGTGTATAAGATAATATTTTTTCCTAAATCATTAGCTTTCTAACGGTGTATTATAAATCTCTCTCTCTCTCTCTCTCTCTCTCTATATATATATATATATATATATATATATATATATATATATATATATATATATATATATATATATATATGTGTGTGTGTTTATGTATTATATTATATTATATATTAATATTATATATATATATATATATATATTAATTTTACATTATAATATTAATGTATAATATTAGTATATTATATTATATATCTATATTACTGTTCTTATGTTCAAAAACGAAAAATTGCATTAAACAAATATTTTCGCACCTATCTCCTTTAGTTAGATATTGAATTCATTCAAATTATATATTTATCTGGGTTTTTTTTTCGTTGAAAACAGGGTTATATTGTTTTGTTTTTTTGTATCTACAAAATCAAAGGTACCTTAGAGAAAGAAAATATCGGCATTTAAGCCCTGTCAGACTATTTAAATCAGAATGAAACCTACATCATATTAAAGCCCATCAAATTTTACAACTATGTGTAGAGTTTAATGAAAATCGTTAGAGCCGTTTTTGAGAAAATAGTAAAAAGGTGCAAAATGCATGGTATAAAGTGGCTCTTCTGGTTAGCTGATTTTGATGGAAAGTTTCTATAACATCTCGGGCGTTCAGTTTCATAGGACTTTTCGTTTTCACCCGGGAGTTACCACAAGCACACACAGACCTTTTTGCGGGACCTGGTTATTTTGACTCAGGGGGGCCTAAAACGTGTATTTCCGGTGAAAACTGGAATTAAAAAATGTTCACGATCGCAATACTTTCCCTTACTATATATTTCATATATAGGTAAGTGGCAGTAAGAATTACCTAATGAACCAATAAAGTTCGGCAAATTTGATTTCTCTCAATACATTTAACTAAAGATTGTCATTCTGTCTTAAAAAACCAGCCGTAAGTAAATATTTTGTTACAAAATGTCTAGTAAATTGGTAAATTAAATTATGTCAAGGTGAACATCGCGCTCAAAGGTCTTAACACGCTTTGATTATTTTACAGGTCTGCGGTTCTTTCTTTCAACTCAGGAGTTAACAAATAAAAAAATAAATCATGACTCATGGATTATAATAAGAAAGAAAACAACCTTAACCAATCATTTATTATAATTTTCATAGGAATAAAGTAACTATTGGTATATAAGCTCGTTCCGAAAAATGAAAATACTTCCAACTTTGGATTCTGAGTGGGTCACTCTATAGGTCTTAGCTCCGAAATTGTATTTATCTACAAAGAAGAAGGATTAATTTAATTTATATACTATTCTTCTGGTTCCTGGTCAACGAAAATTAGCTGATAAAAAAAAAAAATTCATTTTTTTTCACAAGTAGAAGTTTAACACTAGAAGTTTTCAAGAATGTTTCACAATTTCTCTGTAGGAAAAATGCCATTTCCATGCTTAACAAGTACTTCGAAATTACTATCCGTTCCTATATTGGTATGATATGAATGGTTTTAGTATATGGAAAAACAAGTTAATTGTTTTAAAGTACAGATAAACATTCCATGAACTATTTCTCGTAGTAGTTCACCAGATTCTAAAGCTCTATGAGAGAAAGCGCCTTTTCACTTTGACCCTTCAAACTATAGATGTGAATTACCTGCTTCCCCCTCAACCTTGAACTAATTACAAGGACGCCGCATTGTTCATTGTTACTACATTACAATTAAGTTTGTTGACAAAACAAAAATTATATATATATTTATATTATTCTTAGGGGACTAGCTGTCCCAGAATAAAATTTCTTTTCATTTCATTATATATATATATATATATATATATATATATATATATATATATATATATATATATTGTTTAAATAGGACTCAAAGCCCATGATTAGTCGCGTAGTGTACCTTAGAGATTATTAAAAAAATCTGGTGCGGGCAACACATAACTTTCACTTACCTCGGCTGTTTAAATCAATTTAAGAACTATTAAATAAAGTTAAAGTTGAAAAAGTTTAAATAAGATATCTATTATTATAACAAAGATTAAATAATGAAGCTATATTGAATTGTTACATATAATAATCAGTAATAAGTTTATGCCCTATTCCTCACTTCACAACTTTGTGTATAAGATAATTTTTTTTCTAAAATATTTTTCTTTCAATTTATATTTATTTTATCCGAACAGATTACTGTTCTTATTATAAAAAAAAAATAAAAAAAAAAAAAATTACATAAAAAATATTTGTGCTCTTTTATCCTTTAATTTGTCATCAAATTCGTTCAACTTGTATATTTAACCGTTCTTTTTCAATCCTAATACGATGAAATGGTTAATCTTTTGGAATGTACAAACTTAAAGGTATTTCAGAGAAAGAAAATTTAAAAAATTCCATTTAAGCCTTCAAACTATTTCAATCAGAATGAAACTTATATAATATTACAGCCCATTAAATTTTACATCGGTATAGTGAGTTTAATCAAAATCGTTAAAGCCGTTGTTGAGTAAATCGTAAAAATGTGCAAAATGCATGGGCTAAAGTAGCACTTCCGGTCAGCTGATTTTAATGAAAAAGTTGCTGTAACATCTCAGGCGTATAGCTGTTTAAAATATGAAATTTCTATTAATTACACCATTTCATTTTTGTGCTGGACTTACCACACACACAAAGGCCTTCTTTCGGGACTTGGTTATTTGGACTCAAAGGACCCTAAAACGTGTATTTCCAGTTAAACAGTAAAAACTTAAGAACGTAATTCTTACTAATGTTTCACAATTCCTCAAAAAATTCCAATTTCTTGCTTCACAAATACTTCCAAAAACAATACGTTCTTATGTTGAAAGCAAAACCTGACGAGAAACAGAATTGCTAAAGGCAATAACGATAAAGTAATACTTGAAACGAAATGAGCCTGAAAATGGAAGCTTCAACAAACGACTCGAGGATAAATAAAAGCAACATAAAGTGTAATATTGATAATAAAAACGTGAATAAACATTTTTATCTCCATTTGCTGTTTATTGTATTGTTTACATACTTCTCATTCCAGTCTGCTTACATTTGATGTTTCACATGCATTGTTGTATTTAAAATAATTAAAAAAGTGTAAATAAATATTTTTATTGATAATTGAATTTTTACTCGGTTTATTAGTTTGGATTAAATATCATTAAGCCTTTTTTAAATTGAAAAATTTACAAAGTGGGCTGGGATCCTTCTGTGTCAAGATATACGAAAAAGTAGAAGAATCCTTGTAGAATAATTTTTTATTCCATTGTACCAGGCTCGGTACTGAGTTCGGAAAAATACCCTGAAGCTCACCCAGCCTGTATGAAGGGGGACCCAAAAACAGGCTAAAAAAACCTAAGCCCCTTCGTGAGTTGAAGATACACAAGTTTTGTTTCATACCTTATGAACATCAATCCATAATCAGCCTCACTAAATATGAAGACACGTTTTAAAAAATGAGTATGATGTAACAATTTCCTCGAAAAACATTTCGCATGAACAGTTCGTAAAAAGCTATTATTTTTGATGATTGAAATCTATAGGATGAGGTTTTAGTGAGTCGGTGATGAGATAAGAAAACTATCATCTGTTTACACCCCGTGATAATTTTAATCTTATTCGTCTTGTTTATAGAGAATTAATGACTATTAATAAATGGGTCGTGCTTCACGAACAAATGGCTTCTTTTAACGACTCTCACAAAAAATAAGTTTCCTATAGGAGTTACTATAGTAATCCTGAATTCTCAATAGTGAAAATTTGATTCATATTATTAACATTTCTACTCTCAAATCAACCAGTTACGACCATCATTTCTGTTTTACGTAGAAACATCGAAGTGTACCACTCCTTGTGGAGTCATCTCTCATTTTTTCCTAAACAATCCATTCTCTTGAAGTACTAGCTTCTCTTTTCCCGCTTCTTAACGAAGTCTTTACAGATTCTTTCACAGATTTCTTCAACAATCAGATTTTTTTAACTGTTCTAAATTAGCCGCCTTTTACATCTTAAAGCTAGTAAGTTTCTTAAATCAACCCTCTTCTTAATTGTTTATTTTTAAATATAAGAACTAAAAATTTGTCTACCTCATCAATCTTCGTGCTTTTTAAAAAATATTTATATGTGTACTCATATATATATATAAACAATATATTTTTTTAATATTTTACATGCATTGATAAACTAGGTGATTTCTTCCAATGCCAATGTCCTAGAAATACCATAAATATTCCAATGCAACCATTTTTGTTTACAAGGGTGTATGGGTTCATTAACATAATTTTAGTGATGTAAAATTTTATTTTGAAAAAGAGATTAACCTTTAGTGGTTTAATTGTATGTAGCTTAGTAATTATCTCACTTGCTGTGTAAATTTTGAACTTGAGAAAAATCTCATTTTACAATTTTGCAACTTGACTAAATTTCAATTATTGGTATATTTAAAGGAAAAATACCTCAAAAGGAACTCATAATGGATAAAATTTACAATTATATGATAAGTGTCCGTGACAGTGACTTTCACTGTAGTAAATGGTTTTGATAATAATAATTTTCATTGATTTATAGAAAAGTAAAAATTAATTTATTACTCAAATGATCAGAAAGCTCCTCCATTGAAAATGAAATGATCTCAGGCAGAATGATAACCATTTTTGCTAGAAAAAAACAATGTGGAATAGCAAACTTTAATTTTATAATTTGTACAATAAGCAAGTATTTATTTTCATTTTTGTCTCCATTAAATAAGAGTATGATATTTATTTCAAAATTAAGTATCAAAAATACTGCGGACTCTCATTGGAGGGAAGAAGTGAAACCGTATACAAAGATATAGAAAAAATCCTATTTCTAGTCCTACCTTTTTTCAACCATTTAAATGGACGATTCTTTGCTTTAAAAATACATCATTTAAAATAAAGGGAACACATTTTAAATACTTTGGGTTATGCTATAAGGAAACAAAATATTTTATAAAACAATATACAGCTTGAAATTGAATAATTTTTGTGGATAATATTTTCAAAAGTTATTATTTGATTAAAAATATTTCAAAGAAAACTAAATGAAAAATGTTAATCAAAAGTCGAGTAAATCAAAGGAATGTTTTAATATTTATTTACTACTCTCTTTTGGATTTTATTTTGAATATTTGATTGAAAAATTGAACGTCCCCGTTAATCTTAACGCCTTAGATAACATTCCCAAATCTGATAATCTTTGCTGACCCCTTGTCAATCATCATTAATAATATATCTATTCTTTTAGCAAATTTCATGAAAACTAACCCTGTGATAAAAATAAACAACTAACTTTTGGTAAACACCCTAAGCTAGGTGACAAAGAAATATGAAACCAGACGTATTTCCTGGAATTATAAGGGAATCATCCACCTCCTCATCTGAAATAATAACTGAGAAAAAGTAAATAAAAAATAGCTAATTGGGTACTTCAATCGGGAATAACCTATCAGACCTAAAACTTAGATCTAGACTGGTCTTTTACTGTCCCTGAACCTCATTAAAAGTTGATGAGGACCCTGCTCAGCCAGCCTAAATGAGTCTAGTCAATAGTAGCCATGGTTTATAGCAGACTGAGGTAGGGTGATTCCTTCTAAGCTGAAATAATCTAGCTAACCAGAAAAAAAAAAAAAAAAAAAAAAAAAAAAAAAAAACTAAAATTAGATAAAAATATGTTTTCAGTAACTAAAAATACTGTAATGCAATTGAATAAGTTTAATTTTCCTTTATCATACACTCCACAGAAAAAAAAAAATTAAATACAAGTCATGAGGAGTTTTCAAGAAGAGCTTCAGTCTGACAGCAGAAAAATGTTTTTCAGATCTATAGATTTTTTCTTGTAAGTTGACTGCTATAAGTTTTTAGAACATTCCATACTAATAACATATCAATAGTCATTAATTAGGCTGAAATGAGAGGTGCTGACTTGAATGAACCAGTTTGATTTATTATGGCTGAATCAGATTTACAATTTTATTCCAACTTGATTGGCAAGTTAATAAATCAAGATAATGTTTTATGTGAAGATGTATAACAGATTAGTCTAAATAGCCTTGCTTTTGATACTGTACACTCGACTATTGAATGATTTGCTATTTATAGATTAACAATTCACTTATTCGCTCAGTAATATTGCCATTTGTAAGGGTCAATCTGATAATTAAAAAAATTATAACTTTTCATATTTAAATAAGCAATCAATAACTTCCACTTTTTTTTTTTTTTTAATTTATTTTTCTTCTATTTTTTATATCTATCACATTGGGTTTTGATTTTTCAAATTCAAGAAAACCAATGTGATAGATATTGAGGAAAAATAAATTTAAAAAAAAAGAAAGCTATTGATTGCTTATTTCAACATGAAATATTAAATAAAGCTTCCTAAAAAATTATAAAAGAAAAGAAAATTATAACTTCTACCTATTATAAATACAAAAAGTATGCTTCCTCATATATAGGGATCGATGATTCATATTATTCTTAAAAAATCCAATCTCACATAAAATATTAAAACTTGATTTTACAAAACATAGGACTGAGATTTTTAATATAAGTATACCAAAAAATCAGATTATAATATATTTCACTAAAACTTTATAGATAAAAAATATCAATGAATCCTGATCAAACTATTCAATAATAATTATTACAAGGTTATGTTAGTAATTTATAGAAATAATAACGGCAAAGAAAACTTTTTAAAATTGCAGAACAATTGTTCCTGTAATATAATTTTATAAATAGATTTACAAATTTCCTAATTGAATAATACTTAAGGAATGAGTTTTGAGTTCATAATTCCAAAGAAAGAAGTAAAAGTTTAACAAAGGAACCAGTAAAAAATAAAATAATAATTTTTTTTTTTTTTTTTAACTGAAACAATCCTGGGAAATAATCAGCAAAAAAAAATAAAAAAGAAACACAAAAATGATTAACTTTCAATATAAAAATTAAATATTATAAAGTTAATAAATCATTCTACGAGGATTTTTCTCAAAAACTCACAACTTGGATTAAAAAATAAATACTTTCTACGAAACATATAAAAAAAGGAATCAGAAAATAACATTTTAAAATACGTACTACTGTTATTTAATGATGCGGTTAAATTTTCCATAACTAATTAGGAACAATTTTTGACTGAATGAATGTAAGCTGTAGAAGTCAAATACTACCAATATCACAATAGAGACTTTAGGTTTTTCTAAATTGTGGTGAGCACTTGATTAGACTATACAATTATATAAAGGAAACAGCCTCTTGTCATAATTGGACTAATAATATTCCAGGTTAAAGGATGTAGATTAAACAACTGCAATTACTTTAATTACTAATAACTGGAAAGTACAAAATATTCTATCAAATTGTTTTCATATATTAAAAATATATAAATAGAAAAGTATCGTAAGAAAATAATTTCCAAAATGTTTGAACATTGCAAAATATATTTACCCAAAGATTCTATTCTAACACTCTTGTTCAATATCATTATAGATAATTTATTTTTTTAAGAATTTACACTATTCCAGATAAGCATTGAAAACATGTAACAGCTTAGGAATTTCACAAAATATATGAATAACAGTTACCGATATGACTAAATAAACGATAAATTGTATTTGAATCAAGATTGACCCATTTCTGTTGATATAATTATAGTTAAATCATCAAGATATAGAATAATTTTATTCTTAACTATGTTATATAAAATATAAAATAATTTTTATTGGATATAATTTCTGGACGTAATATTCCACCTAAAACAAGAAACACCATAACTTATCGATTGGGCATGTTCAATGCCAGGTAAAGGGTGACCTTGAGGATGACAAGTCTTTTTATCTCAATTTCATGGGAAGTTCATTCAGTATAAATTAAAATTACTGCAACTAGAACTACCTCATTTTCTTTCATTAGTTAATAAATAAAAATAGTCAATATTTTAGAGTTCAAAATTTAGTTAAAATGTCTTAAACTTCAGAATTAAATTTTTAGGTATTGCCATTTTAACTTCTAACAAGTAATAAATAATTTCTCCAGTCAAAATATCAATTGAAGTCAATGAGTACTATACTTAGCTCTGTACTCTCCCAGTTTTGAACAACTTCTAAAATAGTTGCATAGTGAAAATACATACCAGGTGAAACTAACTATTAAAAACAATAATACAAAAGAAATGTAATAATGTTAGATTCACATGTGGAATTCCCAGATGCTCCCATGTTTCTGGTAGGTATACTGAGTACTCGTCCCAGAATAAAATTTATTTTCAATTCGATTAAAAGATCAGTTAGCAGCAAACAAATTTCATCCTTTTCTCCCCAGAATGTATATTCAATAACTTTGTAATATATAACCTTTTTTTAATAGTATTACAAATCGTGTCTGAAAATTATGAATTAACATTGGTATAAATTATTAATTTACCAAACAAGCATATGAAAGAAATTACTGGATAACTACATAAAGTTCATTTCCACAAGACTATTAAGTCGGCAGGCAAAGCATGCAATTTTCTCTTCCCAAAACTTGATATATTACTGAGTATGCTCAGCCAATGAACACGTCGAATAGTAATAAACTGATAACTTATTGTAAAACTTCAAAATTTAAAAATGAATGAAATAACCATAATATTAATTTTTTTTTAAATTTAAATTTCAGATAAAATTGAAATGGTGTTAAAGAAGGAAGTTAATGCACCACTGATTGTGGTATCCAATCGTTTACCATTTGTTCTGCATAAAAGGGAAGATGGAACATTGGAACGAAAAGCCAGGTAAAAACTCAATAGATAGCATCATGAAAGCCATTAGAAATAAAATAATTTTCTGAAATCAACATTTTGCTGCTTTTCAGTGCTGGCGGATTAGTCACAGCAGTAGCACCAGTAGTGATTGAATGTAAAGGATTATGGATAGGTTGGTCCGGAATTTTTGGTCTCTCACCAGATACCAAGATCCCAGAAGCCGATCCCGAAGACAAAGCACCAACAGCAGGTTTATTATCTAACCAGGTGATGCTTACATTTTTGGTTTTTAATATCTCACAAAATTGTGGCCATTAGCTATGAAATGAAACTACTCTTTCAGTGATGGTAATAACAAATATCTAATCATCTTCTATGTCTTAGTACTTATTTAGGAATTATTACTTTTTAGGTGGTACCTGTAAGCATAGAGGAAAAGATGTTTGAAAAATATTACAATGGCTGCTGCAATGGAACTCTATGGCCACTTTTTCATTCAATGCCTGACAGAGCAGTATTTAAGGCTGACACTTGGAAGGTATTATCCTTTAAATCACAAGCCCTTTAATATGAGTTATGAAAAATATCTATTATAATATATCTAATAACTTTTAATTTGTTAATATTTTTTAAATTAAAGGCCTATAGCAAGGTAAATGAAGACTTTGCTAAATGCACACTTCAAGCTTTGAGAAAAACAATACAAGATCTGGATTCGCAAGGTAAAACCAATGTATCACCAGTTGTCTGGATTCATGATTATCAGCTTTTTACAGCTGCCACAACAATCAGACAGGTACTATCCATCAAACATTTTTATAAAATTAATAATTTTGATTACATGTATCATAAAATGAAATGAAAGTTGGCCTATGGCCATTTTTTATTTTATTTATTGTGAGGTGGAAAGGATACAATGTAAGTACGATAATGTCAGATTTCCATGTCTAATCCAGGTTTGTGATGAAGAAAACCTCAGGTGCAAACTAGGATTTTTTCTTCATATTCCCTTTCCATCCTGGGACATTATGAGGCTTTTCCCATGGGATGATGTGATACTTCAAGGCATTTTAGGTATTTCCTATATAAAATAGGCTGTGGCGTTTGAATTTTTAAAAAGATATTTGGCATTTATAGAAACTTAATTGAATAGTCAAACCTGCATCTATTTATTTCATAATAAGTCATACATTTAACAATTAAAAAAAAAATTCTTCTCTTTTAATTTTGCATGGACAAATGACAATAAAGCTCATGAAAAAAAAAGATATTTATATTTAAAGAGCTTTTTTAGCATGAAAATATAAATAAATAAAAAATAAACAATGCCATAGAAGTCTATGGAAAATTACTGATTTGAAAATTGAACACCATTTATTATTTTCTTCAATTTTAATTTTTACCATTGTTCTTTCGGTTCAATGTGTTCAATACCATACAGACCTAAATTATTTCTAAATCATTGAAATCTAACTCACTAAGATTTAGCTGACCAATAGACAACTCACAAATAAACATAGAAAAACATCTTACTGAGATTTAATAAAATTCAATTTGACTATATAATCAGTAATCCTAATTGGTGTTTTGATGATTTTTTATTTTTATTATTTTTACTTAATAGAACAATATTCAATTATTTGTAGTGGGTAATTAGCCTATAGAGCTCTTTGCTAAGTTGGTTGTCTCAGAACTATGCATCATGAAGACATAAGGAATAGTTTTATCTGACAAAAAAAAATAAGAAGTGTGAAAAGAAAATTCAACAATTAAAAATCTTTTGGAATTAATTAATGTCTTGTATATTGACATATTTAAAACTGATAAACAAATTAATTTTTTTTAGAAATATATTTATCATTCTATTAGTTTATAATTAATTTCTATAACTTAAATTATATTAAATAAATGGTGTACCTGCTATGAAACTGAAAAATGATAATCAGAGATAAAGTAATTTTACTATGCCATTTCATGCATACATATTTTTCACCATTGCAATTTAAATTACAATCATATTTAATAAAAATCTCATATTAAAAAAAAAGTGAAATTACATAATCTTAACTAAGTCTGATTGAAAAGCTTTCATTAAAGTTGTTACGGACCATTCAATCATAGAAAAAATATAACGTATCCATTAGAAATAGGTTGAAAATCATTCCAACGGAGAGGAACTATTTATTTATGTATCGTGCTGAAGCTCATACCAAAAATATGGACTTGGCTTGATTTTTATTGGCTACATTCAGTGGCAACAAGTATCTTTTATCCTAAAAAAAAAATCCTTGAAGATATTTAATTGGGCTATCAGCTGTAAAGCAAAAGATAACAAAATGGAACATGACTACTCCTCAGATATATTTTAATACTGAGCCAATGTCTACATTTCAGATAGTGCAATACCTTTACAAGAAAGAAAACAGTTAAATAAACAGGCCTTAAAAATCCGGAGAATTAAGTTCTACAAGTGAAAAGAATTCCAAAAAATATTAAATAACTTCCTACACAAGAGCATGGCTACCAAAACATTTTCAGATATTCTTATTTAACACTAAAAAAAATTTCAAAACAACTTTGAGAGATAAAACCAGAAGCTTTACTAAGTTAACAGCTATCTGGATATGAGCTAAAATTTGCTTATTTATAAAAACTTAGGAGATGGCAAATTACTGAACCATTAAAATATATATGGAATAATAAATAAATAAAATAGATCTAGAACAGGTTAATTTTAAATGGTTCCTTTGGTAGTTCATCTAATGAAAAAGAAACAATCCAAAATCAGACAGGTTTATACAAATTTGAATTGTGTACTTTTACTCTTGGAATAAGAGATAATCGAATATGAAAATTAGATGGAGCAATTTACCATTACAAAATGTTCCTTCATATTAGAGAAAGTAGGCATTTTAGACAACAGAATTAAGAGACCATAGAAGAAAAAGTATATCAAATATATACCAAAATATAATGTTCATACACTTTAGATAACCAACAATGCATAGTAGGCTCTTAATACAAATATATCCCCAAAGTATTATGAAGTCAACCTTCATTTTTGTGACCAAGTGAGAGTGGAATCTGATAAAATTGTCATTAGAAGTGGTGTCACTGATATAATTATTAAACATTACAAATAGAAAAAAAAAATGTTTTATAATGTCTCATTCAACTACTTTTGTATGACTTTGAAATAATGTTGTAAAAAGCAGTGTTTGAAGTGACAATGTAAATTTATTTTAACTTTAAAAACACACATTTTAATTTTTTATGATTAGACTTATTATTTAGTATAGTGTTATACTATTATAATGAATATTTTTAATTCAAAAGGTGAACATTATAACAAATGAATTTATAATATGTTTCAGCATGTGACTTTGTTGGGTTTCACATAGAAGACTATTGCCTGAATTTCATTGATTGCTGCAGCAGACGGTTAGGATGCAGAGTGGACAGAAACAAAATGTTGGTCGAACTGGCTGGGAGGACAGTGCATATTAAAGCACTTCCAATAGGTATCCCATTTGACAGGTTCGTTCAGCTAGCTGAATCTGCACCAGTCTACCTCAAGGAGACAGACAAAGTCAAAGTGATTCTTGGGGTCGATAGACTGGATTACACAAAAGGTAAACTATATATTGTAAATATGTGGTCCTAGAACATATTTTATGTAAACAAAAATCTGTATAAAGATTTTTATCTTATCTACCAAATAACAAATCACTTCTTTTCAGGACTTGTGCACAGAATCCTAGCATATGAACGTTTATTGGAAAGGTATCCAGAGCATATTGAAAATATTTACCTTCTTCAGATATCTGTACCCTCTAGGACAAATGTGAAAGAATACAAACAATTGAAGGAAGAAATTGACCAACTAATCGGAAGAATAAATGGTAGATTTTCCAGACCCAATTGGTCTCCAATAAGATACATTTATGGATGCATAAGTCAAGAGCAATTGGCAGCAATTTATAGAGATTCATCAGTTGCATTGGTTACGCCTTTAAGAGATGGTATGAATCTTGTAGCTAAGGAATATGTTGCCTGCCAAATCAAAGACCCAGGAGTATTGATTTTATCACCTTTTGCTGGTGCCGGAGGAATGATGCATGAAGCTTTGCTAGTCAATCCTTATGAAATTGATGATGCAGCAGATACATTGCACAGGGCATTGCTGATGCCTTTAGATGAAAGGGAAGTGAGAATGAAACAGCTAAGGCATCGGGAACAACAGCTGAATGTGAACCATTGGATGAAGTCATTTCTATCTGCTATAGGTGCCCTAGTTAGTGATGAAAATCAAGATCCCCTCACCATGACGATGCTCCCACTCTCGTTAGATGATTTTGATCATTACCTATCAATTGACAGAAGTTGCAAGCTCAGTTTGATTTTGGACTATGATGGTACATTAGTACAATTAGCATCTCACCCAGACTTAGCAGTGCTGCCTGAGGAAACTAAAAGAGTATTGGAGAGATTAGCTAACATGCCTGATGTAAATATTGCAGTGATTTCGGGAAGAAGTCTTGAGAATGTCATCCATATGGTGGGGATAGAGAGTATAACATATGCTGGAAGTCATGGTTTAGAAATATTACATCCTGATGGTACTAAATTTATACATCCTGTACCGAATGAATATGCAGAAAAACTAAGAGAACTTATGAGGTTGCTACAAGATGAAGTGTGTCATGATGGTGCATGGGTAGAAAACAAAGGTGTGCTGTTAACTTTTCACTATCGTGAAACACCACTTTCTTTAAGAGATCACATCGTCAAAAGAGCAAGTGAGATTTTCCATAAAGCAGGTTTCCAACCCCATTATGCTCACATGGCTATAGAAGCTAAGCCCCCCGTAACTTGGGACCAAGGAAGAGCCTCAATCCATATTTTACGAACAATGTATGGTGTAGATTGGTCAGAGAGAGTAAGGATTATTTATGCAGGATGTGAAGATGCAATGATGGCATTACAAGGGATAGCTTGTACATTCCGTGTAGATTCATCTCCAACAGTAAGAACAGCAGCTGATTTTCGACTTGCTGGACCTGATGAAGTACTGACCATGTTAAGATGGGTGGAAAAACAAATGAATAAGAGATCACCACGGTTAGTGCTATCACCTCGCCTTGCTAGATCTCCAAAAATACAAAAAAAACCTACAAGAGATAGTATACATTCCCAAATGAGTTTTGAAGATGATGATGACAAGATGAGCTACCTAGGAAGAAATGGCAGACCTAAATCTTCAAGTTTAAGTATGGTGAGGTAGTTAAGTTTGAAAAACTGCCATTTTACAACTTGTTGCAGTCTCATTTTGTATATAAATAATTAGCATCTTATATATTTTAACTGAAAGGTTATTATACATAAAACTTGGGATAGTCTGAGGACATTTTCTAAAAAGATCTAGTCTTAAGTTTAGTTATAAATTAAAAGCTGACTGAGTCCATCAATGTTCATATCAATAAACTACATATCATACTTTTATTATTCCTGTTTATAAACAATAAGTGGACAAGTTACTAACTATCTGAATTTTCATACCAAAGAATTTTAATAATCTCACCAAAAAAGGAAAAATAATTTTGTTCAATTAAATAATTTTTAGGTAATAAATATTAGTAGATATATATTTTAATTGGTTTGAATTTTAAATTAAAAAAAAAAAAGTAGCAAAAAGGCGAGGTGAATTGGATTTTTTTTCTATTTTTTTTGTTCTACTACTCAGTGAAATCAATTTTTCAATTAATTTTAGATAGTAAATTACAGCAGAAATTTAAATCATTGGATGTTTTACTTATAAATTGTTTTGAAACCTTAAAAAGCTGTTGAAACAGAAACAGTTTCAGTTACTTGTTGATGCAAATAATAAAATATTTATTTATTTAACAGTATTTACTTTAAATTAAATTAAGAAAAATTTAAAAATAAAAATTCTTTTGTAATTATTCATTATATTAAATATATATTTATATAATGTTAGCTTTAAATTATCTATAGCTAAAATATAGTTTGTTTTTTTGTATATATTTTTATGTTATTAGCATTGGAAAAAATGGCTATCATATTATTTAAAATGAATTCAATATTGTTTCTAAAATTCAATTTAATTCATAACCCATCTTGGTAAGTTGTAAGAGACAGCAAGAGAATATTCAATATTTTTCTCATGGATTTGATCAGAACTGCTAAGTGAACCATCACTTTCATGATTCACCATTCATCAATATTTTCAGTGAATTTAAATCAACATTATTTTGTTTGAACTAAATGTGTTTTTATAACATGAATAAAAATTAGATAAATAACGGTCCTTGGCCTCTTAATTACTTCTTTACCTAATTTGATTACCTTCAGAAAACATAATGAAAGCAAAACAGGATTTAATTCAACAGAAACCAGTTTATGCTTTACATGGCTGAGTACTGCGCTGATGATGGCTCACAAGTTTGTGTAAAAAAGACTGACTCCCGATTATTTCTACCTACGATAATGTCTACAGTTGACTATACATCCTCTATACAGCTTAAATTTTATTTAAAACTTCATGAATGTCAACAAAATTGAATTGAGAATAGCTTGTCCATATAAACATTGCAGCATGCGCGTAACCTCACCCTGTGGGGAGGTGTAACAGGTTTTCCATACTTTCTGATTTTATTCCAAAATATTTCCAAACACATTCTTATAGTACAAGATTGCAATATATGTTTATATTTGTAAGTATTTTTTAACTACAATAAGAAGGTAAGAAAAAAAAATTATTTAATTTAGTGATATTTTTTTCTAATGAAAAAATAAATAATAATCAGAACATAATTATTCACCTAATAAATTTTAAGGACAAGGAAGAACAAAACTGAAAAAGAGAATATTTACTACTTATACTCAGAATACCTATTGTGAAAGACCCTGTCTCACTCCTAAGTGATTTTGATAGAAAAGTTGTAAATGAGATTTGTAATTTAGTTTTCTCTCCTAGATGTTAGGAGGGGAGTTAAGAATCTAGTTTACCAAGATATGGTTCTAGTTTTGGCCTGTAATGAGCATTATATTATTATTGAATGATCAAACAGATATATAATCTCAATTTTAAATTTATCTAATCTGAATCTAAGCATGTTTAAATTGGAGCGATTGCAAAAAGGATCTCTTTTTAAAGATTGAAATAAAATTTTTGGATAAATACACGATTACCTACCCAGAAATCGAAATAGAAATTCAATTATATTGTTTCTTCAATGAAGAAATAATTTATACAATTACTGATAAATGATCAATCAAAAACCAGTTCAAATAAATGTATAGGTACACAAAGTTGAAAACCAAGAAGTGATCTAATTTCATAGTTTTATGATGATGTAATATAGTAGTTAAGTCTAGAATGAATCTAGGTAAATAATGTCCCCTACATGGAGGAGCCATGGTAATTATTTGTGTAACCTTTGCTTTCTATTTCTTGTTTATATTGTTTTATCAAGAATCAAAGTGCTGATACTTGATAAAACAATTTAATTATTTATTCTTATAAAATATTATGGAAAATTTAATTTATAAATCATAATGACATAAAAAATAAAAAAAATTATCATACTTTTATAATTACACCAAAAATATTAAACAAAGCACTCACCTTACAGAAAGGCTTAATTAAATAAAGATCACCTACGAAAAAATTAAAAATGGGCTGCAACATCTTACAATATACTTATTCAACAAGATGTGTTTTTTATAATGTGATGTTTATTCTTTTTGAATTTTACTTATTTATCTAAAATAAATTATCACAACAGTAATTAATATATAAAAATTAAGAAAAGAAAAAAAAAGGTCCGTTTTATAAGGACTATATAGAGGTTGGGTGAGCCACAGAAGGGTACTGTCCCACAGCTTAAATAACAGGAAAATAATTATCTAGCTACAGCCGGGTTCCAGCCAAGGAAACCGAGATCAGTAGTCTAGGAACCTACCAATAAGTCGTGATAAAAAAAAATCTGGTCCGTGCAACACATGACTTTCACTGACCTCCATTGTTTAAATCAATTTAAGAATTTTTAAATACATTTAGATATGAAAATAAATTGTTAAAGAATTAATTAAATTGAATTTCAATAGAAACATATTTAATTAAATAATCAATTATATTATTATCTATAATAATCAGTTTGTTTTTTCAGGTTTTTATCGCTCTCCGTTAACTTTTACATTTTTGTGTATAAGATAATATTTTTTCTAAAATATTTATCTTTCCAACAGTATATTATATATCTACATTACTGTTTGTATGTTCAAAAACACATAAATTGCTTCAAAAACTACTTTTGTTCTTTTCTCCTTTAGTTGATAATCAAATTCGTTCAAATTGTTTATTTAGCTGTATTCTTACTATAGAGGAAGAATTTAAGGAGAATAATCAAAATCATTATAGCTAGTTTTGAGAAAATCGTAAAAAGGTGCAAAATGCATGGTATAAAGTGACCCTTGTCAGCTGATTTTGATGAAAAAGTTGATGTAACGTCTTGGGGGTATGGTTGTCTTAAATATGAAATTTCATACAAATTTTCGTTTTTGCGCTAGACTTACCATAGACACACACAGACCTTTTTGCGGGACTAGGTCATTTGGACTCAGGGGACCCTAAAACGAGTATTTCCAGTGAAACTGGAATTAGAAAATTTTCACAATCGCAATATTTTCCCTTACTACATATTTCATTACATAGGTAAGTGAAAGTAACAATAGAAAAATGTACTGTGCTCATCAAAACTTATGAATACGAATTCACATAAATAATAAGATCATAGAAATTAAAAATATGCCAATTTACTTCCAGAATATTTTTAGTTATCCAATGAGAAATATAAATATATTTTTTATAAAGTAACACCAATCACACAGATGCCTTACAGCGATTTCAAAACAACCTTATAATCAGAAAGAGACATTTAAATTTTCACAATATTTATAAAACCCTTCTTTATTGAAAAAAAAAATGAGAAAAGGTGATTGGAGAGAACAGTTGAAGCAAAAACACAGACCAACCATTTGCCAATTAGGATAATTGAAACCTCAACTCTGAATAAACTCTACCACATAAGTTTAAAGGGTGTTAGTTAAATTATTTAGGTTTAGTTTAATGTGGATATTATCACCAAGTAGATGGCCTTAGGATTTTTTAAAGTGTATTAAAAATCCTTAGTTATGCCATCCTTTGCAGGGGATGTAAAATGGGGATCCTAAGCCTGTGTGATACCGGATACTCATTAAAGATGCCTATCCTAATTAAATCTAGATAGGAAAAATTTAGTACTCCCACTGTAGCATCGGCAGATTAGCCACAGTAGCAGAAAGTGATGTTAAATGAATAAACAAACAAAATGGATATTATCATGACAATACATGTATAATAAGGGAAGTGAGTGAAGAACTCTTTGAACAATGTACTGTTATAAAAGATAATTCCTGCAAAACTCATACACTCGTAACTCTGATGATGGTAACATTTATTGTTTTTAAGATATCACAGTACTTTGGAGTTCATAAAAACTTTACATATAACTTGGCTCTTAAGAATGATGAAGTCCCAAATTGAAGTTGGAGGTTCAATCTTCAAAACGACTCAACTTTGTAGTGATATTTTAAATTCGGATGGTCATTGAATCCACGAAAGATGAAGACTGCTAAAATAATGAGATTATTTTTAATCGGATTAAAATGAAGTATGTGAATGCAGCTTGTTATGTAGGGAAAATCCTACTTATATATTTGACAACCTGCCTTTGAGCTAGCAGAGGAATTTCCCTAAAGGAGAACAATACAAATTGACAACAAAGGAAATTCAGCTCAGAACTGTCATAGCTAAAAATAATTCCTCAGGGCTAATTGTGAATTGCAAGAGTAAAATTATATGCCAAGGTACCAAGATCCATTTTAATATGATACTCATGAAACCCGAATTAAGTTTGATAAGAACAGAAAGATTTCCTGAGGAGAATTTCCGGATGATATCAGAAAATTTAGAATGCATTAAATTTTATATTATAAATTTTCTGATTTTAATATAATGCAAAAGGCATTAAATTACACTACTTGTTAAAAAACATTTCCTTACACTCAGAGTTAAATTACATAAAAAACTAGAACCAAATACAATTAAATTAAAATAAATATGAAACATTCATGTCTTGAAAAAAAAAAAATGAACATAAATTAAAAACATCAATTGATTTGTTTAAGCAGACATAAAATTGTTACAGCATTATTCAAAATTGGATGTTCTCGATATAGGTTAAGGATTTTTGTATTTATTAAAAAAAAGAAAACCTAAATTTAGATTCCTATAAAACCAAGGCCACCCCTCACTAGAAGATATCAGTAAAAAAAAAAAATGTAACTAAAATAATAAGACATATGAAAATAAATGGAATAAAACATTTAATTTTATAAACGATTAAGGATCACATCTTAATGAATGATTTAATATATATATATATATATATATATATATATATATATATATATATATATATATATATATAATAATTAAAGAATATAATACATTCATTCAAGAATGGGAGTTAAATAATATTACAAAATTTATTTTTATTATAGAAACCAATAATTTTTTTTTTATCTGTAAAATAAAGGAATAAATGTACATCAGATTCTCAATACATTAATTTATATAATGAGAACAATTATAGTTTCAGCATACTTTTGATAAATGTTTTTTTATTTTGACAGTTTTCATATCGCACATCCATTACAATTATAAAATAATATACATTGAGTTGTAATTTACGATTATCAATAAACAAAAAATGAATAAAAAAAAAAAAAAAAAAAAAAAAATTACTAACTAATCAGTTCTCACAACTGATTAGTTAGTAACAATTCTAACAATACTCAAAAATGTCATTAGCAGGACTATGATGCTTAAATTAAATTATAACCAATAATTTACTTTTAAGGTTTAAAAGAGTCCCAATTTAGAGCTGGTTTATTTTTATCTTAATCAGGAGATATTAAAATATTAACAAAGGAACATCTAATTTTCTATATAAATAAATATATATTTTTAATATTTAATTTAAATCTATATTTTCTGCCACTAGAAAATCCACTTTTTCCTTTCATGGATCCAAGCACCTGTATCATGAGGGTATATCCTGCCTTAAAGCAAGGGTCCACTGTTTATTCAAGAATGAGCTGTTCAAATATAAACTGTTAACCATTCTGATCATCTATCTAATTCAGGTAATATCATTATTAGTTGGGAACAACACAAAGTATGAAAAAAAAAGAAAAAAGCCAATATCCAATCCAACAACACTAAACGATACAGAGGGCCAGAGTTTTATTAAATGAATATGGACACAAAAAAAAAAGAATCATACATTCACAAATGGCCAACATGATATCCAGATTCTCTGAGTGATAAACACAAGGCAAAATATATTAGTGGAATAATAACAATAATAAAAATCTTTCTTTACAGAAGTATTAAAAAAAATTGAAATCATTAGCACTTAGACCCAATTGAACCTCGCATAGTTCAGATGTCACCCTGATTTGCTCCTCGGAGTGTCAATTTCTAGATTTGTAGGTAGACAAAGTAGATCTCTGATTTTTAATAATGGCTTGCAAATGTAAGTGTTAAACAACGCCCATTGTCCCAAACAGACGCTCGTTGATAGTAAGAATTTTGATTAGATGTACTCAATCATTGACTGAATCTCTTCCCTTTTTAGTTCGATAAAAGTAATTTTTCAACTTCTCATGCTATTATTGTATATATCTTATTTTATAACTTTTTTTTTCTTTTTTTTAATCTTTTTCTCTCTCTCTTTTATCTTTGTAAATAATAAAGCATGTAAACCATTAAGTCTATATAATCCTTTTTGGCCAGAAATATTATCTTTATTTGTTATATTTATGCCATTCTTAAGGTACTAAGCCCCAGAATAAAATAATTTTCTTTTTATATACAACTAAATCAAAATAATATATAATCATAATATTCTATGAGTCAAGGATATACCTCATTACTATCACATTAAATTCTTGACAGCAATTGGACAGGTTTTAAACCTTCAGTACGTAGTAACAATTGATAATGTTTCTAGGATAATGACTGTTCAAAGACGGTGGTCAAGACCAACAACCAGGTTTTTCCTCCTCACTCACTTTATAGAGAATGGGTAAGCTCTAAGAGTATCCCCTGACACCAAGATTGATTTACAGCTGATATAAAGGAGTGAATAATAATAATGCCACACCCGGACATGAACTCGGAACCTGAAGATAATCAAATAATGCCCTGCACACTTTTTTTGTTTCCCTTTCCTAGCCATTTCTGGCATATGGGGTCAGTGCTCTGTACACTGAGCTACCCGGTTCTCCTAAGAAGGTGACATATCATCATGCCTCACCTATTCAATAAGATCCTGGCTGTACAATGATATCCACACACCCCTAGCGCTTATTTTGGATGCTCTTCTGATAAATTGTCTTTATGTCATTTATATGGGGCCCTGAATGAGTAATTGCTGCTTCAAATCCCTCCGTTAGCAGAGCAATTGCAGTGATCTGTACATAGACCGGTTGTTTGTTACAGAGGTTATACATTTTTCCATCTGGATTTTTTAATGAAATTAGTTCAAATAAATTTTGGCTTAGTTATATCTTCATCTTTGAGTACATACGAGTATGCCATAGAAAGTTTTTTATCTAATGGATTACAAATTATATAAACTTTTCCCCTTAACTTTTTATGTATTTTCTTTTCTATTTTTTCAAAATAATTAGTTTGAATAAGTAGATTATGAATATTTGTAACTTTCTCTACCACGAGAGTTTCCAGTTCTTCCAACACAGATCCAATTATTAAAGCTATGTCATGATCATTAACAGTGATAAAATATTGATCACCGATTGCAGAGGATATTAATCCTTTAGAATTGATAAAACTAAACTTACATGCCAAAAATGTAAACAAAATATTTATTAAATCACTTTTTTTAAGTGACTGATAGACTGATTTAGAAAATAAGGCATCAAGAGATTTATACAGTTTTAAGAATTTCTCATCATTCATGGCAGTTTTACTAAATGAATTTGTTACAGATTGAAAATCTTTAATATGGTTGGAATCAAATTGATATTTACTTTCATAAGATTCCTTATAAAGTCTCGCAAACTGAAAGAAAATTTCCTGATTGGGAATTTTCATAGAAGCTAAATGTTCATGCTTCATATCGACTATTGATAAATAACCCAAATGATACAAAATACTAAATAACAGATCTGAAGTATCTAATTTTTGTTCTTTCAATTTAAATAGACAACATAAATCTTGTATGTTGCTTCTAGTAAATTGCTTGGAAATATCTACATCAATAAACGTGCCAAAAAGCAAATGTAAACATTTTTCAGAAACCTTTTCATCTCTGAAAATTTGCTTAACCCTAAAAAAAGATTCATCTCTAATACTACTGCTTCGAATTTTTTTGTTGTTATCAAAAAACTTTAGTACTGACCAAATACTATAAATTTTAACTTTACCAATATGATATCCATTAAAATATTTATCAATAGTTTGTTTATATTTATTTTTTGCCTCATCATCTTTCACAAATCGATTTAATAAGATATCACACTCCTTTGATGTCAATCCATAGAACAAATTGAATGGGTGCTTATGTAAAAATTTGTAATGAATAATACCATTTAGACATTGCGAAAATGTCAAGGCAAGCCCTTCACTTGAAAACCGGAAAATACCAGTTAATAGGGCATGATCAATATGATTACTGGATTTCAATAAATCAGCAGTAGTGGACTGGATGAAATTTATTATACGACTGTAATCTGTATTATCCTTAAAGATAAAACTTTCAAAGTAAGCATCATATTCATCAATCAAAAGAAATACCGGTTTTCCAAAATATTTGTGTAATACTTCAGCTAAAAAATTAAAACCTATTTTTATATCATAAATACTTAACTTCATAATCTTATCAGGTTCAATATAACTTTTAAATTTCTCTAATTTAAGATTTCCAGACCATAAATTATTAACATCTAAAAGGTAGTGATGATGTTCAAATGTTTTCCTCATTATACCTTTGAATTCTAATAACATGTTCTCAAAATCAACTGCTGCTGCAAGTGCTTTGTAATCTATAAACATCACAGGGTGCCTACCAAGATGTACCTTACAAAATTGATCATGCTCAAAGATTTTTAATTTATTTTCCGAAAACAGTTTGTAGTTATTTGATAGGGACATCTCAACAGGTTTACCATAACTATCCACCTCAATTTCTAAAAATCTTTTGACCATATCTAAATTTGTCGATTTGCCAAAACGTCTGGGAGCAGTAATTAGCACCTTACAAGTACATTCAAACAAGGCTTTAATAAGCAACGTCTTGTCCACAAAACCACTGGTAGCAACAATCTTTGCAAAGTCACATGATTCTAATTCTAATGATGGATGTAAAGAAGCCTGTAAATGTAAACTGACCGTTATTATAAAAAGCATATTAGATAAAAAAAATGTATACAATTAAAATAAAATGTAACCTTTCCAGAAGTATTACTAAAACAGTGTCTGGGTGTTTCAGCTCTGCTAGACTTGGGATCAATTTTAATTTTTTTCTTTGGAGGTGTTTCCATGACTGTTTCATTTAAAATTATAATTTAAACTACAAACTTGAGAAAATTTTCAATAGTCATTAGCATAAAATAAATTCTTGTACACAATAATGTAAATGAAAATTAATCATCATAGCCTCTTACGAATCAGAACATGGGTACATATTTCAACCAAGAGCTTTAAGGAAAAACTAACATACAAAATGGAATAAAACAATTGATTTGCAGAAATAGTATTGTTAAATTTTAGCGGTAAGACAACTAAACAATAATGACAAAGAGATTCGGCATTTATCACAACTGAGGTTCTTGGTGATTCCCACAGAACATAAAATATACTTTCTATTCTAAGATTTGTGGTAGTTCCCAAACAATTTGAATAAAACCGATTTGTCTTGTCTTTGTTTACAACGGTTGTAAATATTTCGTAGATACCATTTTTAACATCATAAAAATCGGTTCACAGGAGCTCTTGAACAATTATTATGCAATCAAATTAGATTGTATTAGTATGAAAATTTGTTTTGTATGGAATTTTTGTTTGATATATGTTCCCTCATCACTATTTTTTTTTTCAAAGGTAATATGATAAAGATAAATCCACTTCAAATCGCCATAAAATTGGGATACGGAGGTGTTACCTATACTAAGGATCCCGAAGATGAATCTAATAAAGCGTTTTATTTTTATTTCGAGATCCCCAGATACACCACCGTATACCGCACAGCAATAGTCGAAGTGAGGAAATATTAAAGAGGTAACTAGGAGTTTTCGGGTTTCATGCGAGAATAGGTGACGGAGGGAATTCAGTCGCTATAAGGTTGAAAAGATACGATGTGATATTTCGGTAATATGATTTTTGAAGGACAGTGTTTGATCAAAAGTTACTCTTAGCTTTCTGGCGGTCGGGTAGAACTTACTATTTCTATTTAAGAACAGGGTCGGAATATGTGGAACAGTTTTCAGGAGGTGATGGGATCCTATTACAATCGATTTGTTTTTTCAGCATTTAGTTTTAACTTATTGACTATAGTCCAGTTATTTATAAGATTTAAGTCCTCTTGTAGCTGATGCTAAAACCCTATACATGTTTTTCTCTATCTTCAAAAATAACTGAGTTATGGGCGTATTTATGGATAAAATTTCAATTTTTTCTTTTCTTTCTTCTCTTTTTATAATTATTTCAGGTTTTTTGGCTAACAAACACTAGAAAATGTTTTATGTATTTACTTTTTCTCCGGGGTTCTGCAATGATTAACATCCCGGTCCTCAGTACTCCGTCTCTCTAACCATCTCGATCATTCCAGTCATCCTCAGTCAGACCTCTATATCCTCAGAGGGCTGCTATATCCTCCATTACACCTTCTATCCATCTTTTCCGAGGTCTTCCCCGTTTTCTCTTCTTGCGTGGGCAGTATTGTTATGATTATTTTGATTATACTCTAAAGCGACACATAGATCAATTGCGCCTGGTATACATATCAGAACTGCCAGGAGTACACCCTTCTAAAGAGAGAGCACCAAGTATGAAAAACGGTAATAACGTTACTTTCTGGGACAAACAACTCCGGCAACCATCTAACAGTGCCACTGTACCAGCAGAAGGGACTTCAACAATTGAGCCTGAACCTGAACCTGTAGCTGCCGGCCCTGCAACTGCAGCTGATGTAGACGGTCAACAAGAAAACCCGCCTCTTCGCAGATCACAAAGACATCATAGGAGACCATCACACTTCTCCGATTATGTTTTATATTAAGTCGCGGAGAGTTGTTATGTTTATTTTGATTATTAATAATAATTAAATATAGAAGAAAACATATGTTAAGTTACAAGTTGGAATTAGAGTGTTACGTTTGTTGTGAATTATTTTATGTTCAAATATAAGTGTATTTTCTTTCTTTTCAATTAATTCAATACATTAATTTACACTTTTTCAACATAGCAAGTATTCAACCAATCGTAGAGGCCAACGTGCTTCGTCCATTCTCATAACGTGTCCATACCACATCAGCCTTCTTCTACCAATTTCTTCGAGAATGGTGAGCTCGGCCCACACTCTTTCCCATATTTCATTATTGGGGATTTTTTCTAACCGAGACACGTGTGTGGTGAATTTAAAAAAAAATGGTCCAGTAGTTCCGGTAGCTGAAATTGGTCAGGGGACGAAAGGATTTGTTTATACATT
The DNA here is from genome assembly GCA_023052935.1 of Piezodorus guildinii. Classification (NCBI taxonomy): domain Eukaryota; kingdom Metazoa; phylum Arthropoda; class Insecta; order Hemiptera; family Pentatomidae; genus Piezodorus; species Piezodorus guildinii. The sequence goes on from CM041297.1 coordinate 102,804,800, forward strand.
ATTCGGGTTCTACGTATCTTAAAACTTAAGCCCACATATTTTGAGGAAGGAAGGATTAAAAAAGTTCATTATTGAAAATAATAAACAAAAAATAATTTTACACGAGGAAGAAAAGTTTGAATTAAACCGTTAGAATTTTCAAATTCTTTATTAGGAATCTACCCCCCTTCAGCTGATTTTAGGTTATCCTTTTCAATACTAGCGCTACCTATTGAGAGTAGATGGAGCTATAGATCAAACGCTATCTGTTCCTGGTTTATAGAACTAATTGCAAAAGCTGAACCAAGTTTTTATACTGAAATTTCACACGGGTGCTAGTTATATACTCTGTGGTCCTGATTGGATTGGAGAGTTGTCCTAATGGGTTAATTTCTGTTTATTTCATTAAATATTGATAGTTCTAAGTATTTAATTTAACCCCTTTTATATTTTAAAATAAATTAGCTATTTTACGTTTAGTTCTTTTATGTTTTCCTAAATTTGTTTAGTGAATAATTTATGATGATAGGTAAACATTGAATTACGTCAAAATCGAGAAATAAGTGCAAAACATAATTGTAATTTTGTTTTTCTTTATAATTATTAAGTTTGCCAAGTTAAAATGATTTTTTTTTTCATTTTGTTTAGATGGAAAGTGAAGGTAGTAATATGTAGGGTTAAGTGAGTGAGAGTTAAAAAATGAATTACATCCTATTATTAAACAAGAAAAATCAAGTAAGTTACTATTATTTTTTTTTCTTACTATTATGTATTATATTACTTAATCACTGCAATACTACAAATAAAAATCACTTTAATTTATTCAAAAGTTATAATCAAAATTTTAGTGATATTTACTTTCTCAGTGTCAGTTTTAATGCTTATTTGCTCACTAGAAAACAGTTTAGAAAAAAAATATATAAAACTTATGAGAATTAATATTTTTAACTTAAAATGGTTTTCATACTTGGTTGACTGTTATGCTCCAGTTGGGCTCCATATTATTCATGCTAGATAGTGAATTATTGCAACTAGCTAATGTAAGGGAAAGCTGTTCTTACATAAATTTATTGTGCTTTGTAAGCTTATTATCCTCTTTAAATAAATAGTTGAATGAGTTGGTAATTTTTGGGTGTCATCTTTGTAGGAAGACATAATGTTATGACAGAGGGAATATAGATCATCTTCATTCCAAATGTCTTCAACTAATTCTTCCATTGATGGTGTCACCACCTCAGGTAAAATATTTATTCATTTGAGGTTATTAACAAATAAAGTTGTATCCTTTTTTTTTATATAAATGGACCATAATTTGTTTCAGATTCTCTAACTCGGAGCTACTCAGTATCCACTGCTGATAGAGTCCGGGATAACATTCCAACAAGAGATTATGATGGTCTTAAAACCCAGTGTGACAAGGCCATGCACGAGTTGCAAGTGTTGAGAAGGTATTATATTTGTATATTTCATATCTAGTTTTAGAAGTGGTAAAAAAAGATTGTAATAACTGATGAATTAACTTGTTTACTATTAGGCAACACAGTGAGACTGTCCGAAGATGTGAACATACAATGAAGGAGCTTGAGTACTATAGGGGCCAACATCACGCTGCAATGGCCCAACTTGAATCCGCTGCACAAGAGTCATCATCACTTCGCACTAAATATGGAGAATTAGTTTCAGATTTAAGATCTAGTCAACAGGTAAGTCAACTATATAATTTAATAATAAATGAGATAAGTCTAAGTTTAAGTTTCTTACTAATTATATTATTTAGTCCATATAATAAAACCCTCTTAACTTTCTACTTAATTTTTGTAGATAAACACTTCATGAATACATTTTAGGATAAAGACTTATTTAGTATACTTTACTTAATGAAGTGTTTAATCGCATATGCTATCATTATTTAAAATGAAATTTTCCAGTTTTTGTTTTTGTATTTTGTCTTATCCTTTTTATATTTATTTTTTAATATTTTATTTTCTTATTATTGACTAAGTACTTGTTCTGTTTTGAAGATTATGTCATTTTAAACTACTAACCTCATGTCAAGTGGTATGACCTCTGTGAAAATCAATAGTACTTTGACATTACATATAACTGGTTTAATTGCATTGATACATCAACTGTTTGTGTTTTGATTCATTATTGAAAATGCATTTGATCTCATCTTAGATTAATTAGCTGCTAATGAGATTGATCTGTTTTGATTCTTTGGCTGTTATTCCATTGTGATATGATTGTTTGTAAATTTCATAGATACAATTAACATAAATTTTAAAGTTAAATATTTTTTTGCCTGAAGAACCCAATTGTTTTTTTCTTTCTTTTTCTTAATTTTAATATTTGTAAGTAAGCTATTTGAGTTGATTATATGTTATATATTTTATGCTAATTTGAATTTTGGTTTGCCAAATTTTAGGAAGGTGAAAATGGAAATAGTGACGCTATGAATCAGTTATATCTCACAACACTATCAAAATATGAAACAATAAAAGAAGAATATGAAAGTTTAAGGAAGCGTTATGATGATCTTATTGCTTCTCATTCTTCAGCTGTGGATAAATTGGAGTTGTCACAGGTATTTATCTCACTTTGTCATCAGATTCAATTATGGCATTGTTTTTTTGTTTCTGTTTTCTTTGTATAACTTCTTAGAAATGTTGAACTCCTTTAACAATAATAAATTAGGTTTCCTTATTCAATGCTTACTCTGTTTTCCCTATCTGTTTTGTACTTCATGAACAACATTTTAATTTTAAAAAGTTTTTATTTATTGTTTTTTTAGTTTTGGGAAAAAATAAATCAGTTATCAAAGTTATCAGTTGTTTCAACACTGATTTTGATTGATATGGATAGATGTGATTTATATTTTCTATAAACTTGAGTGCATTTATCTTCAGAAGTGTAGATTACAAAATACATCTCTAGTTCAAATTAGAAGGTTCTAAGTTTTAAGGACAGTAATAAGATAACTGTAAACTGTGTTTATTATGTCTAATTTATTTACAGACAGTTATTTTCATTATTTCCTAATCATATTGTTATTGGCTTACTAGTTTGACCTTATTATAGTAATTCTTGGATATTTAATACACTTTCATAATTTAGAACATTTAAAAAAGCACATACTACCTTCCATTCATCATCTAATCACTTTATTTCATAAGGCTTTTAACATTTTTTCATCCTAGTCGACGTTTCGGGGTTGTTTCCCCATTTTCAAGACTTATTCCTTGCTACAACATTTTTCATCCTTCACTACATCTTATAGCACACTTTCATAATTTAATATTGAACAGTTTTGTTTTTATGAATAATTTTTCCATTTCATTCCAAGAGTCTATCTGGTTTTTGTGTGAATTTAGTTTCTTTATCAAGATAATTCTCTTTTTATAACTCTTGAATTCCCCATTATTTCAATAAGAATACTATGCTTTTAACTATTATATGAATAATAGTTTTTTGATGTTTATACACATTTTAATTACATATAAGTTTCTTTATGATGTGAAGTGAAAGAAAAATTATATTTTGTTTGGTCTAATTTATTAATTCTCTTTATTTTAGTTGTAACATTACAGACAACATTAATCAATTACAGGATTAAATGATAAGTGTTGTTTTTTCTCACCTTTTGGCGTGGAGATAATACCTTGATAACACTGATATTATAACACTTGATGCTTATTTTTACTTAACTTAGCATGTTATTCTTGTCTGATTTAGCAAATGTGAATTATATTTTACCCTTTTTAAACTTTTTATTGTCTCTTTAAACTATGTTAAATTATAAATTTTCATTTTCAGGAGGAAGTTGCTCGTATCAAAAAACAGTGTGATGAAATGGTGACCGAAAGAAATCAGGCTATAAGAGAACGGAATGGTTTAAAACAACAGTGTACTGCTGCAATAAGACAATGGGACATAGCTCTCCGGGAACGAATGAATATCAGGAAGCTCTGGCTAAGGTATACATTACCTTGTTTGTGTTATATCTTTCATATTATTATAATTATATTATAACCTGAGTGATAGTATTGGATTGATTTTGTACCTTTTTCAAATTGACTTAACTGTGCTTTTTTTTTTTTTTTTTTTTTTATTAAATAGGAAGTATAATGTAAAGTATAATAAAGGATTCTGAGATGTGATCTTTCTTTGAAGGGGACTGTTTCTTCAGTTAGACTTTCTTGATGAGTTTTTATCTGCCCTTGCAAAAATTTTTTCAGTCCTTCATCAAGCGCTATTTTTTTAAATTTTAGTTAGCTTTTTACTGCTTCAGGTCACATTAAAATTTGGTTCAGTTTTCCTGTCAATGTTTTGAGTTTCTTTTTATGTTGTATTTGATATGTAAACTTGCACCTTTAGGGGGGGAAAAAATGGTAAAAATGAAATTTTAATTCATGTCTGCTTTATTTGTAAGTCATAGAGTCTGCTTACTGATCAAAGTTGTCTAAATATATATTATATTTACAGTTGTTACCTCTAATACTATTTTTATTATTAATTAGACATTAATTTAACATGGTTTTCTAATTTATTGTTAAACGTAAATAGTTTATATGTTGGTTATCCAGTTTATTTTAGGTTTCACTAATGACATTAGATTAATGCGCCTTAATCTCTCAAAACTTACTTAAAATCTTTAATAATTATATAATTTATTGAAAAATGTATTCAGGTTCAGCAACAACATGAGGAAGCAGTTAAGGAAATCAATCAGGCAATGGCTGTAAGGATGAAAGCTAGCAAAGATCTGAAGAGACTAACTGAGGAAAGGAACGCTGCCATGCAGGAGTACTCCCTCATCATGTCGGAGCGAGACACCGTTCATAAAGAAATGGAAAAGCTATCTGAGGATCTATCACAAGCATTCAAGAAAAATAAGGCTGTGGAATCAGAAAATAAGGACCTCCTAGAAGAGGTAAATAATTAATTAAGTTATATAGTAATATATATGTTAAAATTCACATTATGATAGTGGTAATTTAATTATAATCATTTCTTTGTGTTTCCATTTCTTTATGAGTCATATTTACTCTTAATTTTTTTGTTTAAAAATAATTTGTCCTATCTAAACCTACGTTTTTCATTGATTTGTTACAATCACCCAGTTTATTGTAATAAATCCAGAAAAATCATTTTGGGAAAATATGTTTTTGTAAGAAAAAGTAGCCGCACATATGCTTTGAGCTGATTAATGTAATTTATTAAAATTTTAGTTAAAACTCATCATAAGTTTATATTAAATATTTAATTTTCTTGATATCATGCATAACTATTTACATAAGCTTTCTGCTAAACATACACAAAAGTGAAGAGAATACACTTGTGTTTTTTTTGTTATTAAAAAAAATTGCATAATTTAAATTTTTTAGAAATTTATATTGTATGTTTTTATCTGATTTTCTTTATAATTTCAGAAAAAAACATTATCTTATCAAGTTGAAACATTGAAAAGAGAGATAGCATCAGCACTTCACGACAGGGACAAGGCATTGAAGGAGTGTAATGATTTGCGAGAGAAGTTTGGGGAGTTTACAGCCAAAGAAGAATCTCAGAGAGACAGCTTAAAATCAAGATATGATTTTTCGTGTCGGGAAAGGTAGTTTTTTTTTTTGTTGATTGATTAAGTTTTCATAAATATGTATAGAAGTGAACTTAAAAACAACAATATTAGTATAAAGAAGCATAATACTTAATAATTATTTTGATTTGAAAAGCATTTTTGTAAATTCAGTACCTTATAGGGTGTAGGTAGTTGATTTTTTTTTTTTTTTAACCTAATGATTTTATTAGTACCTTATAAGTTACAATCAGCAAATGAGTTATATTTGATAAACATAGCATGGGCTGGCATTAGTGAGACAGCACGCAGTGGTGCATCCTCCTGACATTCAAAAACAAACTATTTTTTCAGGCTAGAAGTTCCCTCATCCAACTCCTTTTCAGTCTACGCCGAGTTATGTATGATATGTCAGTTGTAGCCACGTTTTGTACTAGTTTGTTTCTATGTCCATTAAGGTTGTTGTGAAATTGTTTGTAAGTCAATCAAATTTGGTTTGTTGAAGTTGGAATACATGTCAGTATGAAGAGTGTTGTTTGAAACATATGGTGGTGAGTTCGTTGCCAATCTTAAAAATTGTAATTGAAAGGTTTGTATTTAACGTATATGTCTTTTTAGCAGGTCCGTATGTTTGGCAAGCGTAAGTCCATATTGGTTTTAATAAATAAGTGTTTACATTAAGTTTCTGTCTGGTAGATAATTTAGAACGTCTATGTAGTATTGAATATAATAGTCAAAGTGAAAAGTTTGGCATTTTATGTTTTGTCTTGACATGTGGGCTAGGTAGTTGATCTTTAAAAACTAAAAACAGTTTATATTTCATATTAAATTTATTTGTAATAAACTGTTATTTTTTCTGTCTAACTTATTGTTTAACAGATAGATTGGTTTAGGAAACCTATACAAACTTATTTATATTACTTCCTAGGGCAGTCCTAAAAACTGAAAGAAACTTTAATTGCATTGTGCACATAAGTCCTGTAAATGGCTCATTCATATAGTTGTTCCTTTGTTACGATTGAAACATTTATTTTATATTAAATGATAATGTAAAGTAAGAAAGTGCACAATGCATGATATAAATTGGTTCTTATAGATTGTTGATTTGGTTGAGAAAGTTGCTATAACATTCTAGGCATATAATTGGTTTAAATATGAAATTTCAGTTCTTTTGATTTTTTGTTTTTGAGCTAGACTCAACATATACACACCTTTTTGCTGAACTCGGTCATAAGGACTCAGAGAACTTTAAAATATATATTTCTATTTAAAACTCATATTCAAAAATTCTCAAGATCACAATACTTTTCCTTATAAACTTACCATATATAATTTAGTTAAATTTTCTTTAATTATTGAAGATTTTTAAATTGTTAACTAAATGGTATAAGCTAGCTTCTGTCAATTTTCAACATATCTACTAGGTTTCACCTTAAAATCCAGAGTCTTATAGCTTGGCTGAAATGTCCTTTCATTACAATATTATGTAGAGTGTCTGACAAAACTGCTCTGGTGTCCATTGAAAAATATTGGCCGGATTTTGTGTCTTTCATGAACAGATAGCATTGAGCTTTGGCGGAACTATATAAAACCATTTCGGGTTCGCCTTCTAGTTTTCCAGAGCTTGCTTGTTCTGCGATTCCCAGACGCAGGGTCGGAGAAATTTCATTGCTTCATCTTTAAACTTGTAATGATGACCAGAGTTATCTTCTCTTGCTATGTGAATATCTAGATTAAGATCATTTTTGACATATGAGTAAATTGGAAATTCTTGTGAGAACTTGGATTGTCTATGACTTGATAGCTTTTAGTACTTAATTGATTTAAAGTTTGTTTTGTATAGACAGTTTGGATTGTCCACCAGTATTTTTTTTTTATTTGTCAATTTAAAGCTGTTTAAACATAATAGCAACCAGAAGGAAAAACCTGCCTTATGATACAGGATGGTATTATTAGGTGGTTTTCCTGCTTTTTGAATCATGATGACTTTTACAATCTTCCACAAATGTGAAACATAGCTACTGTGGAGTGCAGAATTTATTATTTTTACAATGTTATGGAATTTGCTTAAAATTTGGTAGAACAGTCAGAAGAACCTACCCTTTTTGATGTATTTCTGATAAAAATACTAAGTACGAATTTCTATATGTACTGAGCCCAAGACCCTTCATGGGTAATACTAGTACAGGTTTATTTATTATATATATATATATATATTATATTTATTACATATATACATTAAAAAAAAGATTATTTGTATTTATTCTTAAAAAAATATATATTTATCAAATATTGCAAACTTAAGTAAATATTTATGTTTTAGCACAAAAGTTTAATTAATATCAATATCTCAAGAAATTTGTTATTTACCTTAATCTTAATATCTGTTATCTGGGATTTAAAATAATCTAGATTAGTCCTAGCCATATTATTGTGGCTGAACGTGTTTCTACTGTTTCTTTTCATTATATTTTTTATGTATATAATAAATTTAAATTATCATTAAAAGTATAATTATTGAAATACCAAAATAATATTGGTAATAAAAGTTATATTAATCTAATTATTTTAATTAAATTCAATTTATAATCACATAATCATTATCTATTATGGATCGAAACAATTATTATTATTTTTATTTATGTCTTAAGTCTAAATGATCTTGTAAATTTTTTAGGGATGCAGGTCGAAAAGACTTAAGAGAAGTGCAATCAAGTTCTATGGACCTATTTGGAAAATGCCAGAAAGAGCGTATGGACAACCTAGATCAGGCTAACCAGGAAATAGATAGACTTAGCAAACTTGCAGACAAAGCTCAACAAGAACTACAGGGTAAAGAAAAATAAAACATAATTATTATATTTAATTTTATCTGAATGTTTACCTTGTGTTGAGTTATAACATAATGGTTTAGAGTTTTCTTGAATTAAAAAAAAAAAAAAAAAATTATTGACTAGATAGTGAATGTACTACCGAATCATAATTAGTATCTAGTGAATCTGAGGAAAATAAAATATAATGTCATAATACACATGTAGAGTAACTAACTTTGAGAGCACTCAAAATCTTAAAAATGAAATCTCTCTTAAAAAAAAAAAGAAAAAAAAAAAGAAATATGAAAGAAAGAAAGAAAAAGAAAAAAGTCTTAAAAAAAACGAAGATACTTAAATTTTGAAAAATATCTTTTGTTGTTTGAAAATGTATACTGAAAAAAAGCAGAAAAGTAAAAGCCAAGGTCTGTTACAACACTAAGGATATTCTTGTGAAAAAATATTCAATTTTTCAATGATATTTCCGTAATCGACAAATAATCATTTTTAACATTTAATCAAAATGTAAGATTTTTACTTTCACTTACTATATATAGTAAGGAAAAGTATTGCGATCATGAAAATTTTCAAATTCCAGTTTTCAACGGAAATACTCGGGTGCCCCGAGTCCAAATAACCAAGTCCCGCAAAAAGGTCTGTGTGTGGAAATTTCATATTTGAGACAAATATACGCCCGAGATGTTACAAAAACTTCTTCATCAAAATGGGCTCTCCAGAAGAGCCACTTTATACCATGCATATTGCACCTTTTTATGATTTTCTCAAAAACGGTTCCAACAATTTCGTTTAAACTCGCTATATCAATGTAAAATTCAATAGGCTTTAGTATCATGTAGGTTTCATTCTAATTAAAATAGTCTGACAGAGCTTAAATGGCGATATTTTAAATTTTCTTCTTCAAAAGTACCTTTAATTTTGTTGATTCTATAAAAATAACTTTATTACCTTGTCATCACTCATGAAAAACAGGTAAATATATAAAGGAAAAAACTGAAAAAATATTTTTTTAATGCAATTTTTTGTTTTTTAACTTAAGAGCAGTAATATACATGTATAATATACCGATGGAAAGCTAAAGATTTTAGAAAAAATATTATCTCATACACAAGCTTTTAAAAGTTAATAGAGAGTGATGAAAAGCCGATAAAACAAATTGATTATTTTATATAATAATATAATAGATTTTTTTATAAAAAACACATTTCTTTAGAAATTCCATTTAACTAATTATTTAATGGTTTCACTCATTTTTATCTCTTACTGTATTTGAAAATTCTTTAATCGATTCTAAAAACGGAGGTAAGTGAAAGTCGTGTGTTGCCTGCACCAGATTTTTTTTTCTGGCAATCTGTGATAACATGTGTTTTTTTAATTTTCAATTCAATAAGGTTATAGAGGAGCATCAACTTAGTTGGTTTTTATTAAATATCAGCATTTAGTTTGTTTAATTAGAAATGAATCAACTAAAATATAAATGTAATAAATCCTATTTCAGATTTATAGTTTTGAGTTTGATACAATGTTCACTATTCTAATTGATTCTGTTTTAAGCCTTAAGACAATACAATATTCTTTTATTATACTCTTTGTTACTAACGAACCAGCTGATTATACAGTAACTAAAAGTAAATACTTTCATTAAATATTGAACCCATTGCCGTTAGATATTCATTTGATGACTTTGTTCACCACAGAGGCCTTACAAGAAGCAGAAGTGTGCAAGAGAAGAAGAGATTGGGCATTTAGTGAGAGGGATAAGATAGTGCTCGAGAGGGAGAGTATTCGCACCCTTTGCGACAAGTTGAGGAAAGAAAGGGATCGAGCTGTGTCGGAGCTGGCCGAGGCCCTTAGAGACTCAGACGATATTAAAAAGCAGAGGAATGAAACTTCTAAACAGCTCAAAGTTCTCAAGTAAGTAGAATGATTTTTTTATATGACTAGCTGACTCTGGAAATGTTCTGCCATATAAATTATTTCTTGTGAATATTTCGGTTGTTAAATACTACTTCATACAAGCATTTTTCACCTTTTTATTATATAATCTTCTGTAACAATTTTGATTAAACTTGCTATATCGATGTAAAGTGTGATGGGCTTTAATGTATCATATAAAACAACTAAATATTAATGTTGAAAGAATTTGATAACCAACTAAAGATGAAAAGAGCTAGCATATTTTTTACTTATGTAAATTTTGGTTTTTCGATCATAAGGACACTAACGTGATGTATAATACACCGTTGAATAGGTTATAGAAAAAATATTATTTTATATGTAAATTTGTAAAAAGTAATTTTAAGTGACTAAAGGGTTCAAACTTATTATTGAATTATATGTAACAATTTTATATTATTTAATCATGAATAATATTTATAAACAAAACTTAATCAGCTTGTTATTAAAATTAACTTTAAACTTTTTCCAACTATTAGTTCTTTTAATAGTTATTAAATTATTGGATTGTTTCACATGAAATGTCCGTTTTTATAGTTTCTGAAATACATAAAGGATTTTGCAGGTCTCTGTTGTTTTCTTCCGAATGTTTACATATTTAAAGTAAACAGTTATTAATCCTCTACCTTTGCATTATAAACATTAGCTTCCCAATCAATTACCCATTTTTTAGTATAGCTCCAAATATGAACATGGAATATTTTTCGAGTAATATTTTTGTACGAGTTTAAACTCGGCCATTCAGCAGCTGAGGCCGCTAGAAATATTTGCAAGGTGTTTGGGGAAGGGAGTGTTAATGAACGGACCATTCGCCGTTGGTTTGCTAAGTTTGCAGCTGGGGATACCGACTTGAAAAACTTGCCCCGAGGAAGACCTCCGTCCGTAATAGACAACAATGTCCTCAAACATACAGTAGAAGGAAACCCCTACCAAAGGACCCCCAGCACAACTAAATGCAAGTGCATTGACCGTTTCCAGACATTTAAAGTGTATTGGGAAAGTAAAAAAGCTCAATACATGGGTACCTCATGATCTGACTGAGCGGCAGCAAGACCCCATGTTTCAAAACACCGTGCAAAAATTGAAAGAACTGGGCTATGAAGTTCTTCCGCACCCACCATATTCTCCCGACTTGTCTCCAACAGATTACCACCTGTTCAGGAATTTAGACAACTTCGTCAAAGGAAAACTTTTTGAAAATGATGATGAAGTGAAAAGTGCGTTTTCAGATTTTGTTGCACTTTAAAGCTCAGAGTTTTTCAGTTTGGGGATAAAAAAGTTTGTGTAACGTTGGGAAATATGTGTAGGAAAAGAAGGTAAATACTTCAAATAAAATTATCTTGTTTTCATATCGTATTTTTAATAAAAATCCTTTACCTTGAAAACGGACATTTCATGTGACACAACCCAATAATTTTGTGTACAAAAGTACTAAAATTATGATTAAAAAATACAATGTGGGGAAGGGGAGGGTGACAATTTGGGGTTATAGATATATTTCTAAGCCAAATAAAAAAAACATAAAAACATTTTCATGAATTTTTTTTTTTTCTGTATAGGAACCCGAATCACCTAATGATATGAAATATACTTTAGGACTGATTCTCATACCGACCAAATATACATAACAAATTTCATAAAAATCGGTCTAGCCGTTTCGAAGGAGTACGGTCACCAACACCGTGACAGGACATATATTAGATTATGTCCTACTAGTATAATTTGTATTAGATCTCAATATTTTAAAATTTCTTTCCTGTTATTATGAATTTGAAATCATTATCTAATGATAGACTTTCTATGTTATAGGGAAAAGATGGAGGCTCAACTGGAAAAAGAAAATAGGATGGTTCAGCTTCATACCGTTAGTCATAACTATAGCCATGACTCAGCAATCGACACAGACATGCAAGAATGGGACACTGAAATGCTTAGTATAGATTTAGTAAGTAAATTTCATAGTATATGCATATTTTTCATTCTTGTGTAGGAGTTAATCAATATTTTTTATTTCTCTCTTCAGCATTATATCATGCTTTATTAAAATGAAACATTTGAAAATGTGTGTCAGTACTAAAGTAAACTGTTGACCTTTACCACATTTAGTTTATAATTTATTTATTTTTTACATATATGATTGATTTGTAGAATGGGATAAATTTGACTGATGACTTGGGCATAGAATTAGTAGGTGGAAGAGACGATCCTCATTATCCCAATGACAACGGTATCTACGTCTCATCGATTGCAAAAGGGAGTGTAGCAGAAGGAAAACTGAAGTAATTATCAAATAGTTGTTTCCTTTGTTATATAAATCATTTTGTGTTTTTGTTAACATCCTTTATATCTTTTTAATTTACAGACCTAATGACTGTATAGTACGGGTAAATAATAAAGACTGTAGTAATGTTAGTAAAAGATTTGTTTTGGAAACAATGAAGTCAAGTGGCAGCACTGTGATAATGGTTGTGAGGAGGCGGCGACTCTTCACTACTCAGGTTTGTTATGGCTCCTCTAGTTTGAGAAATATCTAGTTTATTAAGAAGATTATGTATATAATTTCTAAAAGAATTTTTTAGTATGTTGTAATTGACTGTAAGATATTATCTTTAAAAACATATAAAATTTATGAGGTATTAGATCAGAAAGAGATTAACAAATAATTATTCCTTTATTAAATTATTTTTATCTTGGACACATGAATGTTTGGATCTCTATGCATGGAATTCTCCTCAGTATTAACCATTTGTTACTCCAGAAAACAGCAACATTCTTAGTGAATATAACTGTTTACGCTGAGCTATGGAAGATCAGTGCTTCCAAGTGATAACTCAATTTGAGGGTGGTTTCGATTAAAGTAAATTAGTGGACTGTATAGATTTAAAAAAAATAAAAATAATTGACGTAAATGATGAATCACAATACATTTATTTAACTAACTAAATACTTATAGAAAACATAAGAAACAAAAATAACCCAATGGAACATAAAAACAGATTTATGAAAAGATAAGTAACAAAATTAAAGTCAATTACCGGGTTACCTATAGCATGATGGTTAGCATAACAGCCTATGCCCAAGTTTCCGGGTTCTAACCCGCAGGTGGCTCTTGGATTTTGTAAGGGTAGTAAAAAATCCTTAGTTATGCCGTCCTTCGGAGAGGACTTTAAAAGGTGATCCCGAGCCTGTGCGATGTAAGGTACTCATTTAAGATCCCTATCCTAATTAAACCTAGATAGGCAAACTTTAGTACTCCCACTGTAGCATCTTCCCATTAGCCACAGCAGCATAAAAGAGTGTTAAATAAATATACAATAAACAATAAATTCAATTACCAATGAAGGTAGAAAAAATTAGATTAACAATAAATATTACAAATAGGCTATATTGTCACGCATCACCTCTCTGTAGACTTCAAAGCAGCCTATGATAATGTGGACCATAATGAACTATATCAAGCCATGAGAGAAATGAACATACCTATGAAGCTCATTCATCTTGTAAAAATGACTATGAAAGGATTCATGTGTGCCGTGAAAATTGAATCTGATCTCTCAGAAGAGTTCAGCATAGACAAAGGGCTAAGACAAGGTTATGCTCTTGCCTGCCTGGTCTTCAATCTTGCAGAAGAAAAAGCAGTAAGGAACTCCGGAATCCAGGTTGGTGGAACAATATTTAACAAATTGGTCCAAATCCTCGGCTATGCAGACGACCTTGACATCATAGGAAGATCGGAAAAAGCACTCAAGGAAGCATTCCTTGCTTTGGAGGCTGCAGCCAAGAAACATGGACTTAGAATCAATACAGAAAAGACTAAGTACATGCGCATAGGACGGAAAGAAGGAATAAAAGAATACCTTGAAGTTGGCCAGTTCAAGTTCAAATGTGTTGACAGCTTTGTCTACTTAGGAACCGAAATTAACGAGCAAAATGATATTTTGCAGGAAATTCGAAGGAAAATTAATGCTGCTAATAGGTGCTACTTCAGTCTGAGGAAGCAGTTTGGCAGCAAATTCATCTTGAAGAAAACAAAAATAATCCTTTACAAAACCTTAGTGCGACTAGAATTGTTATATGGTTCAGAGGCTGGGACCATACCAAAAGCTGATGAAAAAAGGATTCAGATATTCGAGAGGACGATCCTGCGAAAGATCTACGGCCCGTAAAAGTAGGTGAAGCATAGTGAAGACGCACTAACCAATAACTTTACAACCTCCTCAACAGCCCAGATGTTGTCAAGGTGGCCAAGGTTGGGAGACTCAGATGGGCAGGCCATATAGCAAGAATGGAGGATATGTTGATCCCTAAGAAGATCCTCTCCGAAGAAATTCATTGGGGAGGCCTAACCTGAGGTGGATGGGTGCTGTCACAGAAGATGCTAGGACCTTATTTGGCGTTATAGACTGGAGAAATGCTGCGCAAGATAGAGCCAACTGGAGGCGGCCCAGACTCGGTGACGAGTTGTAGCACCAGATGATAATGATGATCCCAATTAAACCTAGATAGGCAAAATTTAGTACTCTCACTGTAGCATCGTCCGATTAGCCACAGTGGCATAAAGGGACGTTAAATAAATATACAATAAACAATAAAGTCAATTACCTATGAAGGTAGAAAAAATTAGATTAACAATAATTGATACAAATAGGCTATATTTACAAAACCGAAGTTCAGTTGAGGGGTTGAGAAATGCCAAAAGCAAACAGGGCAGCTTTTCCAAGTTCCAAGGGTAACGATGAGAAGATGATTTATGGAGCTAGTAAAACAAGCACATTTGCAAATGATAAAAGAGTTCGTTGAGATGAGATTTGGGTCTATATACAGCAACAGTCTCACTGCTCAGATGCTATATCAACATTACACAGGCATCGAATCAGTAATGAAACAAAAGAATTATGATTCTCTTCTCTAGTATTTCTCTTCTACTTGTTTTCACGTCCATGGCGAAAACTTTAAATTTTATTTAAAATATATATTTTATAAACAAATATAAGATAAAGATAAACATAAATACAAAAAATGTTTTTTATTTTCAATTTAACAACCATGGAAAAACCTTATCAGGCCATCACATATGGTGTTAACAATAACAGCATCCTATTCCAAGTAGGCTAGATAGCCTGGATCTTATATGACCAATATTCTGTTGACTTTGCTGAGAAAAGTGCTGTTGCTAAGTGCTTAGCTCATTAGCTTGGTGTATTGGGGCCTATAATGGATTATACTGAGGAGGGTCCTATATGTATAACTTAGGATTAAAATCACATGTACATGGATAAAATAATCAAAGAAAGGAGCAAGTAGTTGTAAGTTTTTTTTTTTCATCATTCAACTGAAAGTTAACTAATTGTAACATACACTTTATATGAATGACCTTTTAATTATTAAATTACAGCTGCAGTTGAAGAACTATGATCATGGTCTGACTTTAGAAGCAGGCATTTTCATAAGCAAAATTTCACCAGGATCTTTGGCTGCTAGGGAAGGAAATTTAGCTGTTGGTGATAGAGTTATAAGTGTAAGTTTTTGTTGAGAATTATTAAATTTTTTTTCCCATAGGTTCATGCATGAGCAGAAAATTTATTATGATAATGTTTTGATTTTCCGAGTTACAAATAATAGTTTTTGTGAAATAAGATAATGTGTTCTTCAGCCATTGAACTAAAATAATTCAAGTTTTAAAAATATAATTAATCCTATTGAAAATTTTGGATAGGAAAAAACCTTTATGTTATTGAAATCAGTAACGCTAGTATCATTTGTTTAGTAAGTTAATGAAAAAAAAATATATGTGAGGTAAAATTATCAGTAATGAAAATTAAAACAAATATCTTTAAAAGCTTAATTAATTATCACAATATTTACTTCATTGAAATTAAATTTACTCTCATGGTATGATATGGGTTCTTGACAATCAGGCACATATTTTATATTTAACCTTTTTAATTATAAATATAACTTACAATAATAATACAACAATATGCAGGCTAACTAAGATTATTCTCCATATTCAGACAGCAGCTCCTTCCCCTCTCAGGTCACAACTCCAACTAGTGACCTTCCTACCTGCCCTTTATATACCTGATAGGTTTTATAACCTAATAGGTAGGGGTAGCCTATTTTTTGGAAACAATAATCCAATTGGAGCTGTTATTTAAATTTAAATTTCACTTTTTATCTTATTGTTAGCCTGCCATCACAATAATCAAATAATAAATAAATAAATACTTCAATTACAAAAAATGGGTATATTACAATATATATTTATGCAAATGAAGGTATTTTAACTATATCTAAACTTTGACTTTATTAGAAGAAATTACTGATTTATATTGATAATCAAATTATTATTTAGTCAGCTGTTAAATCAATGTTTAAATACTCACATAATATTGATAAACAAAGTAGATATTGAGAAATAAAATTTTTAATGTCTGGTTTTATCTTTGTTTTTTTTGTTAAATGGGAAATTTTTAATATGCTAACGGTTTAAATTTCATTTTATGCTCTTTTTCTTTCTTATTATATAAGAAATTATTTTATTTCAAAAGATCGGTTTTTGTTCTTGTTGAGTTTCTATCATTAATCTTAATTACTTTATCACTTCCTCTCTACCACATTAAGCAGTATGAGGAGCCATCTTATAGAGCCTGGCCCATAGGTCTCGCTCATCAACTATCACCTTTCTCCTTGCCCAATCCAAGCCCCTCCCATCAAAGGTCCCTTCTTAATCCCGCTCTCCCAGGTTCTTTAATAAATCTTTATCATTAAATTTATCTTACTTAGTACAGTTGTAATTCTATTCCCATTTTTAACTGTTACAGATTAACAACAAAAGTGTAGAAGGGCTTATGAGCTCTAGGGAAGCGATGAGCATTCTCAATCGAACCTAATGATGTTCTTGTGATCCAGACCCTTAAGTGCTCCAGCAACAGCGTGGCATACACAGGCAAGCAGTGAATGCTGCTACTCAAACGCAATCTCAAGATGTGCAGTCATCACAACCTGTATACCGCCCTAATCCTCTTTCTAATTTGCCATCAGGTTTGACTTTTAATTCAATTATTATTTATCCATCTTTTTTTCCATATCTGAATATTGGTCTCTTAAATAAGTTTGTAGTATTTTTTATTAGTGATTTCAATATAAAATTTAGATGCTTGTAAATATATTTAATCAGTTTCGTATGAACCATTATTATCTAAAACATGATGTCATATTTGCAGTATTTTTTTTATTTCTTGTTCCTATAACTTCTCTGAATTTTGAGTGTGAACTTTCACTGAAAGGTTTCAGCAGTCCTCAAGTGATTGAAAGTGTTTCCCATTAAGGGAGCCATGCAGGGTTGAAGTAAGTGGTAATTTGTTGGGGTCAAGTCAGATAAATAGGATGGGTGTGTGAAATTATCCCAATCCAATCCCAATAATTTGTTGTGTTTGTAAAGAAACATGCGGGTGGGTATTATAGTGACAGAAAATAATGCTATTTCGATTAGCCAATGGAGGCCATTATAGCCTTTAACTATTTCAATTGTGTGCAATACATCTTAGAATCAATGGTTCGATTTGGCAGAAGGAGTTCATAGTAAAACAGAACTTTCCAATGCCACCCAAATGCTCAGCATTACCTTTATTTGATGCAATCTTGATTTTAGAGTTGTTGATGGTGGGTCACTTCTTTTTCCTTAGGATTTAATTCTTGCAACATTGCTGTTAAGGACCCTTTTTTCATCCTCAATTATAAATCTCTTTAAAAACAGGTTGTCAACATGACGTTTAAGAAGTAATGTGGTCTTAAAGAATGATGTTTAAAAATTTTTATGCGGTCTAAAAAATTTAATTTCCTTAAAGTTTCGATGATGCATAAATATCCACATATATTGCTTTATAGAAACATATCCTACTGTTCCTAAATTTTAGGAGAGTCTTGTTTGAGATATGTTAAGTGTCTGGCCAATATCCTACATTATTGTGTACGAGTTATTCACAAACACTGCTTCGATTTTGCTGTTATCAACAAATGAAAGACGACTGGATTAACGAGCATCTTTCAAATCAAAATTACCAGTTTGGAAGCATGCAAACCACTTACATAAGTGGTACTTTCTACCTTATGTAAGTGGTTTGCATGCTTCCAAACTGGTAATTTTAATTTGAAAGATGCTCGTTAATCCAGTCGTCTTTCATTTGTTGATAACAGCAAAATCGAAGCAGTGTTTGTGAATAACTCGTACACAATAATGTAGGATATTGGCCAGACACTCAAAATATCTCAAACAAGACATATCCTAATGCTGTGTCATCACGGTATACTCTATAAATTTTCCTTTGCGGAAATAAAAAAACCATTAAGTGTCCAAAATGCTCTTTGTTTTCTTCCAATTTAATCCCATACCACACTTCTTGAAGATACGCAATCTTGACTAAAACTAATACATGGAAACACTTTAAGTAATCCCTTTTCAATGGATGTAAAGATTATTGACGGAATTAAAATTGCTTCAAAAACGCAAGAAGGACTCAATTTATTATTGAAACATGTTAAAAACTTATTTTACAGCGTGTTATATTAAAAATAATTGTTTAGAAAATAATTTATGATGTAAATTTAATAAGTATAAATTTAATTTTTCTGTTATTTTATGCAATTAGAATCAAGCGGTGCCAATGGAGATTCTAAATGGGTGAGGGAAGTAAGAGAATCTGAAGAAAAGAAAAGGAATAGGAATTCTTCTCCTGTAACATTTGAGCAAGAGCGAGACGATGCCATTGCTGAGCTGGACAGTGTTATAGACAGCTATCACTCGAGGGGTGGAGGAACAGTACGACGGCGGCCTAAATACCATGACAAGAACGGAGGAACCTGGCCCAAGGCTAGGTCTGTTATTATTCTCTTCCTCTTAATTATAGAAGTCAAGTATATCAAAATTGTGACTCGTGACTAATTTTTGCTTGTTTTTTTTTTTTTTTATTAAGGGGTGGCCCGATAATTGAAGCTGGAACTGGTACTATTTTGCATCCAAGAAAGAATAAGGAACGTCTTCCACTGTCTGTTATTCTTACAAATCCACCAAATTATCCATGTTGTGAACTACCCACGCGGAGGACTAATACTACCATAGATTATTCCGTCAAGTCAGGTGATAAATGAATAATATTATTATTTTTTACATCAAGATGGTCAAAACATAGATTAGATATGTAGAAAATTTATACAAATATAAATATATATTTTAGTTTCTTTTTCTTTTTTTTTTTTTACATATTGTTTGGCGATAACCAGACATTTTTATTATTGTTATAAAGAGAGACTGGATTTTTCGTGCAGTAAAAACCTCAAAACGTGCAGTAAAAATCTCGAAATGTGCAAGATAATGCAGCAAAACAACAAAATATGAAATTGAGGGTATAGATATCTTATATAGAAATGTCCAAAAAACAAAGAGGAACTTAGGCCTTTAAAAGTTGTTTCCTTGAGAAAATACTTAACCATAGTTAAAGAAACAAAACATGAATCACGTGAATATAACATGCATATGCAATTTTTTTTTTTAACTTGACAAAATTATCTAAATTATTGACTAGTATAATCAAATAATTAATCATCAATCTAATATTTATCTGATTCAATAGTTAATTAGATTGTGAATTTAAAAAACATGTAATAAGCCAGTCTAGAAGAACTCACTGAAAACAGTTTAAAGAATTGATCAGAAATGCATGTAAATAATAAATAGAGGTATGCTATGAAGACCAGGGTAATTAATTAAATATATATATATCATTTTAATTGTAAATAATATTCATTGGTAATTGACCGCTTTTTTTCTTTATTCCTATTTTTTCTGCTTCAATATTTGCTTGTGACGAGGTAACATATTTATTTTGATAGATCACAAGCAATACAAAATACACAGTTTTTCTGTCAGATATAATCCTAACTAAACATAGTCAGGCAAAATTTAGGACTCTCGCTGTAGTATAGTCCGATTAGCCACAGTAGCATGAAGTGACATTAAATAAACAAACAACAAGATAATAATTTAATTATAGATCTAACAAGAGAAAGATGATAAAATAAAATTTTAAATATTTATTAGTATGGGAGCGGCGTGGAATAGTGGATAGAGCACTAGTCTACCGTGCTCCGTGTCCTGGGTTCGAATCCCGGGTATGGAGACCCTCCTGGGGCAGACCCAGCCTCTATAAAGTGGGTACCCAATAACATTGGGGAAAAAACCTGGCGGCTGAGCGTGATCTCGGCCAAATCACCTCATTGCACGGCCTTTGGCCTAGAAACAGTACTAATCTCTATATGTACTGAGCCCAAGACTCTTCTAGGGTTGTAGTGGCACAGGTTTTTTTTTTTTTTTTTTTTTTTTTTTTTTATTTATTTTTTTTTTTTTATTATTATTATACGAAGTATTTGTATTACCGAAAATTTGTGTATTAAAATTTATCTAAAATGTTCTAAATAAAATTGCAATAAAAATAAAAAACGTGCAACTTGGTCCAAAAAGGGCAAAACATGCAATATAAAATTGTAATATATTATTCCTTAATACATCAAGGGGGTAGCTGTCTGGGTTTGCTAGAAAATCTGATGCATGCAAGAAAATCGAATCATGATCCTTCCGGTCCCTAGATATAAATTATAAGTTTTTTTTATTTTTTTTTATAATTGTTCTGAATCTTTCAATTTGGCTTATATTTGTCTTAAGAGTACTTGGTTTATTTTTTTTTTTTATAGTTTTATTTATTGGTAAGACTAATAATGAAATTGTATCTTATTTTTTTAAAGAGGAGTTTTATTGTTAACCTTATGATTTTATGTCAGGTAACTTTGGCAAAGAGCTTGACTACTATGTTAAGAAAAAGGGACGAGCAGAAGTGAGCGACAGTCACATCAGGATCCATTCGCAGCTGTATGGCTCCCCTCATTACCCCTTCACCCCTTTCCATCCGCACACTCACCCCCACTCACCTCCCCTAGTTACCATGTCCCATCCGATACCAGGTCTTTCAGTTTCGAACCCTCCTACAATCCTCTTCAGGTTAGCATAGAGTTTTTTTTCTTTTTGCATCATGTTCTGATTTGTTTAATTAAGTTATGTTATGATATGGATTTACATCTTATTAAGAGGTAGTGATGAAAATACCCATAAAAATATGATTAGTTCAACCACTTATGCTTGACAGACAGGGTTACTGATAGGTGAGGGACCAGAACAAAGAAATCAATTCTTAAAATTAACTTTTAAGTGCTTTATAGACAAAGTCAAATAGTTTTAAACTCTGTTCTTTCATTTACCTATTTAGTAAGGAAAATTGGATAAAATTTGAATTTTCAACAGAAATACTACTATAAGTCCAAAACACCAAGTCCCAGATTTTTTTAAACATTTATTCAAGGAGTCGCAACATATCCACTGTCTATTTTTATGAAAATGCATGTCTCCCTTTTTTAGTAAATTAATAAATATTATATCTTAATAAAATGTATTTTAGACATATTAGCATTCATAATTAAACAATAATTGGATGAATCACTAAAGAAGTTATGGAATTGAAGCATTGTAGTTAGTTTTTTCCTCCTTTTTAATCTTTATATAGTGTTTTTTATGTGTGTAATTATTTTTAATGAGGTTCAATGGGATTAATTTCGTTATGAATAGTAATATGAGAGCAAAGCCCATGTAATTATATTTATTTATAATTATATTTATATCAAATTTCACAAATAAAAATAATCTTAGAGGGAGAAGTTAGTTCAGGGTGCAGTCAAAAGAACACACAATTAAGATTATAACTTAATTGTGTGTTCTTTTGACTGCACCCTGAACTAACTTCTCCCATTTACTCACTCAGTCAACCATTCTCACTTCACAAAAATAATCTTAACTTAAGAATACATTATTGTTAAGTTTAAACTCCAGATGTTTAGCTCACAGGATATTTAGTCATTATGTTATGAATAATTTTGTTGTTACAATAAATTTTAAACTTTTATAAAATTTTAATTAAAAAAGAACATTGATGTGTTTAATAAAATGTTAAACTACATATAAAGGAAATGTTTAATTACATTATTTAATGGTAGTAATCTTTAAATATTACCTGATATGGAGAAGTTGGTAGGAGGAGTAGTCACCAAGAAAACACACCAAAAAGACTAACTGTGATTTCTGTGCTGACGTTTGGGCCTACATTGTGGGCCTTCATCAGGGCTGACTCCAAGAGAGTATCTCAAAAAGCTTTTTTTTTTAAAAAAACGCTCCCAGAGTTAGCCCTGATGAATGTCCACAGTGTAGCCTGAAACGTCAATACATAAATCAAATAAGTTAGTCTTATTGGTGAATTTTCTTGGTGTCTAAACCCTCAACCTATTTCTACATCATATATTTTCAATGGTCAACTATTACTCCATTATTTTAAGTAGTACCATTAATTTCCTAAAATGGAAAACATATTGTTTTTGGGTAAAAATAAAAATATCAGATTAAGTAATCAATAAAGTTAATCATATAGATAAAAAAGTTTAGTATTACTCAAGTTTATTGTTATTTTGTTAATAATTTAAATATAATATTCCAGTATCCTCACACACACTCACCGTCCATGGATTCTCATTACCATAAGACGAGGTCTTTAGCTTCAGCCCATTCGCATCCATCTGATGAGACTGATCATCCCAGCTTTCAGCATTATGAAGGTGGGACATTTCCAAGGAAAAAGGAAAATCCAAGATTTAGGTGAGCTTCAATGATTCCTTATTGATTTAAAATAAAAAAATAGTTGACAATACATAGCAGCTAGATTTTGAACTAATAAAACGTACTTATGTTGAATATTAGGATTCCTTCCAATCCGAGCGTAGCTAGTAAAGGTAGCGGCGGTAAAATGTCTTCAGGAAGTATTGAGAAGTCTTCAGAGAGAGGGAGCCCGATGCCTACTTTTCATGTCGAAGTGCTAAGTCCTGGTCTTCGTCAAAACAAGACTAATTCTCTTCCTGACTATTGCTGGCCCCACAAGTAAGTTAATTGTTTTTTATTTTATCCATTCAGTTTTAGGAATTTTATCTTGTTTAATCCAGTATATAATAGTCTAGGAGTGATGTGTATCCTGTGGGAATTAATGAAGGAGGGTTGCATTTAATCACTAACATGATGTAGTTTATGCATTCGAAGGTACCACCAACCTCACAGGAATGTAGAATTCCTGTTATGGCATGATAAAATGGCCGCTGTTATAATATAAACAGTCAATATGCTACACATCTGTGAGGGTGTCACTGTGAAAATTAATTAACTGCCCCATACTTGTGATATAATGACATTACCGTCTCTATAATTAATGATAGATAATACAAACATCAAACAATACTTAGAATTTTGAATATTAAATAATTGACCGTGATATGAATATGAAAGATAAGATGGTTTGGATGGTGTTCTAAAAAATTATAAAATAGTGAAAAATTATTTATTATGCAAAGTTTTGATATTGCGGGTCTTCTTCTGGGCTTCCAGGCAAGAGAAAATAAGCAAATTCATTAGCAGGATAATAAATAATTTCATCATTTTCTAATTTTTTTGGCCACCATCTGAAATATCTCATACATCTTAATACTTCATAATAATACTTAAAATTGTACTAAAACTATTAG
Source organism: Piezodorus guildinii (assembly GCA_023052935.1). Classification (NCBI taxonomy): domain Eukaryota; kingdom Metazoa; phylum Arthropoda; class Insecta; order Hemiptera; family Pentatomidae; genus Piezodorus; species Piezodorus guildinii. Next base: position 102,828,800 of record CM041297.1, read on the forward strand.
TTGTTTTTAACTTAAACCTCATCATAAAAAATAGGACCTTTTTTCAATATAGATGATTAGGACATTTTAGTTTGCATATAAAAATACCTTTCCAATGAGATTTATAAACTTAAAATCAGGTTGATAGCTATCATTACTTTGGTGATTGTTTATTATACTATGGAAGCTATTTTACTACAAGAATACTACATGCCTACATAATTGGAGACATCAGGATTCATAAACTACATCATACTTGTGATAAAATGAAACCATTGTCAACCCTCCATCATAATTTTTTTCATGGGATGCCATTTTTATAATATTATCACCGGGACTGGATTTTATAACAAAACATTAGATTTGTATAAAATAATTTTTTTTCAATGGTTTGTAAACAGAATTCCTTATGATGTTTTCATGTTAAATTTTTTACCATAAGAAAAGATTAGAACTAGAACTAAATTAGGATTATTGCTAATTCAATGCCTATCTTTGATGCTATTTATCTCATCAAGTATGATGTTTTTTGTTACAGACCATCACCTGGTGAGTTGAGGCGAGTCCATATCGACAAGTCTGTGGAACCGCTTGGTATCCAGATATCTTGCTTGGAGAGTGGGGGTGTCTTTGTATCTACTGTAAATGAGAACTCACTGGCTTCCCAAGTTGGCCTGCAAGTTGGAGATCAGCTTCTTGAAGTTTGCGGTATAAACATGAGGAGTGCAACTTACCAGCTTGCTGCGTCAGTCCTACGTCAGTGCGGCAATTCGATCACGATGCTTGTCCAGTATAGCCCAGAGAGTAAGTTTTTTTTTGTTTTTTTTTTGCATTAGTTTAATGTTTCATCATTTCACTTCTCACTGTATTAATGGATCAGTGAATTAAATGTTGAATAAATATTCCAATAAATTTTTTCTTATTTAAGTATGCCATCAGATTATCAATTTTGATATTTTGAAATCACAATAATGAATATAAACATTAACTAAATTACATATATATATATATATATATATATATATATATATATATATATATATATATAATTTAATAATAATAACTTTAACCTGGGACTATGTCCCTTAAGAATAAAAATTTTGTACAAGTAAATATACACTTCAATACATACATATCTGGCTGAGAGACCAATAAAATAAATTTGTATTCACAAATGTGTTAAAAAAATAAAATTTAAAAACCTATTTATACAGATATATACAAAATATATGGAATATAAACAAAGGAAAAAAATCTACTATAAAATAATAGAGCTGAACAATTTGCAAATTAATGAATTATTCCATATATTGGTAGATTGGTAACTTTTTTCATTCAAACCAGTATAACTCCCAAACGGTTATCCTAGCGACAAATGTTATATAACAAAAATATTCTCTTCTCAATTTCTGACATGGGTATTGTCGTCAAATTTTTTATCCGAGCAACACAAACAGTGCTAGATTGTGCCAAACTGAGAATAAAAAAAAGTTACACAATGAAATTTACAGATTCCCAGTCAAAAGACTTATCCATGTCAATTTTTAAATAAGTTTCAAGTAAAATGGTAGGTGAAAGTTATGGAATGTACGTACTGCTCCCAGATCTTTTTGCCATTGTGTTACTAATGTGTCGAATATATTTCCTGATGGCATATAATGTTTTCATTGGTTATTGTTTATTTCAATTTTTCATAGATGTATCAATCTTCTAATAGAGAATAATTCGAATTACAATGCCAAAATTCAAGATAAAGAGAAAATTATGGGTCGTCAATATCAACACATGCAAAAAAGTCATAGACAAAGAAATAGCAGTTAATTTAATTCTTTCTGAGATAGATCAATCTTTTGAAAGAGTTATAAAGCATATTTCTAAATGTCTGAATTTCCGTGATACAAATAGCTGGTCAATAAAAAATAAATAAAAAATGTGCTATGTATACTGCCAATTCATACAGTCTACAGTCACATTCAGATTACGATGGCATAATCCAAAATGATATATCTCTACAAAGTGATGATATTTTACAATTAAATGAAATGCTTATAACAAAACATGCATTCTCAACATAATCTACTTTTACAAAAGTACTCTTCTTTCCAACGGAATTCCAGTGCAAATAGCGAATTTAAAAAGTTTTCACTTCTATCCGCAGTTCCTATAACTGCCTGAATTCTAATTTTTTTGTTTATTTAATTTCAACTTATTGGTTTGTGAACTATTGGTCATTTTTTTTTCCAGAATATCATGAGACTGAGACGACAGGAAGTTCAAGCAGCGGTGGGAGCAAGACGCGATCTGGCTCTCCAACCCCATGTAATAGCCCTCGGGCAAACAGGAAATCTTTACCCGCCCAGCTTGCACAAGCAGTGTCTAGTTTAAGCCACCAGTCTTCCTCACCGAGGTGGATATCACAGTAAATATTCCAAATGGCTTTCTTTCTTCTTTAATCTCAAGATTCATTGTTTCGACTCCTCTAATGGGTTGTGGTAAAGCTTTGAAGTATTATGTCTTCAATATAATAGAAATTCAACTTAGTTGGTATGGATTATTAAAAAAGTAAAATTTGACATAATTTTTAATCTATCGTAGCAGGCCTATTATATGACTAATTAGTATTTAATTAAACAATTACATTTATTTCTAAAGTTCTAAATAAAAGTCTTTCTCCTTACTTCTGAATTCAGACTTAGATGATCTCCTTTAATTACTTTTCTTTGAACCAAGACTTACTAACCAACTCAAGATTATCATACTAATTATATTATAAAACTTTTTTAGATTCTGATTAAATCAGATATATTGACTTCTCTCTCCCTCTTTCTTTATCTATTAAATTCTCAATGTTTTATTTATTTTTTTGTGGGTTATTTATATTAATATAGATAATTGATTTATTATGTATTGATTGTTCTTTCATGCTTATTCTATGATAAAATAATTAACACTGAATATTATGTTTTAATTTTTGGATAGAACATTTATTAGTTAAGACTTAAATGAGTATAGGGTATGAGATGGTCATGGAACAAGCAGGATTTTGTATTTCTGAAGTATCTCTATACTATGGGAAAATAACAAAAATACTTGATTCACCATTTAATTTACCTCTTATACTGCTTCATTTAATCTGTAGTAAAATAAATATTAATAGATTATTTATGGACTGATTATAGACTGATTTTAATATTTATGTCATGAATTTGCAGTGACGATCCTCGATATTTACAAATCGAAACACATAAATGCAGCAATCTGGGAATAAGTCTTGTTGGAGGAAATGCTGTTGGAATTTATGTTCACAGTGTTCAAAATGGTTCTTTGGCTTACAATGCTGGACTGAGGTAAAATAATCTCTCTATTTTTTATAGATTTACTCAAAATCTTACAAAAGTTAGAAACAGAATGTATAAAATAATAATCCATGTACTTCCATAATAGTCTATAAACTGTTAGCCTTTTGTTTTTACCATTTAATTAATATTTATATTCATTTTCATACAACCTATATAAAAGTAACTTTTATTTTTCTGTATTGTTTTTTTTTTTTTTTTATTATTTCTTCATGTTACATAAACATTTTATCTAATTAATGTGTATCTACCATTTTTCAGGACTGGAGACAGAATTCTGGAGTATAATGGGACAGATCTCCGTCAAGCTACAGCGGAAGAGGCTGCTTATGAACTTGCTAAACCAGCAGATAAAGTTACTGTCCTAGCCCAATATTGCATCGACCGTTAGTATTTTATATTTTATTATTATTTATTTATTTGAAAACTTATGGTATAAAATATTAAATATTCGGTATTGAACTTAAATGGGATCGCTTTTTAGATTAAAAGTAATTTTTTTTCTTTATAAAATAAGTTATATTACAGTAAGATTCTGATGTTTCCTCATTTCAAGGAATCAAGAAATATATATAAATTATCAGGAGTAAAAATAAAAAATTATGGTTTAAATGAATTATTTTAATACCTACATATACATTCTAATGTAATATTTCTCAATATATTGTCAAAACTTTAAGAGAGCGGCGTGGTCTAGTGGATAGAGCGCTAGTCTGCTGTGCTCCGGGTCCTGGGTTCGAATCCCGGCTGTGGCGGAATATTATTTATTCTGTTAATTCAGTAGGGGGGCGACTCTAGGGTATGGAGACCCTCCTGGGGCAGACCCAGCCTCTATAAAGTGGGTACCCAAAATAATTGGGGAAAAACCTGGCGGCTGAGCATGATTAAGGCCTAATCACCTCACTGCACTGCCGTTGGCCTAGAAACAGTATGAATCTCTATATGTACTGAGCCCAAGACCCTTCATGGGTTGTAGTGGTACAGGTTTTTTTTTTTTTTTTTTTTTTTTTTTTTTTTTTTTTTTTTTTTTTTTTTTTTTTTTTTTTTTTTTTTTTATTGTCAAAATTTTGTATTTAGGAATTTATTATCTTCTTTTATTTTTGTGATTTTTGGTCAATTTCTTACATATTCAAAGCAGAAATTACATATATATATATATATATATATATATATATATATATAATGTATATATATATGTATATATATATTTTTTTTAATCTTTTCTTTTCTTTTTGGGCTATATTGGAGTATCTTCAGGTGTGCTCAATTGCTCGAACGTTTTTTATCTCCATTTTTCAGCTTAAACTTTGATATTTTCTTTTGAAATAATGCGTCCAATAGGTACACTGACTGACATTGCTTGCTCAAATGTCTTTTTTAAATCCTCTTGTAGTTTCGCATACTAACTTTTTTGATAAACTATTAATTTTCTGCTAAGTCATAAGGAGATTTTTCCTTTATTTTTATAATGCTAATAATCACTGAAGGAAAGGCATTTTAAATTTTGAAAAAGGCTTTAATGATTTACTGTTTATGTTTGATAGATTGTAGAACTTTTCATGCCTATACAAATAAATAGGAGATTAAGTATTATTATTAGGCACGCACTATTTTCATTTAGCGTTTTATTATTATGGTAGAATTTCATCCGATTGTTTATACCTATTAATTACATCATTGAAATTTAAAATAAAAATAAAACAATTAGCATTTTTTATTTTGAACATGCATATGTTTAAATTCTCCAACATCAATAAATCAAAAAAATAAAACAAATAAGTGAAGTATGATATTTATCTTTAATTTGATTGGATTCAGAGAACTTTTTCTAAAAAAAAAAAAAAAAAAAAAAAAAGATTTATTATAATTATGGTATTTGTTACAGGTTACAACGAAATAAAGGACAAACCTGGTGACAGTTTCTATATAAGAGCATTATTCGATCGAGTTGGAGATATTGGTGACACATTACAGTTACGATTTCATAAAGATGACATCCTCTTCGTAGACAATACCATGTTCAATGGAGTTCCAGGTAGCTGGAGAGCATGGCTTCTTGATGATGATGGCATCAGGAACCAGTGTGGAATAATTCCAAGCAAATTCAAGTATTTATCTTTCCATTATTATATCCAACAATTATTTATAGTTTAATTGATATTATAATTTATGCATCCAATAGGTCATCTGTATTATATCAATTCTTTAAGTACGGGGTCTCCTTCTAAACCACTGGATGGATTTTGATATGGTTTTCACCATAATTTAGGGCATTATTTCCTAAAGGTTTATAATTAAATTCATTGTAATTTAGCTTTTCTTTAAATGGGAAAAATAAATGTTATGTAACCAAGTCATCAAAAAATTATTCCTGAAATATAAGTAGTAATATAGATGTATAATATTCCATTGGAAAGAACAAGATTTTAGAAAAATTAATATGCAATAAAATAAATCCTAGGTGTTAATAATAACTGCGAATATCTACATTTTTCCACATGAGACGGGACTGTTTAGCTGGTTACTCTTCGTGGGGTGGGGTGGACGACACTATTCCAAGTTCCAATGTGTTTAATGTCAGATCACAACAGTTCCTGGCTTCCAGCACTCTAAACACTAGATTGTAACAGTTTTGACGTACACGTATGACTTGAAGGAATAATTATGGGTATACTTAAAATATGGATTCTTATATTATTAAAAATGATTCTTATATTATTATTTATAATTAAAAATTATTCTTATATTATTATTATTATATATTATATTCTTATATCATTTTATGGGAATGAAAATGTGAAAAGAAATCACGTACAACTAAATAAAATTCTTTAAGATTAATCATCAAATGAAATTAACTGATAAGAGTCCTTTGAGGGGGATAATGATAATAATAATAGCTTTATTGGCATCAGTATTGACAAAAGCCTCTCCCATATGGAGAAATTCATAGTAGTTGGCTATAGTAAGAAATAATTAAAATATGGGGGGATGTTGGTTATAAAATATTGTGAATACATGTGATACACGTCTCCCCACGGGATAGATAAGCGTGACCCACCGGTGGTTCACACTGCCATGGACGTGTTAAAAAATCGTAGAGCCACCTGCCTTCTGTGACCATGGCCATATAAGGCTGTTTACAAGCCACTTCACTAGGTGTTTTGATTAAACCCCTCTTTTAAATTTTCATGCTTCGCCAGGATCCTAATCTCCACATGTGCATGAGGACTAGGTGGTGCCTGTATTAAAAGTTAGGAAAATACCAGTGCTGTGGCCACAGAGTAAATAAGTTTTTATATTGTTACATATTCATAAAACTATCTTCAGTTAATTAAAAAAGTAAAAAAACGGATGTAGTGACAATCCTTTCTGTATAAATACACTTTTGTTGCTCATTCTTTTAGATTCTAAGATGATAGATGTGATTTAAGTATGGAAACTTAAATATTAAATTATACCTTGTGTGTGCAGAGTTGAAGAAGAGATGGTTGTGAGGAGGAGCCTCGGCGACTTGGAAGGTGAAGCAAGAAGAGCCACTAGAAGATCCTTTTTTCGGCGCAAAAAGCACCAACGATCCGATTCTAAAGAATTAGCCTCTTTCTCTAACATTAGCCTGGGCTGGTACAGCGACAGTGGGACATTGAATGAGGAAACTTCCCTTGCCAGTTACCAAAGAGTTGTCAAGTTAGATTGTATGTATTCAAAAATAATTATTTAAATTTCAACTTTTAGTAATATATCCATCATAGTTTAGTTTACCACTTTTTTAGCTAATTAATAACTTTTTTATTTTCGGTTTCAAACTGATGGTTTAAATAGATATTATCATCAGTCTAAATCAATATTTTGCTTGATATATAATTATCTCGTGTCATGGTATTTGTGGTCATACTTCTCTGAAACGGTTCGACTAATTTTTATTTTTATTTTTTTTTTTTTTTTATTTTTTTTTTTTCTTACCCTCTGGTTTTATTTTCGAACAAAATACAAATACAAATGTAATATGTATAGCTGTCAGATTTGTCCTTCTGTTACCCGGAGGTATTCTAAAGAGGATTGCTATATGCGCTGGATGCACTACTAATCTTTAAAGGGCTTCTTCTAAGCCTTTATTTATCCATTGCAAAATGGGAGGGACCATTCTTCAGGGTTAAACTAATTTTTATAAAATTTTTATGTATATTTGTATGTCAATTTGTATATATATTTGTTTTGTATGAGAATGGGTCCTAAAGTATATTTCATACTGCTATGTGATTCGGATGTCCCTATCCAGAATTTTTTTTTCATGAAACTGTTTTTTTAAATTTTTTGCATAAAAAAAATACCTATAACCCTCACATTTCACCCTCCTTTCCCCACTCTCGCATTTTTTAATCACAATTTTACTACTTTTGTATTCAATAATTTAGTTTTTAGTAATTTACTTTTAGTATAATATTCAAATAATTTAACTGTTGTTTGTATTGCAATTCTCTTACATCGGCTGTTTAAGTCAATTTAAGAACTATTAAAAAGTTTAAAGTTAATTTAAAATAAAAAGTTTAATCAGTTTTGTTGGAAACATATTAATTATATTATATAATGTAACAATATAAAATTGTTATGTATTACAGTCAGTAATAATAAGTTTAAGTCCTATTCATTACTTTTTACAAAACTTTAAAAAGTAGAAGAAACCTTTTGATATTTTTATATCTTTTAACTCTTACATTAATTAATATATAATTATTACCTGTTTGTTTAAAAAATAATTATCTCCCTTTGATGAACTAAAAAAATTGCTCTTTTCAGACCCTGCATTAAGACCTGTGTTAGTTGTCGGCCCACTGTCCGAGTGCGTTACAGAGAAACTGCTCCAAGATTTTCCTGAAATATTTGCTCGATGTGTCCCTGAAGTAATGCATTGCACTCAGGCTGTGATGGAGAAAGGAATTTCCGACAATGTCTTTGTAGATTACAGGAAAAAAGGAACTTATTTCGAATGTACATCCGTTTCAGCAGTGAAGGATATGTGTGATAAAGTAAGTCAAAATATTTAACTTAAAGTAATGAAACAGAAATATTGATTATAAGAGGAGGTGGAAAGGTCAATATTTTTACTAATGTTTAGATTAAGCTATCATCTCCCATTCCGATTTATTTGTCTTTGGAATTATTAAATGTTGTTAACTAATAGTAGATGTATTACTGTTTTTTTTTTTCTCTCTCTCTATCTGTTTATAATTTATGTGCAAAAGTATTCATTTGTTTTAATTATTTATGATTTTGGCCTGTTGTAATTGTTATTTTGTTCATATGTGTCATTCTTAGGGAACCATGTCCCAGAGTAAACCTTTTTTTATATTTTATTCTATAAACTACTTTAATCAAATTAAAAGAAAAACTTTCAATAAGAATTTTCTTCTTTTGTGATGTAATAATACACTAAGATAGAGTGTTTTTATATTTAATAATTTTTTTTTAATGAAAAATAAACAATAATTTATTTTTTTAGAAGATCCATTGTGTAATTGAAGTGGGATTGGCTTCTGTAGAACGACTCCACAAGCATAAAATATATCCGATTGTTCTACTTATAAAATTCAAATCCGCCAAGCAAATAAAAGAAGTCAAGGATACTCGGTATTCTTCAGATAAAGTGACAGCTAAAGCAGCCAAAGAAATGTACGAACATTCCCTGAAGCTGGAGTCTGAGTATAAGCATTATATATCAGGTAACTTTTTATTATATTAGCAATATTGTAATACCCATGTAAACGTATTTTTTGATTTTTTTTCTTAGTTTTAAAATTTTTGAAATAAATGCTATGCATTATTGTATTGAAAACAATTCAAATAAATGTGGGAAACCTAATGCGATCATTTTCGTGGAGGATGAAACGTCTGATAGCAAAGAGGGTGTGTGTCCTTGTTCAAATTAGGGGGCTATCTATTGTCAAGGAAAAAGGTGTATTTAGGGATTTGCCTTTTATCAGAGAAGATAACATGATAATGAATGGTAGCATTCTGGAAAGTGGAGTCCAAAGGTATTTGGATTAACTGTAGTGAACCAGCCTTATTGATTTGATTTCAAATATCTCTCCCCTCTTTTTGGTTGTCACAGTCCATCCTGAGGATTAAAAAGTTACTTCAGAAAGTTAATCATGAATTGTAATTGGGGCGAAGATTTGGTTCATTTGTAACTTTAAAACGGCTCCATAACAATATCTATGTTTTCATATTTTACACCGTTTTTACAAGGAATATGATTACTTTATTTCATTATGAGTCTTTGTTTTGGATCACTGGAGTGGTATTGGTATTTATATGAGAAACTAGTCTGGTAAGTACACATTCCCAATGTTAAGGGTCTTTGATCTGTATTAATCTGAGTGAATTAGTCAAAATTCATTTCTCAATACTTCCAAATGAAATATTAAGTGACCTAGGTGAGATTGAATCCCTAATAGTACTCTTAAACACTCTAGTATCCTCATTTTGAACACTCTGGCTCTGTCACAGCCTCTTTCTTGAGATACTATGAGAGGTAAACAGAGATGGGGAAACATATAGTTTGTAACTGTTGTATCTATTGCTTGGTTACATCTTTGAAAGTTTAAAGTAATGAACTATGGCTTTCTTACAGTAAATACCCTTTGAAAAATTAATTTATTAATGTACTGTGCCATAAGAATCCCTGAATTATAATGAAATGCAGAATTTCCTGAGTTATATTTTGAGTAATTAAATATAGCTATATATTATATATTCATTACTAGTTAAATATGTCTTAAGCTGTATGTTGTCAAAAAATTTTCATTTGTTACAAAATCTTAAATTTGATAAAAACGTGTTTCAGCAATAATACCAGCAGCAGGTGTCAACATTGCGTACATGTGTACGCAAATTAAAGCAGCCGTAGATGTCGAACAGAACAAAACTTTATGGGTACCGTAATTGTTTAAACTAATTACATCTTGAACTGAGGAACCAAAATTAATATGTATTAGCTAGTGCTCATATTGTACCACATGGTTGTTGTACAATTATTACCAATGATATGGTGAAACCAAAGTTCGATTTAATTAACTGGCATAAAGCTTTAAAACGAAAATCTTAATATGAATTAAACTATCAATCCCTTAATAGTTAAAACGTGTAATACAGATTCAGGTAATTGTCAGTTTTTGCAATGAGATTTTTTAAATTTCAAACAATATATATTTTGTAGATTTTTATCATTTGACATATCAGTTACACTGTTAGCACAAGATAAAATTGGTATTTTTATATTTTATTTTGTATGTGGTTGAATTATTTTCTTTAGTGATAGGAAGTAGCATTTCTGTGATTATTGTAACTTGCCCTTTATTATTATTATATATATGCATACATAGGTGCTTCTCTTTAACATAGTTATAACTTTTTCTGACTATTGTTAATCTTTAACTGTGTACGAAGAGTATGGGTAATTATACGACAATATTTAGGATTAGGTTGCCTTCATCGGGCACTTGGCTATGCCTAATTCGATCTAAGGCCTTTGTTTAACAAAATAAGTCTAAGGAGTCGAATGATGTTAGAAGTAGGTCTGCCTGCAATGTTCTTATTACTCATGATGTATTTTATAGATGATATTTAACTTATAGACTTAGAAGGCTTATAATTGTATATTATATAATTATTATTATGGTTAGCTGTTTTAATTGTGTTTGTTTAGATGTTTGTTATTATTTATATTCAGATTTATACCATTGTCTGAAGTTTTATCTTATAGTGTATAAATGTTAAAATTGTGATGTTATAAATGCAATGATATAATGCAAATGAAAAAAAAAAAAAGAAAATTAATAGGTCATAAGTAAAATGTTGAAACAATGATTTAAATGTTGCAAGGATAGTTAATATATACTCATAATCAAAGTCTGTAATAACTGTCAAATTGGCTGTTGGAATTTCTTCCGTATTTTTTTCTTTTTTAATATTTATATTTATAGGGTTCAACCCAATTTTGTTCACTTTCTAAATTGATATTAATTTTTTCACTTGATATATATTTGTTGTATGATGGCACATGTGATATTTTATATTTCATATCTTTATCATTAAGGTTTTTAAAATAATATTCTAGTGTTAGTAAGTTTGAGTGATTAAGACTTTAATTAATGAAATATTATATTATTTTTCATTATTATTATTATTGTAATTAAATAAAAGCCTATAATTTTTGTGCTCTCCTTCAAATAATGGACAAGATTTATTTAAAGAGTATTATTTTTATATGAGAATATGTGAGTATTTTTTTGTGTGAATATGTCTAGTCTGTTGCTTTGTTTTTCTCTTTTTTTATGCTCTCGGTTACTATTCTTTACTTGTAAAAATCATTTTTAAAAACCTATCTATTTCAATAATTACAATATGGTGATTGAAATAAAATTTTGAAACACCTAAACTTGTATGTAATTATTATTTCTGTATTAAACCACCTTTTAACCATACTATGCTTTTGACTCGTTATACACCCTATGTTAAATTATTTTAATTCTTTAAAAATTATCTAGTTAGCTCTACTGAGCTGTTCACTGATTTCAGCATTCTGTTTGTGTTCTCAAACTTATAAAATACAATGAGTGGTATACTGGGTTGGGTGACACCCTATTGCTGGCAACTCACAACTGGACTTAGTACTGACAACTAACCCATGTGAAAATAATTTGGAATTGTGTTGTGGCATTCTAGTACGTCAAATAGCCTCTCAGAGGAAATGAAAATGAAACAAAGAAATGAAGGTCTTTGTACAAATGTGAACCCCAAGCAGTCATAATCTGTTAACCTACACTGATCTGTCACTCCTAAAAACCGAGTGGAATCAGAGAATTGGTTTAGGAGTTGAGAACTAGCATCTAAAACCTGTGAGAATTGTTGCTCTGACCAGTGGTATTTAGCACCTTTTACTACTAAGTACTCCAAGCTTGCCGCCTTTCTAAATTAAAGCTGTGCTGCACAGTGAGAGAAGAGGTAGGTAAAAATTCATGATCGAGGTATTGTGAGTTCACAAAAGTAGCGGGAGAGGGAAAGGCATATTTATTACAAATAAATTCAGATAATAACATCTAATATTTATTTTTTTTAAATCCTTTAATATCGTTTAAAAAAAAAAAGAAAAAAGATACTACTACTAGAAGGAATTAGTCTAGGTGGCGGTCGATGAATGAAACAATTAGGTAGTTTCAAACATTTATTTTCTGCCAACGTTTTGACCCCTATTGTGGGTCATCATCAGGGCCTATTGTAGGCGAGAAACTGCCTGTTGGCGAAACGTTGGCAGAAAATAACTGGTTGAATCTACCTAATTGTTTCATTCATCAACCGCCACACGGACTAATTCCTTCTAGTAATTCTGAACGGTCAACTAATTATATTCAATATAAAAAAAAAAATTAAACATTATTTATAATAAAAGTTTGAAACAATAGAAAATACGCTAATAGAATATTTATTATAATACATTGAAAGTTAAAAAGAGGGTGTTAATGCCCTTAAAAAGGGGGCAAGCATGGAGCACCTTGTTACCAAAAATGGTAGTAAACACCACAAGTGAGAGCCTCTAACCTCACAGGTTTGAAATGCAAGTGTTGAGATTACTGCCAAATGCAGGGGAGTGAAAAATCTTAAAAAGTGAACTAACTCAAACATGATTGTCCTTATTTTTAATCCTACCATGACAAGATTGTTCTGCCTAGAAGCAATCATATTTGATCCAATAAGGATCACTGGAAGAAGTAGCTTAGTGAACAAAAACTTTGACTGTGTTTTTAGAAATCTGCAAGATCTGCGAAATTTTCTTATGAAAATTCAACCTTACGTTTATGATGTTATTCTACTGTATATAAAAAACAATCATATATACCGTATTTCAGCTAGTTTGATCTCTCCCCAGCTACTTTGAACTCATCCTCCCGAGTATGCATGACCTGTCATTCAACTGGTGGCCACACACAAAAAATAGGCGTAGGGAGTGATGACCCTATCCTATAAAATATCATCGAGAATAAAAGAAAATTTTATATTACACACTTATTCCTTAATTTTCTTCTTGTATTTACGAACGGACATATAATGCGCCCCCACTCCACGATGTTCCATGCAATGTAATGTAAATACGCAATTTCCATCAAAAATTGTTTAGCACAGATCCAGGCAGAATCCTGCCAAATGCAGTCTTATGTCTGTAAAGTTATCAGTGTTAATCGAAGAAGTGCCCTGCGTGTCGCTTGAGTTTTTCGAACTATGTCTACGATGCTGTATGCGTCATCCCCGATATGCCTGCGATTGATCTTTTGACAATGAACGCAGAATGATCCACCAAAGAAAACGAGAAGAGACGGATGCTCACTGGGCTACTTTAAAGAATTCATACTCTTGAAAGACGACAGAGACACTGGAACGCCTCATCTTCTGGAAGATGGATCCACCGCCTGATTCCCGAAATATCGACATGGATATCCGAAAACACGAAGCTGTAGATTACTACCCTCACTCAACTTCTTACTGGACATGGTTGCTTCAGAGTGTACTTAGCCCGTTTCAAAATAGAGGATAGCTCATCGTGCCGATCTTGTGATCCCCTGGAACAAACAGTGGAACATACATTCTTCTATTGTTCAGAATTCGTTCGAGAAAAGTCGGAGCTAGATGCTGAATTCGGAATGAAATAATCGTCAGAAAACATAGTCGCTTTGATAATGACTAGTCAAGAGAGTTGGGGAGCGCCCCAGCTGAATTAGCAGTACAAATCGGCAGAAGGCTCAGAGCACAGGAGTAAGAAGGGAGAGGCAGGGCATTGGCCTAGCTTAAATCAGATGTCCAGGAAAGCAGTAGGCATTCAGCCTTTCTGCCTCCCGCGAAGTAATGCTTGACAGCGGTCCCGTGGGGTGGTAAAGACAACGAATTGGGAGGTGGTTTTTTAGTGAGTAGGAATTTCACACTATTGTGTTACGTGACTGTTGCACTTCGTCTTATGAAAGATTTTTTCCCTACCCATATAAAAAATAAATAAACACACACAAACATATATATATATATATATATATATATATATATATATATATATATATATATATATATATATATATGTGTGTGTATGTATGTATGAGTGTGCGTAATAGGTACATTTTTTTAGAATTTTAGAATTTATATTAATCCAATCCTCCTGCGCTGAAAACCTAGTCTTAATAGCCCATTAATTACTATAAAGACACGGGACTACATCCTCCGGATATGGCCATTGGGAGAGGCCTGTATTCCCCGACTAGCTTTCTCCCCCTTTATCGGCATTGGTGAAGGAAACCCGAACAGTAGTCACATACAGTGTGTAACGCCTTTTGGTGGGAGAAACTGCTCGAGAATTATACCATAACAAGAGAGAGGATAATTAACAGTTTTGGGCTTATTAAACAAAAAAATGACAGCACAGAATAAAATTGCTAAACGATGTTGGTAATACCCAATAGCACCGGGAGAAAAATATGTAGGTCAAATAGTTTGAAAACCCCATGCCGGCGGAATCGGTCCCCTTCACATTAGTCGGTGTTAAAGAGTCAGGAATACTACGTTTACCCAAAGTGGATCATTAAAACATGGGCGTGTTCTCATTTATTTCATGTGTAGAAAATAATTTGAGGTGAGCGGTATAACTTAGTGAATATGTCACTGTGCTACTGATCTCTGAGCTCCTGCTTCGAGTCAGGCTGTGGCAGAAGAAATGTTTATTCTGTTCAATCAACTGTGAATCGTGGTCCTGTGGTAGGGAGAAACCCCAGGCCTACCCAGACTCAATAAAGTGGGTACCTGAAAATCAAAGAAAATTGTTGCGGTAGATCGTGATCTCCGCCAACAGGCACTAGCCTAGAAACAGTATGGTTCTTTACTAACTGTACAGAGACCCCTTAATTAATTAATAGGTTCCTTTTTTTCCCTGGCCATGTGATTCCGTTGCTGGGTCATCAGGAGTGTCCTTATTTCTTCTGATAACAGGTTGCCAAGACAGGTATTAAAGAGGGTGCAGGTGAGGGGAAAATGAGTTGGAAATAAACCAGTCTACGATCTACAGCTCCAGTTCATCATTCACGTCTGTAACTCAAGGACATATGTATAGAGGGTACAAGTTAAAGTGGCTGTTCATTATTGGAACAGATTATAGATTAGATTTCGTATATTCGAAGGCTTACAGCATCGGCTGAAACGATATTACACAATAAAAAATTAATTCACTTGACAGTCTTGTAGTGAACCACAATAAAATCTTAAAGCCGTAAAGGGGTGGTCTCCTTTGGTGTAGTGGATAGCACTCATGCTTCTATGAACTAGGTCGCCAGAATCAAATCCTTAGGTTTTTTTAAAAAGTTATTAAGAAATCCTTGATTATGCCGTCGTTTGGAGGGGATGTAAAGCCAATGCTACGTCAGGCACTCGTTAAAGATCCCTATCCTAATTAAATCTGAATAGGCAAAATATAGGATTCCCCACTGCAGAATCGTCCGATTAGCCAGATTAGAATAAAGTATTGAAATAAAATGAATAACCATACACGCAAAGTATCAAGTTCATAACATCTAAGACGCAGAACGGCGTGTTCTTTGAGTGTTGTTTCCTTTACTGACCACACCTTCCGATCATCTTTCCTTTAAATAGTATGTTAGTAAATTCGTATAGTGCACAGAATTTTTTTAAATCGTTATTTGGGCTCTAAGTATCCTGAAACGTAAGAACTCAATTTTGAGGAATGGAGTAATTTTTTTTTTCTTTTTGGTTGATTACAAAGGTTCATTATTGAAAATAATAAACCAAAACTGATATGGCAGTTTCAACGACCAGCGACGGTATGGTAATTTTGAAGACCAAGTTTTGGAATTATATTTTAAGATTGAATTCGAAATAAAATTCGATTAAAAAATAAATCATTTATTTCGGTCACGTTGTAGCAGAGATATTGTGTTTGGAATTAGCAGCCGTGATTCGTACATTTTTCTTGATAAAGGACAAAATGGTTCAAAAGGCGGTAAAAATGATTAAAAAAATAGTGAAAAACTATTTATTTTGAAACTAACGTTTTGACCAAAATGGGAGGTCCACCAGCGCTGAAGTTAGGAAGCGACTGTGTTAGGCCAGTAATCATTTTAACCGTCTCATCCTTTACTATAATCACTCGGTCAAATATTTATTATTCAGTATATTCTTCTTAAACACAAATTTTTAATTGAAAATATAAATTCGATGAAACGAATGATGAATGTAATTTTTAACAAAACAATGCAGTAACGTCTGTCACGTTTATGCACCCATATATAATATGAAGGTGTTTCTGTAAATTCCCCAAAACGTCGAAAATACTTATGCAATTTTATTAATTTTGGTTTATTATTTTCAACCGACCAAAAAAAAAAAAAAAAAAAAAAAAAATTAACCCCGTTCAAATTTGAGGGCTTACGTTTCGAGATGCGTAAAACCCGAATAACAAATTTAAAAAATCTGTCCGCCGTCCGCGGCATTTCTCCGTAACTACTGAACTACTAAACGACTACTGAACGACTAATTTATTTGAAATTCTTAACATCTATTCATTGATATCATTGAGTTGGTTATTTTAAAAATAGCGGCCGATTAAAAGTGATTTAATTCAATAACTCAGTTATTTTTGAAGATAAACAAAATATTTATCAAAAAAATGCGAATAGTTATAAAAAAGAGAAAAAAAAATAGAAATTTTATCCATAAATACGCCCATAACTTAGTTATTTTTGAAAATAGAGAAAAATGTTTAGACAGTTTTAGAATCAGTAAAGCGCGATAAACAAGAAAAACATAAAGGAATAAGAAAAAAAAATGAAAATCTTGCCTATACATATATTATATTTTTGGAGACAGAAAAAAAATGTATTAGTGTTTTTTAACCAAAAAACCGCGAATAACTATAAAAATGAGAAAAAAGAAAAAAAAAAAAATTGAAACCTTATCTATAAATACGCCCATAACTCAGTCATTTTTGAAGATAGAGAAGATTATGTATAGAGTGTTAGAATTGGTAAAGCGCGATAAAAAAAATTGACCTGTATATTTAAGACAAAAATTATAATAGATGTAATTATACCCAAAATGGGTTATTATTGAAGATAGAGAAAAATCGAAAAGACTTTTCAAATGAAGACAACGCGTTAAACAAAGATAAGACAAAAAAAAATTTATATGATCAAGCTACAACTTATAAGGGATGTGACTCTCTGATAACTCCGTTACTATTGATGATAGAAAAAAAACGTAAGGTGTTCTGGAATCAGGAAATTTGTTGTTGCTGTTGTTTTAATTTTAAGGGCAAAAAACTGCTGATGGTTATTATCGCCCTCACATCTTTACAAAAAAACAAAATAAAAAGAAAAATGATTTACCAAAATGATGATATCAGAAAAAAAAAATAAATAAAAAAAATAAGAAAAGAAAATACTAAAACAAATAAACAATAAAGTAACATTAAAAAATAAAGGTAAATAAAAATAAAATAAACGAAATTAACAATAATAACAAAAAAAACTAATAATAACAAATAAAACACAAATATAATAAAAATAATTAATAATATAGGAAATTTTACATCAGGAAATTTTATTTGAATGAAAATCGTTAATAATAATCTTTAATTGAAAAAGTATAAATGATTTTGGTTTATTATATTCAATACTGAGCCTTTGTAATAGACAAAAAAAAATTATCCCCCATCAAAAATTTGAGGGCTTACGTTTCAAGATGCGTAGAACCCGAATAACGAATAAAAAAATCCGTTTCTTCTAATAAATTAATAAATAAATACTAAAATATTTTTGCTCTTAGTGCTATTTCATAGAGAATGGCATTTTCTACAAATTGAAAAAAATAATCATTGAAATTGGTTAGCAAATAGCAGATATATAGCTTTGAAATAAGCAGTGGTGATATGCCATTTTCCTTTGAATTATTATTATTAGTTGTTTTTTTTATAAATCCAAACTAGTAAAAGGGAATCATAGGATTATCTTGCAAATAAGGTATACAAATAAATAAAATTGTAACATGGAAGAAATATTCTCCCCAAATCAGACAAATACATTAATTAATTTAAGATGGTGGGTTCCCGACCTAATCGGACTATTTTTCAAAAGGGAAGTCGGAAGAGTAGTTGAGTGTATCGCCTTCTATTTCTGGCTAAACAAATTTCAAAACTAAAATGACCAACATGCTTTTAATATTTTATTTTGTCTCTTTCCCCACTGACATAAAAACATTATTTTATTGTCTTTTCACTCTGCAAACATAAATTCACCTATTTGATGGCCTTTTTAACAACCAAGATTAAGAAATTGATTACTCATTTTTACCAATGAACTATTGTAAAAAAAAAAAATAATAATAATGTTTTTTTTTTTTTTTCAAATTCTAAAGCAAATACAAAATGTGAAATTTTTGTTTGAACATTCCACTCTAGAAATTAAAACAGCAATACCTTCCAGTTAACAAAATGTAATTTTATCGACACAATGATTTTATATATATATATATATATATATATATATATATATATATATATATATATATATATATATATATATAAAAATTGATAATCTGATAACTTAAAGTATATAACTCTACAATGGTTTGTTCCAACATTCATGTTTTGAGCCCTGGAAGCGATCCACGGACGCGGACAGCGAGCCTCAGGAAGGGCAGCGACAGTGAAAGTGTTCGCCAGATAGCGTCCTCGTCGGTTCAAAACTCCCAGACGTACTCCGTCGTCGGTGGCTATCGGTCCCTGTGTTCTCTCTCCCTCTATCTGTTATCATCTTCGTACGCTTCGTATCTGTGTTTAGTGTTTGTGTGCCTGTGTTCAGTGTTTGTGAGCTCAGTGTCTTCGTATCTCCTCTGTCTGCTGTCTCTACCACTGTAAGTCATGTTATTGGATTTTTAATACAATAAGTAGCTAATTGAAAAGATCCATTGATTGAATAATAAACAACTAATTTGTTTATGGGATCTCTGATAGGTTTTCATAAGTACTTGATCGAGAAAGCTTCGGTAGAACATGCGAATTCGATTGAAATTATATTTAAATAAGTGAAAAAAAAAAGCCATCGTTACTAAAATGATAAGACACTTGAAATTAACGCTCAAAATGAATTTGTAAAAATATAAATTTAAAATGTTAATTCTGGTCAACTTTATAAGCAATGTTTTTTTTTTTTTTTTTTTTTTTTTTTTTTTATAGTTTTAAGAAAATATCTAGAATAATAAAAATAAGGTTTTTCAGTAATTGTTTTTACAAATATCCTATGATTGTGGACGAAATAATTACTATTTAGACGCTAATTTTCTTTTCTTAATATAGAAATGTTTAACTGTAACTAGTGCTGTATGGTTTATGCATGATATGCGAATAAATGCCTAACTTAAAGTAAACAGTTTGTGAATTTATTCAAACATTGTTATTCATATGAATAAGAAAACCTAATAACGTAAGATTAGTAAATACAGGTAAAGAAAGCTATTTTTGTAATTTTAAGTTTGTTCTGATTTAATTTCGGAAAGCGAATCTACATTTAATTGTCAATTAGAAGGGAAATACTAATAAGTATTTCAAAGACACCTCAGCAATATTTAAATACAAACTTAGGCAAGCGTATAGCAGACAGAATAATTAATTAATTACTTAAATATTTCAATAAGATCGTGATCAGAATCTAGAGCTTGAGTTATGAACAGCCTTCGATGGTCTTCGGCGGTAAAGAGACTTCGACGACTCGAAGTACAGAAGGACGTCGTGTTATTTTTATTAAATGATCTATATATTTAGTTCATGAGATTTGAATATTATTTAATTTGATGCGGAGTAAACTTTTATAATATATTTCATGATTGTAACAAAGAATGATATTAACAAATGCCTGATGACTTCTACATCTAGTATAAAAATTAAAAGAAAAGCATTTTATCATCTATGACTAAATTGGAGTTAACGAAATTCGAAATTTAAATAATTCATCTACATAGCTATTCTCAACATTGAGATTAACCTTAAGAATTAGGTTATTTGTAATGATTCTGATATTCTCAATTCATTTCTCATAAGTTTAGAAAACACACTAATTTTAGTGTTTTTTTTTAACTTTTATTTTGTGCTGGTATATCATGACACCTCCTCCAAAAAATCTTAACTTTGAAAATACTAACTCATGTAAACAAGATTTCTTCAATTCGATTATAAAAAGTTCTAATTTATTTTATTTTTTTCTTATCGTGTTTCCGGATTAATATGATAACACCAAATTAAAGCTAGCTAAAAAAATATTTTACCGATTAAATTTAAGTGTAAATAATTTTTATATTTATAAGTTTGTTTTCATCTAAACCTACGATTTAAATCGAATTTTGGCGCTCTCCGAAAATTGGCGCCCAACTCAAGTGCCCAGCCTGTCCTGCCTCAATATTCTAAAACCGGACTAAGTCGGACATTTTCAGGACAAATATATTTCTACATATAATAAAACAAAGTCATTAGGAATTAATTTTTCACAGTACATCATTTTTGTCATGTATAGGATGTCAGTATCTAAATCTGACTTTTTTTGAGAAGTCCTGGTCTTTCATTTATAATATAACCTAAAATGTTCAATAATTTGCCATAAATATTACATAAATAAAAAAAGGGAAACCCCAAAAAGACACTTAAAAATACTCTCTCATTTAAAATAAATATTTTTCATATTTATCTCAATTTGAAGGGACTATAGAAATGATCATAATCTTAAACAACGAAAATTATGAACACAAAAATATATTTATTTAAATATTCTATGAGGTTCATTTTAAGTTTTTATCTAAGGAAGTGGTTAGAAAACTTTTGATCGCTGCAGATAATTCAGAAATGAAACCATATACGAATCCGATTTTGGGTTAGGATGTGTAAGGCACCTTTTTGGAAATTTATGTATTTAAGTTTTTTATCTTTCTCTGAAATTTCAGAAAAGATAAACAATAAAGTACTTCTTACAATAAGGCTAAAAAAAAAAAATCTCTGAGATACAGGAAGATGATAGGTATATGACTCCTATTATTGTGTTTTTAGTTTTATATAAGCTAATTTAGTAATTTTAAATATATCATGAAGTTATTAAATAACATTATGAAAGATCGGGACGATAAAATATACATTTCAGTAATTTCAAAGAATGGATATAGATATTCAAATATGTTTTTGAAAGACTACTAACGGAAATTCATTGAGTTACACTTAGCCGTTTAATAAACTTACAAATTAAAAAAAAAATATTAACTTACATATGAAGATTTATTTATAAATTTAAAATATGTTGGCAACCACGTCCACATATGCTGCCTCATTAACTAGTTTAACTTTGGGATAATTATTATCAGTACAATATTAAATTAAAAAAAAAAAAAAAAAAATTCATGACTGTAAGGAATATTGTTAAGCCTTCAGATTATATATCATTTTAAGTTTTGAATTAAAATATTTGTTGGTTGGTTTATTTATTTAACGTCACTTTATGCTGGCTAATCGGACGATGCTACAGTGGGAGTCCTAAATTTTGCCTATCCAGGTTTTTTATTACAGGATATGGATCTTTAACGAGTACCTGACATCGCACAGGCTCGGGACCACCTTTTAACGTCCCCTCCGAAGGACGGTATAAATAAGGATTTTTCACTCCCATTAAAAAATCCTACGACCACCTGCGGGTTTAAAGCCGTGACCTTTAAAATATTTATATTAAGATTAAAATTTTACAAGGTTATTTTTATTTTATTTTTTATCCACTCCTACTCGCCTTTGAAGGCTATACGGAGGTTTCTACGGCCATGGAGTGAGGGCGAGAGATAAATGGGATAAATATAGTAAATATGTATAATAAAAAAGGTACAATAAATTTATTATCTTATTAATTTATACTGCTAAGGAAATTAACTTAATAAAAAATAGTATAATAAAAAAATGTATTATTAACATTAGAGAATGGCTATTTAGAAGCAGCCATTTTATTTATTTTTTTGTATATTGCTCTGGAATGTTCGAACCTTCTCAAGAATGAACAAAAATGCAGTAGTCGAGAAACTACCTGTGTCAAAAATTAAGTGAAAAACAGAAAGTAAATAAAGATACGAATATAGCTAACAATAACTAGATCCGACAAATCGCATAACAATAACCTAAAAAGGCTGTCTGAGTAGGATGTCGAGGTTGTAAATGATATTTTTTTCACATAAATATAAAATAAAATTTTGAAACAACATAAATATTTAACAAAATTCTTCCTTTCGTCCACGTGATGTTAATCGATAAGTAAACTATCTAAGAATATTTTGATTATAACTGGCAAAGTCAACAAGTTTTATAAGACGAGAACATACGATATAGACTATAGACTGCTGGGAGGTCGTAACTAAAAAATGGAATAATCTTCATCACATATAACCTTGGATTATGACACCATCTATGGATTGAAGTTAGATAAGGGCAATTTCCCCAATTACTTTTTCCATGAAAATAAATAAAAAAGGTGAAGAAAATTGAACGATTATACTCAATTTTAATGTCAAGGCTGAACTATAGTAATAAGAAAAGAAAAAATATACAATTCCCGAAACAACCCCCGCTCTTAATGCTCTATGTAATACAGCTAAATACATATTAAACTTTGTATTACCTTCAATAGGTTATCATTTCTTTGTGCTATAAGACGATTAGGTATAAATTTCTTTCTATTATTGCATTATTTCAATCCTATCAATCTAGCTTCTTTTCAAGTAATATTTTTTCATTATAACTAATATAAAAATGAGGCAGCAGTAACCCACCAAACACACATCATTGATTTATTTACAAAACGATTTGGCCTTGCAGAGGATGTTGATGGTTTGCCTGGAT
Source organism: Piezodorus guildinii (assembly GCA_023052935.1). NCBI lineage: Eukaryota > Metazoa > Arthropoda > Insecta > Hemiptera > Pentatomidae > Piezodorus > Piezodorus guildinii. The sequence continues at coordinate 102,852,089 of CM041297.1, forward strand.
TCACCCAAGATTTACGACGCTTAGGATTCTGAAAATATATCCACATTTCATCACCTGTCACTATTCGATGAAGAAATGATTTTCTTTTACATCTGACGAGCAGCACTTGACAAGTGGTTTTTCAATTTTGTTCCTGTCTTTCATTCAGTTCATGTGTTACCCATTTTCCCACTTTCTGAATCTTTTCCATAGCTTTCAGACGAAGAGATACTGTTTTTTGCGTCAAATTTGATTGTTCCGAGAGTTCTTGTTGAGTCTGAGTATCGTCTTCATCCAATAAGGCTTGCAAGTCCTTGTATTAACACTTTTTCGGTGGTTTGCCAAGCTCCTCGTTTCTTACGTAAAAATCACCCCTTTTAAATTTTTTAAACCACTCAAAGCATTGCGTTTTGCCTAGAGCATGTTCACCGTATGCTTCGACAAGCATTCTAAGCGATTCTGCAGCAGTTTTCTTCAAATGAGAGCAGAAAACCAATGCTGTTCGCAAATCATAGTTCGTAGGCACAAAACTAGAAGGATCACTTGTAGCTGGGTGGTTAGCATAACAACCTCCTATGCTAAAGGTCACGGGTTCAAACCCGTAGGTGGTCCTAGTCAAAAATCCTTATTTATGCCGTTCTCCGGAGGTGGTCCCGAACCTGTGCGATGTCAGGTACTCGTTAAAGATCCCTATCCTAATAAAACCTGAATAGGCAAAATTTAGGACTCCCACTGTAGTATCGTCCGATTAGCTATAGTAGCATAAAGTGACGTTAAATAAATTAACAAACAAACAAAACTAGACATGTTTGAGGTTATGTAAAGATATACCGGTGTATGAAACTTAGGTTACTGAGTATTGACAAACTTCGTCAGCTGTTTGAGGGAGAAGAAGGTACAGAAGCGGTCTTACGGTCTTTAAACCGATAGCGAGTACCATCTATAGGGAAATTCCGGTTACATACTTCTACACCTGGGTTTATATGTTTTAAAAATCGTTGCCACCATACTTGATATTCTCCTAAAATAATGATATTGCTTCATATTCTTGTTTGCTTCCTAAAATTATAAATGCTTGATAGTCTCATAAACAACCCTATATGTATGTCCTAATTAGGTAAAAGCAAAGATTATACAAAAAAAAAATTGTTTTAGTATGTTTTCCTGACTTGGAAAAACAATAGATCATGGCCATGCCTATCTATAATTTACTGATTTTCCCAGTCAGGAAAAAGTGAGTTGGCGGACGGAAGGGCGGATTTGTGAAGTATAGAAGGTAAAGAAAGAAAGAAATAAGATACAAATAAAATTGATTTTAAATCATCAATGTACAGTTAGACATTGGTACATCGATAACTTTTTTTTATTCAAACCAGTATAACTCCTAAAGGGGAGGTCCTAGCAACAAATGTTATATAACAAACAATATTCTCCACTGAGTTTCTGACCAAAGAAATGTCGTTTTTAACAAGGACCGAGATAGAGCGTGTCAAAAAAGCGCCAAAACTAACAAAATGTAGGCAAAACGTGATTTTTTTTTCGTTTAAAACAATATAACTCTTAAACAGTAGGTCCTAGCGATCAATGTTATATACGGAAGTAACTTCAAATTTTCAAAAAGAACAACACCAACACAGCTTTTTCATTGCGTTTCAATAATGCTTCAACACTTAATAAATCTAGCAAAACGTGACTTTTTTATTCGAACAAATATTACTCATAAACGGTTGGTCCGTGCTACAAATTCTATGCTAAAAAATATTCTCCACTAAATTTCTGACCAACGAAATGTAGATTTTAACAAGGACTGAGATAGAGCGTGTCAAAAAAGCGCCAAAACTAACAAAATATAGGCAAAACGTGATTTTTTTTTCGTTTAAAACAATATAACTCTTAAACAGTATGTCCTAGCGATCAATGTTATATACGGAAGTAACTTCAAATTTTCAAAAAGAACAACACCAACACAGCTTTTTCACTGCGTTTCAATAATGCTTCAACACTTAATAAATCTAGCAAAACGTGACTTTTTTATTCGAACCAATATTACTCATAAACGGTTGGTCCGTGCTACAAATTCTATGCTAAAAAATATTCTCCACTAAATTTCTGACCAACGAAATGTCGATTTTAACAAGGACCGAGATAGAGCGTGTCAAAAAAGCGCCAAAACTAACAAAATGTAGGCAAAACGTGATTTTTTTTCGTTTAAAACAATATAACTCTTAAACAGTAGGTCCTAGCGATCAATGTTATATACGGGAGTAACTTCAAATTTTCAAAAAGAACAACACCAACACAGCTTTTTCAGTGCGTCTCAATAAAGCTTCAACATTTAATAAATCTAGCAAAACGTGACTTTTTTATTCGAACCAATATTACTCATCAACGGTAGATTCTTGCGACAAATCCTATATGCCAAAAAATATTCTCCACTAAATTTCTTACGCGAAAACTTCGCTGAAATACACATTACACAATGGAAGTTACAGACCCCAGTCTAAAAAATATCTATGTCAAAACCTAAAATCCTGCATTATTTTCCAGACAACTCTATATTGATGTCCTAATACGAGACTAGCTTATCTAAAAAAAAACGTTATAACCGTTTCTGTGTTACGTTTCATCTAACCAAAGCCGATACGTTAACCCCCTGGGGAATGGCTAAGCACACTGGATAAAGACGTTTCAAAAGTGGAACGCAACAAAGTGTAGAAACGCTTGTGGTCTGAGAACATCATTTTCTCCAATATCGCAACACTGACATTTGGAATCAAAAAGACAGCTAGGCTTTTCTATAGCCCCATAGAAACATTCTATTAGAACCGATATAACATTTGAACGCTGCCACAGTACTGTTAGGTAATGCGACATTGCAATAAACTTTTACAGTATAGTTCTTAAGGAGTACTGTTATTTCCTCTATAGCTTTATGGAGGCAATACTTAAGTTAGTCATAAAATGTTCAACTTTAAATAAAACCAGTTATTGTATATATTAATGGTTTTATAATTTACAACCGTTAGGGGCGATTAACTGTTGGTAGGTTATTCCTACTGGCTAATTATCATTACTTCTCATTAATTATTACAGTTCAATTTTAATACATTTGGAATGTAACACTATTGAAAAAATTGCTCAAGACCTATTAAGAATTTCGTCGTTCAAAACCTTCAATTCTTATAAACTACAGAACCATTATCAATGAAACATATTGGATGTGTAGATGGTACTAAGTTTATATGTCAGAGGAAAAAAATTTCGAGTGAAGTTTAAAAATATTAAGACATCGTATTTTATCGTGTGAAGAAAAACTAATTAATTTATTGACTCTACCTTGGTCTCCTTAAAATAAACCGAAGATTTTAATATTTCTTATTGCACAAGTCTTCCAATGCCTTGTGTTTTTTTGTGTTGATGTATGATTAACCGTTGGTAAGCTAAAGATCTGAAAAAAAAATGCTATTTTACAATATATAGAAAGTTGTGGAAAGACAAATCCGCGTCAAAACTTACAGAACCTTTCAGAATGTAAAGTGATGAATAGAGCATAAACTTGTTTAATGTACAAAAAAAAAATAAATAAATAAAATAAAAGTGATTAATGTACATTTTATATTGATACTAACGACTCGCCCTTGCTTCTCACGGGTGCAATTTAAATGTGGAGTCTTTTATGTTTAAAAAATTTCAGTTTGACCAATTAAAGGTTTATAACTTTGGGATTATGAGTTCATCGAAACGATATGTGCACTTAGCAAGAAAATATAGTGTTTATCATATAACGTATATTAATAACGTCTTATATTTAATCATCGGCAAAAATTAGAAACATAAATTGGTCAGAAAATCAAAAATTGCTTAAGTTTATTTTTTGTTATTCGGTTTATTGCAATTTTAAATTCCATATGAAATTTTTCTAAATACATTTTAATGTATTAAAGTTAATTTAGTGTCCCATTCAGTTTATAGTAAAACTAATATTTTTTTGTGAAATTGTCTAAAAGTAGAAATAATTATTAGCAAAGTTAATTTTTAACAACTTTCCATTTATTTTCTACAAGTTATGTACGATTTGCTGCTTAATATTTTTTCTAAAATCTCGAGTACTCTACGGAAGAAAAGACCTGTACATCCACTGTAACCGCCACCACGAAATATTACAAATAATATAATTTCATAGGTTTATGGGCTCATAACTACTTTACATTAATATCTACGATTTCATTTATTGCATATTAACTTCTTGCGCTTTCCAACGGTATATTATACGTCTATATTACTAATAATACTTCAGGAATAACTTTTCGATTACTTAAGCAGACGCTTTACAATTTCAACATTGTCCGACAGCTTTCCTCAATATTCTCGTAGTGTTTTGTATCGCATTGTGACCGAGAACGCCAAGAAAGGGGACATGTTTTTGAGGAGGGTATTCAAAAACTGGTGCCGCGTTATGACAAAAATTCATGGCAATTATGTAGAAAAGTAGATTAAGGTATAGGCTTTCATGTAAAAAAAAAATTATTGCGATATCTCTGCACGTCTTTTTTTAATTCCAAAAAGGTGCTTACTTAAAAAACATGCCTCGTAGCTCGCGAAAACATAAGTCGCTTTATCATTTTATGTATATATAGATATATTATTTAATCTCAAATATATGTTTCCAATGAAACAATATCATTCTTTAAACTATAAGTTTATTTAATAGTTCTTAAATTGGTTTTAACAACCGAGGTAAGGTAAGTAAAGTGCTTTGCCCAAACTAGATTTAAAAAAAAAAAAAATAGTATTCTCAAGAAAGATTCTCGAATAAGAGAAAAAGTAACGATTTGAATACCTCTACTTCCACTTTTCAGGACTGGGAGTTACTCCACAGCGGTAACGAACCAGCGGAGGAGAATGAAGAAAGGCGTAATCAAGGCAGAAGTCTATTACGGTAGCTCGGCCAAATTGTTGGGAAGGAGGAGGAGTTCATGCGCTTTGGAAATTAGCAATTACTCGAAAGTAAGAAGAGGAAGCCGCTCTTCGGAGCAGAGGTTGTTAGCTTCCGATTAACGGTTCGTCTGATCTCTTCAACTTATGAGTACCAATATTATTCACAAAGCAAAAAGAAGAACGTTTATAAGAATAATCGGGCTAAGAAAGAATGGGATTGACCGTGTGGCGGTCAAAAAAAAAAAATAAGAACTATTTAATATCCAACGTTTCAAACCACGTTGCGGGTCTTCATCAGGGCTTAAAAAACAAGATACAAGAGTAAGTGTTTACAAAAACATTTAAAAAATAAAAGTTGTGTAAAATTAATAACCTAAGAACAGAAAAAGGAAGTAATAAAGGCTTCTATCTACCAAGTACAGAAGCTGAATGGTAGCGATTGAACAGCTAAGAATAAAAATATTCTTATTTTTTACACGATTAAAGCTAAACCAAACTAGTTATACTCATCAATGACTAATCTTTAACGGATAATTATCGGAATGGGTTCACTGTGGGTAAAACAGAAATGAGCTTTTGTAATGCAGATAGAATCGAACCTGTTTCTCTGTAGTAGGAGATCCAGTGTCATAACTACCCATTCCCAAACAGCCGAAAATAAGGATTGTACTGTACTGCAAGTTGGATATTGATCTGCAGTATTTAGTCTAAGATATAAATAACATGAGCAAATCTCTGCGTTTTAAAATTACTTCAATTATAGCTAAAACCGGGCCACCTGTGGAGTAGTGGCTACCATAACAGCCTGTTATGCCAAAAGTCGCGGGTTCAATACCTGCAGACGGCCCTAGGATTTTCGTAAAGTAGTGAAAAATGATAAAAAGTTTTAATCCCAAAAAGCACCAACAAAATTCTCTAAAACTGGAAAAAGTCTGGAAAAAATACCACAGCTAATATTTTCGAAGTGTCCAATATATATGAGAAAATTGGACGAAAAGAGAATACTAAGCAATGTTCCGATTGCTTAAGGAAATTTCAAGAAAGGTATACTTATGTCCTTCCTCTGTGAAATAGATTTTTACAAGCGTATTCGACGATAAATTTTGTTTTCTTAGATTAACTTTCATTAAAATTTATATATTAAATTTTTTTCTTCTGATTCCTAATAGATTTTGGTTAACTTTTTTAAAATTAAATACATCTGGCACTGGTGGCCTAGACAGTTTTTGACAGTAAAATAAAAATAGCCAACCAACAACCAATACAATTCAAAAACAGATTTCTAGAGATTTGAAAAACCTAAATGATCCTCAAAATATGGCATTGAGGAAATGCCTACCTAAAAAATTCAGCTTTGGAGATATTATTATAATGTGCAAAGGACAGGAGACTAGCCCAGCAGGTAAATCTGTAGGCATTGCGTAAGCAAATACAAAAGTAAAGAAATCTTCATTCAGCCTGAAGCCTGAAATTCTTCATTCAGCTCGAAATAGCTCAAGTCTTAATAATTAATAATCAAGGAACGAGTTTAGTAAAAGTCTTTATCTTAAATCAGGCAAAGTAAATAGTGATTTGGAGGAAAAATGACTATTAAAAAATTTCTATCACTATACTAATTTTTTAAATGTTATTTTTGTGTATGTGTAGTTTTGATGGTAATAACTGATTTTTGTCCTCTATATACTGTATGTTGTGCATTTAAAGGTCTCATCAGAAAACTACAGTAAGAATATGATGGATAATTATAATAATTGGATAATATTTAACTTATTCGGAGATTAAGGACTTACAAGTATTTATTAGATTATATTATATAAGATTTAAAAAATAATTATTTTTTTATAAACGCGATTATGCAAGAACATCGGTCAATCGAGATAGAAGCTCAGATTATTAAAATGCTAAATGATCTCTGATTGATAAAAAAAGGTGGAAAATAATAAATTATATTTAAACCTAATAGACTCTGTACCAACAAAGATAGCATCCGTCATACAAATAAATAAAGATCAATAATTTACTATCGCTATAAACCTTTTTATGACAAGTTGAATCTCAAATATGACCGAGTATTTGAACAAGATATGGAGACGTCACAGCAAATGTTTATCTTGGACAAGTGAAAGTGAGGTGAGACCCAGAGGTGAAAAAGAAAAAGAAGTGAATAAGTGACCTTAGAGTCAGGTGTAAGTTGTTGAAGGCGTGGTCGCTTCAATACGTAACTGCCCCTATTTGGTAGTCCAGCGCAGTCTCTTTCGTATTTCTCCGACTCTACCTCAATGTAGGGTTAAATTGGTATTGTTGACGTTTTTTGTTGAAAGTGTCAACATAACTGAATTAAAACACTCATTAATAGTTATAGGCCTCAAATTATTTATGTATTATTATTTGTTTTGTTCATTTATTTTATTGATACAGGCAATACACAACAATGGTGATGTTTGCCAAGGTTGCTATCATTAGTTATTAGTAATGTCATTGCTATTTCAATGATATTAATAATAACTGTTCATAGTTTACAGACTGAGAAGGTAGGTAGGCATGTGGAAAAGGCTAATAAATGGAATGACAATCATAATTTAATTGTATTAAAAAAAATTCAAAATACTAACAATAAATTATTCATGATAAAATAATAATAAGTACAATTTTTCTCATCATTGTCGTAATTGTTCTTTTGTTTGAATATTTGTTCGATAAATATTAGGCCGTTTTACAAAAGAATTCTTGGATATATTTTTTTAAAAACAATTTATTTAATCCAGTCATCGCAACGTTTCAGCCTCTAGGGCCATTCTCAAGCTTCTGTAATCAATTAAAGTTTCATTGCATTTATACATTTTCAACAATTTAATTACAACACATAATAAATTATTTTCAATAATTATGTCACCTACCATGCATATCCATGTTAATTATCATTCATTTCACCGCTTTTCAACAGCGTCGTCATAATTTTTTAAAAATATCATTTTTCAAAAAACCTGTATTCAAAAATATCATATTATTTTTCATCATCAATTGAAAAAGGGATCTATTTATTCAAAAAGAAAAAAAAAAACATTTTTATTAACTTACTTAACAGTTTTCGGTCGTATTATAGGTGTTATCGTGCGCGACTAAACTTGGGGTGGGGATGCCAAAGGATTTATATATTTACTCTGTCAATAGCACTCGCATAAAAGGTGTTCAGGATTGCTGGTTCACTGATTTTTCTAAATTTTTTTTTATATAAATTGATTCAATGATCCTCCTTTTATTTATGTTTTCTTCCTTATGTAGGACCGAGATATTATCAAAATCAAAAATATGTTTATATTTATCGCAGTGTTGTGACAGACCTGTAGCCAGTTTTGTTTATGTTGCTGTATTCTTTTATGGAGCCATTGTGACGTTTGTCCATAATATGATTTATTTACACAATTTTTACAATCTATTTTATATATGACATTTGTCATCTTTTGTTTTGGTATTTCGTCCTTAGTTTTAGTATAAAGTTTTTCAATTTTATTTACGTTACTGAATAATATTTTTTAGGATATGTATTTGAAAACAGGTTTTTTGAAAAATGATAATTAACATGGATATGCATGGTAGGTGACATAATTATTGAAAATAATTTATTATGTGTTGTAATTAAATTGCTGAAAATGTATAAATGCAATGAAACTTTAATTGATTACAGAAGCTTGAGAATGGCCCTAGAGGCTGAAACGTTGCAATGACTGGATTAAATAAATTGTTTTAAAAAAAATATATCCAAGAATTCTTTTGTAAAACGGCCTAATATTTATCGAACAAATAAGTATAATTGGGGAGAGGTTTGGATCGATTCATATAAGTTATTTATTTTTAAATGATCAAATAAATTTGGGATATATGTACTATTGTCATTTAATAAAGTATTGAAATGATATTGGAAGGTCGACACCTTTCATTTTCCTGCAGTCTGTCAGTAAGTGTTTTCTGGTGATAGGTGCGTTACACTGTTCACAGTTAAGGTCTTGGTGTTCTAGTCAGAAAATGTTGGTGCGTTAGTCGTGAGTGTTTTATTCTGAGTCTTGTTTATTACTTCCTCCGACTTCCTCTCTTCTGTTATTTTGGATAGATGATTTCCACGTAAATACTGTTACTTTTATTTCCCTAAGTTCGTTGTCCATTTTATTGATCCAACTAAGCTGCCATTTGTCCAATTTTCAAGCGCTACTTAGATACTTTTTTTTTTTTTTTTTGTTTTATCGTGAAACTTAAATATAGAAAAAAAAAGCTTGAGATGTTGATTGGTCTTCGAAGATTTTTAATGTTATTCTGTAATAAATCTGAGAAAAAAAAATTATTTGTTTCATGAACCCTAAGATGAAAGATGTATATATAGCTATGTGTATATATGTATATGTATAAATATATATATATATATATATATATATATATATATATATATATATATATATATATATAAAGAGACGGCTGGAGATAAATTAATCCTAAAAGAGAAGTTGATTGGATGGAAGGAGATCTGGTGGCATTCCAGGAGAGCGGTAGACCTTCAAGGAGTTGTCTTGCAGAGAACGTTTTGTCGCAAGCTGGCTCATTACTACTGTCGACCGCTTTATCAACACTTATGTGCGTTGTAGTTGATACTTAGTTAAAGGATTATGATGAAAGGCATTTACCGAACTCTTGGGTTTTATATCAACCCAAGATTTTTATAACTATACGGGTATTAATTATTAAGACCAATATAAATGAAATAATATTTATTATAAGGATAAAATGACAAATTTTAGGAAAAGAACAAAACTGGACTATGAAAAATCCGAACTTTGACATCAGAAGAATGGATATAAGTTGTTGATAAATCTCCCCTCCCTCAAATATAAACTATACATTTTTCATTGTAACAAATATTTTTTTATTCCTTATTTTAAGATTACTAAACCAAAGTTCCAAAAGAACAGTGTGATACAGATAGTAAATGTTTATTTTACACTTCTAGCAATAATTTCAAATTAAATAGAAATTAGTTAATACATAACAATCGAAATTAATTATAGATTGAATTAGACAATAAATTTGAATAAAGTATATTTGATATGAAAATAGTACATCTCAAGAATGGAGGACTCTACTGAAACTTGGGTGAAAAATCTGGTGCGGGCAACACACGACTTTCAGTTACCTCGACTGCTAAAATCAAATTAAGTATATTTCAATTAGAAAAAAATATTTTAAGTTGTTTTTAATACAACGTGTATTCAGTTTCGATGGAAACAAATGATTTAGATTAAATAATATAACTAAATTAAAATTTTAATCAGTAATAAGTTTATTTCAAATTCGTCACTTTATATTACCTTTTACAACTTTGCGTATTAGATAATATTTTTCCCAAAATCTCTCTCTTTCCAACAGTATATTATACATCTATATTACTGTTCTTATGATTAGAGAAAAAAACTACATTAAAAAAATAGTTTTGCTCTTTTATCATTTCGTTGGTCATCAAATTCGTCCAACTTGTATATTTAGCCATCCTTCATCAATGTCATTAAGATGATATTCTTATGTTTTTTTAAATCTACTAAATTAAAGATAGTTTAGTGAAAGAAAATTTAAAATATCGGCATTTAAGCCCTGTCAGACTATTTCAATCAGATTGAAACCTACGTGATATTGAAGCCCATTAAATGTTAGGTCAATATAGTGAGTTTAATCAAAATTATTATAGCTTTTTTTTGAGAAAATCGTAAAAAAGTGTCTTTTTTGATTCACCGATTTTGATAAAAAAATGTTGCTGTAACATTTCGGCCTTATATAGTTAGTTGGCTTAAATATGAAGTTTAATTATCACACACACGGAAACACAAACGTGCGACTTGGTAATTTGGACTTAGAGGACCCTAAAAGTTGAAAACTGGAATTCAAAAATTTTCACAATCGTAATACTTTCCCTTACTATATATTCCATTTATAGATAAGCGGAAGTTAACATATAACATACAAAATTGATATTGCTATTTATTTAATTTATATTTTTTTTATTTTATATTATTTTTTGTAACATAAAGGCTTTTCAACCACTAGGGTTATTTTAGCCCTAAGCTAATAGTATATACTTTACCTAGTTTATAGTTTATAGTAAACTAATAGTATAGTTTATCTATAGTAAACACATACTATAGGTAATATAATATCATGGATTTACACAAGAGAACTTTTCATAGTATCAACTGAATCCTTCTGAATTAACTGAAACCCAATTCAATAGGCTAGTGTTTAGTAACTAGAGGGCGGGGCCTTGAAAAATTAATGTTGGTCTGGCGAGGAAAGCCTTGTGAATTTTGTAATAGGTTGCTAAAATCCTATGAAAAATTGAATGCTCCTCTTTTACCAACTTTCAGCAATAAACAATAGCCTCCTAACGAAGTCCTTGCTTAAAAAACATGAATATTTATTCAAAACAGAAACGTCCAATTTGTGGATAGAAGATATTCTCTTCCTACTGCATTTAGCCACCATTGTCGAACATGTGTTTCAACGACTGTGTTGAAATGTGTATCCTAGGCACTACATTATGGTTCGGCCTTGTGAAATCAACCTTTTCAAAATGCCCCATAGCTCCCATACCTTTTCAATTCCTTTTATAGGTTTTCAGAGCATGTGGAGAGAAAAAAAAGGAAGGCTTAAAGAAACGTGGAGTGATGTGATTATATAAGATGAATTCGTTCGTTCCACAGATAATATTAATACATATATATTTTCATTGAAGAGAAGTTAATGCTAGGTGCAGTCATCAAAACATTTAAGTAGAAACTCAATTAAGTTTTTTGATGACTGCTACCCGAATTAAAAGCTCAATATCTACATACAGTCAACCATTCTTACATTATATATATTTTTAACTACCTGTAACCCCCATCGCTGCTCGCGAATAGTTTATTTTGTGTTGAATAAGATATGTATATATATATATATATCTTAAGAGAAACTAAAATACATATAACTTCTTTATTGGTCAATCAGTTACTGTAAGTGTTATTTAGTGATACAACTTAATTTTAATCTGTAGGATTTACAACAGCACATCCCTTGACGTCGGCATGTCCAAAATTATTCTAAAACTCTTTTAAACCGAACCGTTGTATAAATGTGAACTAATCCCATTCATGGCATAAATTTTAATAAAAACTATGTTTGTTAGATTTTAGAACTACATTCTTCTATGTTATAATGGCGAAATGATTATCAGTCGCTTAAAATCATTTTAAAAATTCAATAAATAATACATGGGGACCTGTAAAAAACAACAAATAAAACAAATCCAATATGCTGTAATGCATTCGTTATATATTTTCAAAATCTTTTAAAACCTAATGCTGATCAGATTATAATTATATTTGAAACATTTTTTTTTACAACTTAGAAGACGAATTTTCTTAAATTCAAAGCAGATTTTCAAATTCTACTTTACAACTGAAATAAACCTTCTAGGACTTTTTAAAAGTCTAACTGACCAAGTCCCAGAAAAAAAAAAGGGCTCTGCGTGTGGTAAGGCCAGATCGGAAATCAAAAGCCGTACAATACTGAAATTTCATTTATTTAACAAATATACACCAGGTATGTTACAGGAACTATTTCACTTAAAATTGACGAACCAGAAGTACTTTTCTTTGTATGGTACTTCAAATGTATGCATTTTGCACCTTATGACGAATTTATCATAAAACGGCTCTAACACAATTTTGAAGAAACTTGCTGTATTGACGTAAAATTAAATGGGCTTTAGTGCCATGTAGTTTATATCCGCATTAAAAAGTCTGACAGTGCATAAACGATTTATTTTCCGAATTTCCTTCTCTGAAGTACCTTTAAATTTGTCGATATGCAATAAATAACCATTCCTAATTGTTAGAATAGATAAAATATAAGTGAAAGAAATAATTTGAGGATGAAAAAATTGTAGAAACATTTTTTTGTAAAGAATAATAGTAATACAGATGTATAATATACCGTTCGAAAGCAAAGCTTTTAGAATTTTTTTTCATCTATTATACATAGTTATAGTAAGAAATACAAAGGGACGAAAATGGTATAAACTTATGTATATAATAATTCCTATGATTATGTTATTGCATCTAAAAAAAAAATGATTCCATCGAAATATTATAATTCTTCTTATTACTTTATTTTTTATTTCTAGTTTATTTTAAACTTTCAAGATTTCAAGAAAAAGTAATGTTGTTCGAGCGCACCCGATTTATTTTTATTTCAAATGGAAAACAATGAAAGCTTTTTTCAGGAGTTTTTATATTTATTTTTAAAGGAAGTTTCCTCCTTCCTCCATTTCTTCACTAGCCTAGCTCATCTCCAGATTAACGAGTCATCAGAACTGCGCCACAGACTTCCAAAAATGAACCAGGGCCTTGGAACTATTTAAGGCCTCCATGACAGTCGTTGAACTAGCGCCAAGTCATATATTATCATTAAAGCAACTGGTATGGAGCTAGTCTTATTAGTAAAGTCATGTAACACTGATCTTGACTGTTACTAAGATTACCTCTTTCTTTTTTTTTTTTTCTTTTATAAGGTTTTTATTAATAATACTTTACCACAAGGCTTAGAATACATGTTTTGTTTACAGAATAATTACACAACTGTATCTTGATGTATTAAATCGCTAATAAAATATTCAGCCAGGTAAAATCAGTGATAATAATAATATAAAACCTATATAAATTCAACATAAAATGTTTATTTGGTTAGTTATAATAAATATTTTTCTAATAACAGCCTTTATGGCCAAGGTCACGGGTTCAAATCCACAGGTGGCTCTAGGACTTTTTAATGGTAGTAATAAATCCTTAGTTAAGCTTCTGAGGGGACGTAAAAAGGTGGTCCCGAACCTATGCGATGTCAGGTACTCGTTAAAGATCCCTATCCTAATTAAACCTGGTTAGACAAAATTCAGGACTCCAACTATAGCATCTCCGATTAGCAACAGTAGCATAAAGTGACATTAAATAAATAAACAAATAACAGTACAAAAAAGCAATAAATACTTTTCTACAAATTAAAAAAAAAAAAGTGGTTGCGTATGATAAATTTCACATACGGTATTTTAATAGTTACTGATTTATATTATATACTCTGACTTATGTACTCTCGTATCTGATTGGAGAATAGCAGTAGGTGTTTCATCTGAAAAGAGTACGAGTACGGACGTATTCTTCTGATTATCAAGAAACTTTTGGCTTTATGAATTTCATAAAAGACTCGAGGGACTTTCAAACGTGTACTTCCATTTATATGAGCTGTATATATTTTGATTAGATGTTAGAAGATTCTTGTCATTTAAATTGCGATATTTTCTTAACATGACAGTTAAATCAAAGATGTATCAATTCGTCTCTCGTATTTTCAGAATATCCTTGCAGTCTACTATTAAAAGTGGACTGATGTATTAAATCGCTAATCAAATATAAAGCAAATTTTAGTAAGTGATGATAGTAATATGAAACCCATATAGATCCCCCCATAAAATCTTTGTTTGGTTATCCAGCTTCCCTCTTCAATAAATATTTTAAAATAATATTTTATTATAATATTTATCTGATTCGAACAGAGCATACTCAAGTATGATAGTACTGTGTGAAATACATATCATGTGAAAATGAGAGTACAAAGTACGGACTTTTTGGCTTTGAGCTTTGGATAAAAACACTAAGGACCTTGATACTTGGATTTACCTATATCAGGATTGATATCAAATGGAATCAACTTTGTACTAGTTTAGTAAGTCTACATAAGAATTAATTTACTAGGTTATTATAATTATAACACGAAGAAGAATTGCTTTAAAATATGTCACATGTATTGCCCATGAAGTTTTAATAGAAAGAACATAAAATTAATAAAGATTAAGATAAAAATTTATATATTTCTTGTTTCATTAAAGACTGGAAATAATTATATTTTCGGCTTAAGCTTGTGAGCCATCATCAGGGCATCTGTGAGCAATGACACACATTAACTGCTAATTAATAATTCAATAATTAATTAATTCAGTTAATGCTTATCATTACACACAGATGCCCAGATGATGGCTCACAAGTTTGAACCGAAACGTCGCCAAAGTTAAAATATTTTTAGACTGAATCCCGATTATTTCTGCCTATGAATATAAAGGATGAATATCCAACGTTTTGACCCACAAGATTCAGTGTAGGTGTTTTATTATAACAGCAACGAAGACAAAAAATAATTAAAAGTTGAGTAAAATAGATTACCGAGAATTACTTATATTTCTTTATTTTTCTGTTCTTAAGTTATTAATTTTAATTAACATTTAATTATTACTTTCACTTACTATATATAGTAAGGGAAAGTATTGCGATCGTGAATTCCAGTTTTCAATGAAAATACACGTTTTAGGGTCTCCTGGATCCAAAAACCAAGTTCCGCAAAAAGGTCTGTGTGTGGTAACTCCCGGGCGTAAACGGAATGTCCTATGAAACTGAAATTTTATATTTAAGACAACTATACGCCCAAGATGTTAGAAAAAGTTTTTTTTATCAAAATCGGCAAACCAGAAGAGCCACTTTATATATTTTTTAATAAAACACATGTTTCTATATAAATTATATTTAACTAATTCTTTAATGGTATCAGTCATTTTTATCTCTTACTGTGTTTGAAAAGTCTTTGATCGATTCTAAAAACGGAGGTAAGTGAAAGTCGTGTGTTGCCCGCACCATTTTTTTTTTGTTTCTTTTGTGTTATTATCAAATACCTAAACTGTATTTTTAGCCCTGATGAAGATCCGCAAAGGGGATCGAAACGTTTTATATTAAATAGTTTTTCACTATTTACTTATCTTTTTTTTGCCGTTACTCGAACCATCTCTTCTTTCGTAATGAACCTGATTCTTATACTATTTTAGCGCGATGATCCGATGTTCCGTTAAAATACAGGGAAAAATACAAGCTTTTTCAATGTGTAATTTCAAAAGACGTTTATGTTAATTTATTAAAGAGAACAATTTTAAAAGAAAATCGCTGACGAAATAGAATCAATAAGCTTTAGTTTCCTGATGAAAACTTAACTTAAAAGTTATTACTTCATTTCAAACTAACATGTATTAGGTTTGTAAAGATAAACACACAGTTTTATACAGGGCATAGCGAATCACGAAACTGAAGAACTACGTCTCCAAGCATTCCTGACACGTACTCAAGAGCTAACTTTGTTGAAGGAGTTAAGGTCACAGGGTACAACACAAACTTGAAGTTGTTTGTGCGAACAATAGCAAAACGGATCAAGGAGGTTCCAAGTTTTATATTGACAGTGTCCGGATTACCAATAGTCGTCCTTAAACGTAAGCGGGGTTAATCTATCTCTTTGTAAACATCTGCGGTACGTTCACTTGGAACATGACAGTACAATATACATAATCCCATAAGGTCTTTGAGGAAAGAAAAAAAAAAACCGACAATGGCTTATTTTGACGTCTTCCTGTTTTCCTGAATATATGAAAAAAAAGAAAGAAATCTATTGAACGAAATTTTATGTCTTCACTTGTGTTACGAATATTCCTTTTTAAAAATTTTTTGTCTTTGAATACATAGAGAATCAAAGAATTTTAAAAAATAACGTCGTCCAAAATACTGAGTCTAGGACAATACACAGCCTATCATGAGGTGGTCTTCATGTGATAGCTGGCATAGTTAGGCATGATGACCTATCTATACTACATTTTTTTTTAGCTTTCACTGCTTGACTTAAACACAAGAGGTATTTGTGTACAGTTGTCTAGGTTGTTAAAATAAATTTAAATTGGTCTAAGAAATGTTTAAATACAGTCAGAGATAAAAATATATTGTTAAAGAATTAATTATTAAATTATTACCACGACAATCAGTCAGTTTTATCAGCTTTTCGTCACTGTCCCATTAACTTTTACAATTGTGTGTATAAGATTATAATTTTTCTAAAATATTTAGCTTTCTAACGGATATTACACACACACACATATACTCGTATGTATATATATATATATATATATATATATATATATATATATATATATATAATTATTTTAATGTTCTAAAAAAAAAATATTGCATGCAAAATATTTTTGCCCTTTTCTCCTTTCACATCCACAAACACAGACCTTTTGTGGGACTTGGTTTAAATTTAGACTCAGGGGACCCTAGAACGTCTACTTCCGTTAAAAACTGGAATTCGAAAATTTTCACGATCGTAATACTTTCCTTTTTTATATATTTCATATATTGGTAATTAACAGAAAAAAAAATGTAAGAGACGATTAATAAACTTTATCTTATTTCAGATTTACTTATATATTATTCGAATTTTAAGAAGAAGTTACTAAACTTGTCCTCTTTTATTTATTTTTTTTTAAGAGCCAAAACATTTTTAAAAAGATATTTCCTGATTTATACGCTGGTGAAGAAAAACTGTATGTTCTCTTTGAAATTATAACCTTTCACAACCATTGGCTTGGAGTTGAGTACTTACAATTCGTTTGATCCGTATTGAATTTCAAACTAAAGAGCCTTCAAGGGGTGTTTCAGTATTGATTTTCTGTGTGTTTATTTCAAAATAAACCAATCGAAGTTTTTTGCAGACTCCATTAGGTTTTTTAAAAAGCCCATTTCTACCCTTGTGCTGGAGAGGATTCACAAGCATTCCCGATTTCGTTCCGGAGTTATTAAACCCGTTGCAGTGTCTTCAAGGAGGGTTATTATCGGTGTGAGTCATGAGTACTCGGTGATTGTTGGTCATAAAACGTCAATTAAAACAGAATAATGGAGCTAACAATCTCTTAGGGAGTCTGTGATGTACGACTGATTCTTGAGACTTTCTCACAGGAATCCAGACGTTTTAAATCACCTTGAAGAGGTGTTTTATTATCGTTTATAAAATATCATTCCACTATTTCGGAGACATTAAAACGTAGAAATGTTTTACTACAAGCTATAATTTATTAAGGTATTCCTTTACTGTGGATGGGGTGGAAATTTAAAATATTTAAATTTACGTAGAAACTTCAGAAAAATAATCAATGATTTCGGTCTTTAAATGAAGTACAAAGCGTTTATCTATTAAAAAAAAAGTTGTTTCTAATGCACTATACTTCACTATTACTAATAGGTTAAACAATTTCTTTTACGATTATCTGAAGCCCAAAATTCATTCAATAGTTATTTAAAAAAACATTAAAGATGAATTTTTTTTTCTTGAAGTTTCGCTATTTTTACTTACTACCAAAACCTCTGAGAAAAAAAAATCAACAAATTCTGTCTCAGATCTGTTTTTAATACTTTTTCATTTTAAAAGATCAGTATAACTATCAAATGATTTTTGCTGGGCTCCAGAGAGGTGGGAAAGATATGTTTTAAAGAATTATTTATGGTGAAGTTTAGTGCATTATAAATAACAACCTTTTAAAAAAAACATAAATATACGCCCTGCTAATCATTACCTAAAATGGCAACAAAATTAAAGCAATTTAAAAACAGGGAAACATTGAGAAGATTAAGAAAGTGGATGTCTAGTGGACGGGAAATTGAATTGTTCCTATTAATTAAATGCCGACGTTTCGGAACACATAGTAGGTTTTCATATGGGCAACCCAAACTTTGTGACTGATATTTTACTACGGGAATCTTTAAACTTGCCTTGGTTTGAGAAGCCTTGAAGAAAATACAATGTGGCTGAAACGTCGGCATATTTAGTGCTTATTTTATTCTTTCAAAAAATATAACATACAAAATTCGTTATTTTTGTTAGCCATGTCAACATATCTGCATTATCAGAGTTAAATGGTAAATTGGTTTGATTTTGAAATAAGAATTTTCAGCTGAGCTGTATAATTTTCGATTATATGTGAAAATTAGGATGTTTCTTTTCATGATATTTTAATCAAAGATATCTCACTTCATCTCGTGTATTTCACAGAGTATTTAGCTCAGTTTTAAAAGGAAAAAAAAAATCTTTTTCCCGCATTTATATTCAAATGATCTTCAATCCTTGAACAACGTCATTGGTGACTATCAGACCGTATTAGCGCTAAAATAAACTATAAAGTACAATTAACATATTTAAAAAAAAAGATATAATTTAATTGCCTATTATGCCTGTCCTTGGTTGTGTTAAAAGAGGCAACAATAATCAGTAAAGATAAGACATCTTGTAGTTATTGTAGGAAAGTTCCCAGAAGACGTTTCTTCCTTCAAAACAATTTTAATAATTAAAATTTTATTTTTAATTAAATATTAATGAGGCTTTTGTTAATTACAGTTAAGACAAAAAAATATTTTTGTCTTCATGAAATACATAAATTTGCACTTTGATAATCAAAAAGAAGAAGGTTCTTTCTCATTCGATCGATAAAATATGCTAAATTAAAAAAGAATTATTTAAAATTAAAATTTGACCTGATTTCTGAAGCTTTATATTACCAAGATTGTTATAAAATATTCCTTCCCTTTTGTTATTATGCTTCGTCGTTACTGATTTTAATAAATGTCCATAATTTAATAAAATATTGCTTTTAAAATAAAATTATTGTTATTTTTCAATTGAATCATTTTAAATGTATCATACCAACCCTTACGTTATTAAAAAATAGGCCTTCTGTAGCAATCTCGTTCTTCGTCAGATAACGATTATTCTCACAACGATAAAAAAATTGAAAAATTTTATATTATAATGTATTGGGTTGTGTCACACGAAATGTCCGTTTTCAAGGTAAACGATATTTATTAAAAATACGATATGAAAACAAGATAATTTTATTCGAAGTATTTACCTTCTTTTTCTACACATTTTTTCCCAACGTGACACCAACTTTATTGTCCCCGAACTGAAAAACTCTGAGCTTTGAAGTAAAACAAGTTTCCTTCGACGAAGTTGTCAAAATTCCTGAACAGGTGGTTCTCTGTTGGAGACAAGTCGGGAGAATATGGTGGGTGCGGAAGAACTTCGTAGCCCAGTTCTTTCAATTTTTGCACCGTATGTTTTGAAACATGGGGTCTTGCTGCCGCTCAGTGAGATCATGAGGTACCCATGTATCGAGCTTTTTTACTTTCCCAAAGCACTTTAAATGTCTGGAAACGGTAGATGCACTTGCATTTAGTTGTGCTGGGGGTCCTTTGGTAGGGGTTTCCTTCTACTGTATGTTTGAGGACATCGTTGTCTATTACGGACGGAGGTCTTCCTCGGTGCAAGTTTTCCAAGTCGGTATCCCCAGCTGAAAACTTAGCAAACCAACGGCGAATGGTCCGTTCATAAACACTCCCTTCCCCAACAACCTTGCAAATATTTCTAGCGGCCTCACCTGCTGAGTGGGCGAGTTTAAACTCGTACAAAAATATTCCTCGAAAATCGCGTGTTTTCATGTTCATAGTTGGAGGTATACTAAAAAGTGGGTAATTGATTGGGAAGCTAATGTTTATAATACAAAGGTAGAGGATTAGTAACTGTTTACTTTAAATATGTAAACATTCGGAAGAAAACAACAGAGACCTGCAATATCCTTCATGTATTTCAGAAACTATAAAAACGGACATTTCATGTGAAACAACACAATATATGGGCTAAATATTAAGTCAGTTTTACTACTTTTTATTTCGTTACAGAAATTAATTTTATTTCTTATTGGAAACTTTTATTCAACCAAACGTTGATTAGCAATTATACGAAAAGCTGTTAGCCAATGATTATTTATGCTTGAATTTTTCAGAGAAAAAGTTCAAAAGAGCAAAGTAATCATTGGAGAGGTTTTCGGTTAAAATTAAGCAATTCCTTAATAAGGAAAAAGTGGAAAATAATTTTTTTATTTGTATAAATATAAAAATGAAAAATACTTTGTAAAACGCCCAGTTTATCTTGATATACACTTTAAATATATTATTGATAATGTGAAATTCATATAGTTATAGTATAAGATTGTAAAGAGCAGATAATACTCACAATCATGAATATTAATGTTTCAAAGTAGCATGTGTTTTCTTTTATATGGCAATAAATATTATTCTTAATTAGATCATGTTGCTGAACTTTAATTCTATTTCCTTTGTTAATGCGTCTCTAGCTAAAAATTATAAGAGCTCAACAGAAAATACGGACAATTATACATACTACTGAACAAAACATCACAACTTTCCATTGGAAACAAACTATTAATTTACAAGACAATTCTCAAACCTTTGTGGACCTACGGAATTGAACTATGGGGGACTACTAAATTTTCGAATATCAAACGTATCCAATCTATTCAGTCCAAAGTCCTTCGAACAATAGTCAATGCTCCCTATTATGTGACAAACAAGACCTTACATCATGACCTCAAGATCCCTTATGTCCTTGATCTCATCGCACCCAAATTCTCAACCCTCCACCAGAAAGTTACTCTTCTTCCTAATCCCCTGGCACAATCCCTATTTAGTACCAACCATCCTTACAACCCTCTTCGTAGGTTGAGGCGGCAGTGGCCGAGAGATCTCTTATAGATATGCAACTGGAGTGCTGGCAACGGCCAACTTCTCCACTCATGCCTGAGAGTGTGTGGCTCTAGCGCCCTCACACAGTCCCTACTGGCTAGACTGGTGACGCGGCTGACTAAGAGGCTGTGTGTGTGCCTCTCCGTCCATTTGTGGATGTAGGGGTTCGATATGAAGTTCCCTGGGGGCAGTATGTAAATATTGTATATAGGTATGAATGTGGCCAAGATTTTATTTACTTTATTTTATTTTTATTTTCATTTGTTAGTAAAGCTTACTTATTTTATTTCATTTATATGTTATTTTTTACTTATTCATTATTATTATAATTTTTTTATTTTATTTATTATTATTGTTTTGTTTTTTTAATCTGTATATATGGAATGGATGACTTCTTTTAGCCCTAATACTTCTTGCTCAAGATAGTGGCAGATTGTATTATTTCTCAACAAAGCAATATATTATCTTTAAAAAAAAAAAAGGTTAAAAATTAAGAAATTAAGGGATTGTTTTATTTTTAATAGCACCAATATTCATCGTTATTTATCATTTTACAGCATCTACAATAAACTATTAGGCTAAACAGAGGGAGATAGGACAATAAAAATAACATAAATAAGTAACATAAATGGCCAGAAATTATATCTAAGTCCTTTTTATTCTAATTAGCAATACATGAGGAGTTTTTAATTTTTTTATAGCTACCTATCTTGATTAGAGGAATGGCATGAAAAAGGATTTCTGCTACCTGATAACACACGTGAAAGGACATTCGCGGAAAGGTCAAAGCCAGGATGTGCCGAAAGATCATTGGCTGATAGTGAAATAGATTAGACCAAGGATATCATCTTCAACAGCTCCAGAAGACCAGGAAAATGTGTTGGAGTAATTTATAGCTAACTGGTCTATTTCTGTAGGAGATATTATGGAGCTTATCAACTAGAAGAAGAAATGCATTCAGATATGGAAAGAACATAAAAAAATAATGACTTGTGCGTGAGCTGTTGGTCATATTTTCTTTTCACATTCTTTATTTATTTTTAATAATCGTAGTTTGAAAAAATGAGATTAAAAATTGTACAAAAAAGAAAAAAAAATTGACTTATAAAAAATTAGAACTCAATACAAACATATTCATCATAAATAGCCAATTTGTTAGTTTGTCATGAGTTTTTAGGTAGTTTACATTTACATATATACTTACTATCCTGCTAGTTGTTATGTATATAGTCAACTGATATATTACTATGTAAAAAGCAAGAAGCAGAGAAGTAAATATGTCAACTCCTAAAAAAGCATAATGAAAAATGAACAAAGGGATTGTTAATGACGAAATAATATAATAGAGTTTTTAAATGTGAATATATATATTGTTTGATATTGGTTTAATGCTCAATATAATAACGTTATTTGGAGAACAAATTCGATAAATATTTAACCCCAAGAATCCTTTCTCTTTCAACTAATAAATTGAATCGTCACTTATAAATATAATTTAACGTATTACGATACGTATTGTTTTTTTTGTTTGTTTTTTCAGCCGGCTCGAAGCATGATCAGGAATCGAAGATGAGAGGTTGCAGACAAGTGGGATTGGGTGGACTGGTAATTTGGAGTGAAAGGAAGTATATCTATTTCGGACTAAGTATGTATCTAATGGGATATTCAGGTCTTTATGAATTATTTTATTGGTGACAAACTAAGAGGTATTTAGGATCTTTTGAAGGATTTTGGATTGCAAGGATTGGATACGAGAGGAATTTGATGGCTTGGTGAATCCCCATAGTTCAATTCCATATGTCCAAATAGGTTTAAGTATGGTAATATAAATTAGTTTATTTGTAGTATGTGGGAAGTTTTGAACGTTTGTTTGTCACATGTTGTAATAAACGATATCTGCGAGGTGTTTTTTGTCGTTTCAGTCTAGTGTGAGGAATAATCTTTTTTAAATTTTTTTTTTTTTTAAATTGCTAATAAATTTAATATAATATTTATTTTGTATTCTAATAATTGTGTGTATTTCTGCGGCGTACCAGATTAATCTCCAAGTCTTTGGCTATGCACTGTTTTGTAAGATTTCATAAGAAAGAAAGTTAATTATAAGAATTGCAATTTCTCGTAGAACAGAAAACAAATTGCTATTAGTGGACTGTGAGGGAAAGTATTTTGAAATCTCTTGGCCTAAGATGAGGTTTTCCTTTCTCAGGAAAGATTGAGTGAAGCTAATTGAACTTGCGGTGAATGAATGTCACAAATTGCACTTTCTGGCAACGTTCGCTTTTCAATCCAATTCCACTATAATTTTTCTTTAAGAAATATATATATTAAAAATACGTATATATAATAAATTATGTCGCAAACGAGAAATACATACATTATAATTAAGCCCTTGAGACCCAACTTAGGATATTGCCCTACATAATGCTGTTCGCCTTGACCCACCTACTTTCCTACTTGGACCTCTCAAACACATCGTTTAAATTTCCGAACTATTAATACATATACGTATAATAAAGAAGGCTGTGGATGATACTAGGTACAAAAGAAATGCGATGCCATCGAGACGTCATTGTTTGTTTAATTAGCACTGTTAGTGATTCAATAACCTTCGGTCTGCTTTCGATTCCTTGACACACTTAACATTTTTTGCCATCTTCCAACTATCACTAAGTTGTTATATATTTTTCCTGATTATAATTTCCTGTAGCTTTATACTAAAGAGTACATATTTACTTATAAATAACATCTTAAATGAGAAACAAATATTTCCGAAAAATTTCTTAATACTATTAGAAACAACAACACTTGTTCAACGAATAACTTAAATAGTATAAAATAAAATTTATAGGGTATCGAATGGACATCATAAAAACTGAGGAGCTATAAACCAAACCGGTGGAATAAACATTTATTTCTCAATAAAACTGAAGTAAATATGGCACAATAAACATAAGTTCAACAACCAAACGTGCTTGGTACGTAAATAAGGCAAATATATTGAACATAATGATCAAGACATTTTAACTAAGAGATCGTGTTAAAGTCTGATATTCAAATTAGATTCGAGTTTCCATTTTTTATAAAAACCATAATATCAGTCATGAATATGTTTGTACGCCTTTTTATTCCTGTTTTACATATATTTTTCAATTTTATAATTTATCATACCTTGATCTGTGAGTTTTACTTTTCAGATTATAATTCGATAGGAGTGAACAAAGTTTTCAACAATTTTGGTTTGAATCCACATACCTTTTGTTGCTAATAGCGATTTTTATTGTAAATGATGTCTACAAAATTGATAAATATATTTATTAATGGTTTGTATAACATTTATTAGTTTTTTAAAAGTTATTTTTAAATTTTGGTAACGTATATATTTTTCTAGTTTTTTGGGATGACTAACGAAATGAATTTCGGCGTGCGCATTGTAGCATGTGACCTGTAACCCGATAATCCGTTCTTCCTGATGCAGTGGCACAGTTCAATAGGTCAACAAACTTAACTAAAAATAAGAAAAGTCTATAATTAATTTAATTTTTTTTAATTCAAGTTACTTTTATTTTTGGCTGATATTCATTTCATTTTTTTTATCTTCGTATTTTTCTATTCGAACCTGTCAGAAGCTATCTAACAACAAGCAAATGTGCTAAAGAAAACTTCAGGTATGGGGAAGTAAGGTGCCTGGCAGCAATCCTTCATAGGCTTTAATTTGGCAGAGTAGGTCTCACAATCAGCTTCTTTTCAGCCTTCTTCTAACAGGTATTTCAGCTATTCGTGTCTTGCAGTTCACTATGAAAAAATAAATAGAAAAAAGAAGCCTAATAAATCACAATGATCTTTTAAGCTTCTTTTTTCATCTTAAAATTAGTTACTAAAGATATTATGCTTACAAACAACCCAACATCTATATGTAGGGGCGTCGCGTGGGCAGTCTAATAGGACGGGCGCAACGGTGGAAAAAGTCAAAACCACTGTAATATTTATATTGCTTTAAATAACAATAAACCGACTTGAGATTCACAATCGGTCAACAAATAATAATAAAAGCTGTTAAATGGCAGTACCTGGAAAAATCTATCCTCTACTGTCGATTATTCTATACCTTCAATGTTTGCCATCCTGAAGGCTTAAATTTACTGAATTTAACATTGTAACATTATCAGATTTTAAAGTTAGACACAGAAGGGTCTTACACCTCTACTCTCGTTCTCTCGTCACACAGAGTCGCCAAGTCTTGTGAAGAGGTCTAGGTAGAAATACATTATATCGTGCAAAACAGTTGGCTAATGCCTATCAATGGAGGTAGATTTTAATACCCTTTAAGCTCCTTGGTACGTAAACAACAAAACCCTACTTACGGACTTACAACAACCAACAGTTACCAACCAATATATGAACACTCTATTCTCGTTTTCACGGTAAACTTAACGGACATGACAATACAGTGTACAATAGCATGTGTACAACAACAATATGTCTGATTAAAAACAATATGTCAATAGCTGAAATGCCAGTCAGAAGAAGGCTAAAGAGAAGCTGATGAGAGATCTCCTCGCTAAATTAAAGCCTAGGAAGGGGTGTTGCTGGGCATTCTCTTTCCTATACCTACCATGTCTCATCTCACATTTGTACAGCACATTTACTGATTGTCAGATAGCTTCTGACAGGTGTGAATAAAGATACATGATTCGTTAACAAAATAAAAAAAACAACAACATAATAAATGGTATACAAACCATTAATAAATATATTAATAAATTTTGTAGACATTATTTACAAGATAAATCGCTATTAGAAACAGAGGTATGTGAATTTAAACTAGAATTGCTGCAAACATTTTTCTCTCCTATTGAATTAAATCTGAAAATTGAAACTCACAGATCAAGTTATAATAAATTATAAAATTGGAAAATATATGTAAAACAATGTAAAAACATAATAATGACTGGACTTATGGCCTTTAAACTAAACGTTATAAAACTGGTTCTATACGAATTCCAGTAAATGTGTACTAATAAAAGTTGGAAATCACAGTGCGAGCAGTCCTTCCTGACTTAGTTTTCCTGTGTAAAATGATCTAAAACCCTTTAAGATCATCAAAACAGTAACAGTATGAGAGGACCATGACACTGCTCATCAGCCTCTCCAACTGCTCACTTTCCACGTTAAGAGCCTAACGCCTAGCGAATGACCCCCTCAGCCAAGACTCTCTCCCGGACGAACCTTATGGCTTTTCGAATTCCGACATACAGACGTGCTTTCACTCCTTTGGCGTAGGATTCAAAAAGGCAACCCTGCGATGTGTGGTTTGGGCCATGTCATGGGGGTTTTCTCCCGATCCTAACTTTCGATTGGGTTTGGATCGCTCCATTAATGACTCACTTCATCGAAGTCATGAACGCTTACTTTGAGAAATGATATAATATTAAAGTTTCACTTTTTAGTTGCAATACTTCAGAGGTAAGTATGCGTTGAGCTTTTTATACATACAATAAAAATACAATGTGCCAAAATCAATAGCATTGAGAATTAGTGCTAAAAGACACCTTTCACTCCATATGTACAATAAATAAATAAATGAAATAATAATAAAATTTTTTAAACATAATGAAAATTAAAAATAAAAATAAATTAATAAGTGATTACTCAAAATAAAAAAAATAAAATTAATACAGTGAGAGATAAATAAGAATGAGCAATGTTGAACCTTGAACGCATTCTGCCTCAGGAATTCCCAAGTCCTGGCACCTGCTTGAGGATAGCAAGTACGACACTAGGGTGTGGAGACCCTCCTGAGGCAAACAGCCTCTTTAAAGTGGGTACCCAAATTGGGGAAAAACCTGGTGGCTAAGTGTGATCTCAGCCTAATCACCTCATTGTAGGGCCGTAGGTCTAGAAACAGTACGAATCTCTATATGTACTGAGCCCAAGACTCTTCATGGGTTGTTGAGGTACAGGTTTTCTTTATAATGCAATCTAAAATAAATGTTTCCATTGAAACTCAATGTGATCCTTTAATTTTTTTTGCTTATTTCTAGCTTTAATTAAATGTTATTGAATTGATTTTAACAACTGAGTTAAGTGAAAGTCGCGTGTTGCGCGTACCAGATGTTTTTTTTACTGAATACTATTCATTAATGAATTATATATTATTGATCTCTTTATATGTACCTTCAATATCTTCAATGTAAAAACAAAAAAAAATTAAGTAAATAAGATCTAATAAATAATTAAATAAGATCTAAGAAATAATTTAATTATTAAATTTTAATTTTTATAAAAATAGTTATAGATATTTACAACTGTATTGTACAACACATCAAGTAAATAGGCTAAAAGAAAATAGTCACGAATAAGACATGTAGAGAAGCTACCTATCGTCAGTACTCTGAAAATATTTAAAAAATCTTCTTTTCAGGCGCCTCGGAGGATTATCAGGAATTTAAGTGGAAGAAAGGGTTGAAACTAAAGGATTAGAATAGGAATGGAGTTTTTCATGAAAGGAATGATATCTGGTTTGGGCCACATCAGCAACATAGGGAACATTAAGGTCTTAATGGATCAGTTTATTCGTGACAAAGTAAGGAGTATTGAGGATTTTACGAAGGATTTAGGACTGTACGGATTGGATACGGGATGAATTTGATGGTTAAGTAGAGACCCAAAGCTCTACTCCATAAATCCAGAAAGGCCGTATGATAGTCGTGTAAATGAGCCTTTTGTAGTTAAATGGAAGAGTAGAATGTATGAGGGTTCCAAGTAAGGCTTAAAGGTAAAGGTAATTTGGTGGGATTTGTTGGAATTCATATTGTTTCTCCAATTCTGATACCATATCTCAAGGTCTCTTATGTGGGAATGGAGAATTTGACAGGCAATGGTTGGATCAGTATTGAATGATAACACACAAGTGTCATCAGCATACGTAGAAAGGAAAGTGATAGGATGGGATGGGTTATTAGCTATATGAACTGTGTAGAATGGGTCCGAGGAGACTGCCTTGAGGAACACCAAACTGACTAAAAATGGATGAATAGAAATGATTATGATTTACTTTGGTTTAATTGAATTTTAAGTTAAGATATAACTTATGAAATTGGTGAATAAATAACATTTAGCATATTGATACTAAATGTTATATGAAATATAACATTTAATAAGCATACATTTCATGATAGCAGTTACTACTTGAATAATAAAGAATGGCGATGGTCAATGGAGTGAAATTCTTTTGTGCCTTGAGGCTATAAGAACCCACGTTATCATCTGTTTCCTCCCCTTCTTATCACCTAATGTGTATGTCCCATTCAAGAAAAAACGAGAGAGGGAGAGCACTTCACGATATTGGTGTGTTAAATTTTACCTACGTTCTACATTCAAGTAATGTTTCAGCAACTACATTTCGAATGTCCTCCAATAAAATATTACATCCTTTTTCTGCCAAAAAAAAAAAAAGAAACATCGTCAGGAATGCCGTTTACCCTTTGCCTAAAAAGCTTGAGTAGTTTGTAAGCTTCAGAGGGATTTGAGAATTAATATGAATTATTAAAGCTTTGCAGCATATTTATATAAAAAAACATCTTGGAAAAGCATAGTCGAAAGCTAAATAATAAAATAAAAATTACAGCCGTTTAAAATACATTATTAGTATGATGTTAATTTATGTTATGTTATATTAATTGAGTTAAAATTAATTGAGACATTGATTTCCAAATGGTACTTTATCCATTCTAGGGAATTTTACCGAAAGCTAATAAATCTCTCATCAATTTATTTATTTTTTTTATTGAGATTTATTACAATTTGTTATTTATTATTAAACCAATTTCTTTGTTTCCTTTCGCATTAAAATTTAGAATAGTTTTTTTTACTATATTAATAACACTATATTAAAAATATGTAATGAAATGTTTTAGTATGATTTGGAACGAAATTATATGCGCAATTAGTACATTTAGAAAATAATTTCATTTCTAAATCGCACTTTTAAAGGACTTGAGAGTTCATTGAATAAAATTAAATATAAGCTTTAGATAAAACTAAATGCGAAAAATACAAATATATCAGAATATCAATTTTATAAAAAATTGTCCTTTAGTAACTTTTGGAAATCACCAAGTAATTATTATGCAAGTGAAGGGATTTTGGTGTTAGTAAATGATTTAAAAAAATCCATTTAAAACATAATTATACTTTTGAAAAGTCACAAAAATCAAAATAATCTCTTAAAAAACAATTAACAATTATATATTTAAAGAAATAGAATTGCAATGTTAAGACTGGTTCAAGAAACTCATTATTATTAAACCCTCCCGACCCATCATGCAAAGGTTGTTTGAAAAAGTTGGTCTTTCGAGGAATTTTTGAAACTTACTCCGTAACATTTAAGTTTAATTAGAAGACGATGGCTCGTTTTCGAATTTTCAAAAGATAATTAAAAATATTTTCAATAATAAGTTAAAAAATATTTAGCTTTACAAATATAAAGCAACATGAAACATGACTAAACATGGTCCATGATTATTTAAATGGAGAAAAATAATATAGATAAAGAAATAAACTAGGAAACTAAATAAAAATTATTAATACTAAAATCGTAATAAAAGAAAAAAATTAATACATTTAAATGAATTATATTTAAATTATGAATATATAGTATCTTCACTAAATTTACTTAATGTGTAGTAAGAACACGTATCGGGGCCCAAACATTTTTCAAAACAATGTATTCAAGGGAAATACTTGTTCAATGCCTGCTGACTGAAAATATTGAGGTCTCGCTTGAATTTTATGCGGCCAAAAGCATACATTTTTTTTTATCGATTTTACACATTTTTTCTTGTTAAAACGAATGAATTTTATTAAGTTCGTCACATATGTAATGTACAATCAAAAAACGATAATCATCTAGATCTTATCCTCTTTTAGGTAGTTCTACAGGGCCTTAACGCCGAATTTAGGCAAGATGATGTTTTAAGATTTTAGATAAATTACTCTGTTATTGTTGGTGGAAATAAAAAAAACTCCGCAGCAAATGAATACACAATGGTTTATTATTTCGAAATAAATACATAAGTGTATAACTGTTTATATAGCTGTTTATAATTATTTAACTAATATAAAAAGCAATAAATAATATAAAGAAAATGGTCACTACCACTAATTTCAAAACGCTTTACTCAGCTATTTCTGAACCGATTTTAATAATTCTTTTTTAGTTTTCCAGTGGTTACAGGTGTCGTTTGGGGTATTTATACAATTGTTAATCCGGACAAACCGATTTATTTTATTCGCTATTCAGGTTTTACGTATCTTGAACGTGGGGTATTTAAAAAAAATTGTATCGATTGCAAAGTTCATTAATAATAATAATAATAATTTATTAGTTTGTGGTTAGGACAATCCCTATACAAATGGAGCTGAATGGCACAGCACAAATAACAAATTTATCTCCAGCATATTTACATTAATAATTACGAAGTAAATAAATCTTCAAAACAAAAAACAATAGATACATATACAACAAATAACAATAGGAATAACAGTGTTGCTATTTTTATGTTCACTGTTATCCAAGATATACATAAACATAAATCAAATATAACAATATCAATATATTATACAATAACAATGATACAAATGCAAATATTTAATCGTTACAAAATCTTAATACCTTTAAGAATGATCAACGTTCTGAGAAAAAATGTTAAAATCTTGTTTTTAGATTTTCCATTACCTAAATACATAAAGATTTTATGTTTCAATTAGACTATCTGGGGTTCCGCAAGAATTTGATAAAAGTCACTAGTACTTACATTATTGAATATAATAAACCAAAATAATTTATAAGGTAAGAAAGAATTTAAATTAAAACTTAAAACAAGAGATGGTGCTAGGATTCCCCTTAAACTTGGGATTATTCATTAGGTCCACTCGATGAGCTCACCGTTATCAGGACTCAAACAACTTATAACGAAAACTGGATGTGATGATTAATGCAAATCGTACAAATATATAAATAGAATTTTTTCAAGAAAAACATCGTTAATTTTCATATTTAAGTGTTCTTAATACCATAGAGGCTCTATCCTATCATAGTTTCAACTTACACAGTTTTCCTACTGACCTAAAGAAACTTTCAGGAGTGAGGAAACTCGTATTTTCTGAGGGTATTTCCACAGCGGAATAATATTTATATAACTACATACAACCGAAATTGAAAGTAAATGCTGTTCCATCCAACGCTTCGTAGCTAGGCGTGACGGCTGTCTCTCTTCCGGTCCATTGACGAAATAATTCCTGAAGTTACCTTCCTACCAATTCATTCGGATGACATAAACAACTAGTTGTAGGAAACGGTGCGTACTCTAGTTCCTATTGTTGGAAAAGGAGTAAACTTTTTCCGACAGTTGGAAATTTATTTGGAGGAAATAATTATTGTACAAACTACTCATTCAGATTGAACCAACCTTTATTTTTTACTTTGAGCGGAATCCCCAAAATGATATTTAATCAGTTTATACAGAACAAGTTGGGTGTTGACACAGCCAAAAGTGTATTTGGACAACAGAATTTTTTGGAATTGGAAATTTTGAGTGAATTATTATATTTCCGTGCTCAGATGGCAAAATGGTATAAGTCACTTTATCTAGAATGAGAGTTTTCATGTACTGGAATGTCTGTTGTTTCATGTTTAGAAGGTGGGTCGTTTATTCGTACAAGGTAGAGTAGTTTACTCTACTAGAATAGTTAAACTGAAAGAGAAACACTTATGAAATTTTACCATCGTCTAAATAAAACGAATAACAAGTTCCAAATGTCAAATACTCCCATCTTAGAAAAAGTGACTTTTAACATTATTTTGTCATATGAGCACAAATTAGTATTTTATATTATACAATATTAATTTTGATATTGTTTTGTTTTTAATATAATTGGTATTTTATCATAATAAGTTTTTTTTTTTATACATCAATCTTTATTGTTATGGAATACAGTGTAAACTTTAAAACATTAATCGGAAATCAAATTACAATATATTATAAATAGCTACTTATACTTTATTTTGTACATCAATTGTTTTTATTGTTGGTAAAAAAAATTAAGAAAAACAATCAAAATAAACAGATAGAAAACAAATAAATAAAAATAAACAAAAAAAACAGACATTAAAATCATAAGATAAGATTAGTAAATTTGAATTTTTATAAACAGTATATGTTTAGTTCTCTTATGTTGATATTTAGAGGTTGATAGCTTAGTAGAATTACCAATTTGTTTTATAAGGGTGTCTTCAGTCAATTGGCATTTTGAGAAAAATGATAGTGTTTGTTGGTTTATTAAATTGTGTATTTTCGTTGTGTATTGTTGGATAATTTTTAATTATTCTTAGGCATCTATTTTGTAGTACTTGAGATTTGTTAATATGTGTTTTGCTTGCATATGCAAGTAGGCTGGCATGCATATGCAATTATAGGCCTGATAACAGATTTATATAAAATTAGTTTGTTTTTTTGTGATTAAAATAAGTTGTTGTTGTTGTTTTGGTTTTAAGGGCAAAAAACTGCGAGTGGTTATTATTGCCCAAAACATCTTCAGAAGATGATTAACTTACCTATGATAAGGAGAAAAAAAAAATAATTAAATAAAAATTGTGAGTAAAATATACAAAATTGCGTAAAATAGCCTGAATGTGTTAAATGAGGTGATATAAACGAATGTTCTTCACCAATTGAATGACACCATCGACGGCCCGATCACTATCGCTCAATGCCTCGGAGACTTTATTTGGTACGCAACATTTTACAAATTCCCTACTATAACGAGGACACTCTTAAAATAAGTTATGGTAACCGTGTACATACTTAAATTAAAAAAGTTTTTGTATTTATTTTTGCTTTCATTTATTAATGGGAAATTATATTTATGTTGTTATAAGTTTAATTAGAGACTGGTCTACTTTTGGTACAGCATAATGTATGTATAGTATATGATTTTATCTAATGCAAAAAAGAATTAAAAAATATATATATCTATTTTAAATATCGTTGCCACCATGCTTAATGGATGATTATGAAAAAACATATTTTTTAATATTTAATTTTATTCTTTTCAATTTAAAAGTAGCATATTTGTAAGATAAGAGGAGATAAAGGCAAATGTACGGCTAAAGAAATAAAAAATAATTTCCCTATGGGGTTATCAAAATAAAGAGTAAACTTCTTACAATTGTTTTGGTTATAATTTTTATTATAACTGTAATTTTGATTTCATTATATATGTAATTTTGATTATAATTTTCAATAATGAACCTTTGTAATCAACCAAGAAGAAAAAAACTTTCCTAAAAATGTGAGGTTTCACGTTTCAAGATACGTTTCCACCTTACGTATTTAGGAACACCTGTTCTGGTTCGTCTTTTTATAGTTCTTTGATTACTAGGAAAAGGTAGGTAAAAAAAATATAGGACATACCCTCATTATACATCTTTAGAACTACGAGGCCTTTTAAGCTTTCTGCGTAACACAAGCTTTAAGACTCAAGGTCTCAAATGAAGTTCGATTGGTTTCTACGTTCACTTAACCTGAAGATCTGACCCTGGGCTTTTTATTCCATCAAGGCGATCGACTTTGAACTACATATTGTTTCACGGTATTCAACTATGTTCATCAGATTAACTCAAAATCATATTATGGGATTATATTAATTTATAAATATAATAGTGCTTAATTTTTTTGTTGGCCTTGGAAGATGGTATTCTCTCCTATCATTTACATGGATGAATAATACGGAATCATTTTTAAATGATTGGAGAACCCATCAAGCTTAATATTTATCATTCCTTATTGAAATTACAATTCCTCATTGAAATAGTACTATATCATAAAAAAATCTGGTGCTCGCAACACATGACTTTCACTTATCTCCGTTGTTAAAATAAATTTAAGAATTTTTAAATACATTAAGCGATACAAATAAATTGTTAGAGAATTAATTAAATTTAATTTCATTGGATACATGTGTTTTATTAAATAATATATTATATTATTATCTACAACAATCAGTTTGTTTTATCGGCTTTTCATTACTTTTACAATTTCCTATATAAGATATTTTTTTCTGAAATCGTTAGCTTTCCGACGGTATATTATACATCTATATTAACGTTCTTGTTTTCAAAAACATAAAAAATTGCACAAAAAATATGTTTGCACTTTTCTCCTTTTTTTTTTTTTTTTTTTTTTTTTTTTTTTTTTTTTTTTTTTTTTTTTTTTTTTTTTTTTTTTCTTAGCCCTTATTTTTTTTCTTCTAAGCTCCTGCAATGCTGGTAAGTTCTCCTTTTTCTGCAATCGTGCATTTTAAGGAGTTGCAACTCTAACGTAACTTCTGGTAATAACATTATGAATAATAATTCAGGTGATGGGGCTCACCTTCTAGTGATTTATTAAATTCTATTCTAGTGGTTGTTTATTAAATTCGCTCAACTTACATATTCCACAGTTATTTATCAATGCTAACGAGATGATATGATGATAAAATATTGGCATTTAAGCCCTGCCAGACTATTTTAATCAGAATGAAACTTACATAAAATAAAATCCCATTAAATTTTACATTGATATATCGAGCTTCATAAAAATCGTTATAGCCTTTTTGAAAAAATTGTAAAAAGGTGAAAAATACATAGTATAGAGTAGGACTTTAGTAAAAAGTTGCTGTAACATCTCGGGCGCATAGTTGTCTTAAATATGACATTTCAGTTCCGTACGACCGGTACAATATTTTAAAAAATCAAAATCAAGACAACACAAAAAAAAAAAAAAAATTAAAAATGACCAGGAATGTATATTTAATTAGAATTATAGTCTTTATTATTTAGATAATAATAATTGTTTCTTGAGAAAATCGAAAATTAATTTAATCGATTCCTCTCTGTTACCCAGTACTGTTCGTATGTTTGGGTTCAGTCCAATTTTATTCAGGTGTAAGTAATAATGTGGAAATTCTTGATAAATATGCCGAATGGTGAGGGTTGTACTTTTTATTATACTTAGATTTTATTTTATCTATTTTATTATACTTTGTATACTATTTAGCAGGAAAGTTAAGTCTGCGTTAGATTAAAATGTCACCTGTAAGCCTCATAAATAAAGGCAATTAATGACCGAGAAGGAAGAGATATATTAATATCAAACATGATTAAGAGTTTGAGCACCTCATGTCTTGACTGCCCAGCCTTGATCTAATATTTAAGTCACGAAGTATTAGCTCTGTGGTTATTATTTCCGTTTGGTACACATTATTTTAATATAATTAAATAGTATAAAATTGAAGCCGTCTTTTTCCCAAGGAGTTTTATCATAATTAAAAATTAAAATAAAACAAAAATACCTCCAAATTTGTCTTAAATATACTTAACACGAGGTCTACAATCAGTCTACATACACTTATTAAAGACTAGGATGATTAATATAGTAATAATGTTAGTTTATTAATTAATATTCTTATCCCAATCCTACGCACGCCTCACAGGCATTACAACACCTCCTGAAAGAAATCCACGACGGTGCAAACTTTGGAAAATTAAAATTAACCAAGACAAATCCCAACATCACTCTTCGACATAACAGCTGCCCGCCAGTATATCTCGAAAACATCCAAATTCCACGGACAGACATAAAAAGATATCTTGGCTTGACATCCGACAGAAGAATAACATGGGGCCTACACTTCAAGAACATACGGATAACGCTGAACAAAAGACTAAAACTTTTATACTCACTACCCTCAAGACGTTCAAGATTAAATCTTAAAAATAAACAGAACACTTGCACTTACCTGCTGAAGCCCATTTGGACTTACGCTTTACAGATAGATATAAGGGACTGCCAAAAAGACACAAGTACGTAAAATTCATATTATTCAATCCAAAACTTTTAGAACTATTACAAACTCACCATGGTGCGTTAGCAACACTACTTCACATACAGACCCTTCACATGCAAACACTCAACGAATAGATTCGGACCCTCTATAAACGTTTTCACGACAACTTACACGGACATAGCAACTCACTTATACAAAACATTTCCACTGCTAACATGTCCCACAACAATCGCCGATGGCTGAAAAGAAGTTGGATGAGGGATCGTCTAACTTAAATACCAATTAAGAAACACGCCAAGAAGAAGTGTAGCTGGGCATCCTCTCTACATTATGCCACATCAACTTCAACGAACTATCCCATTCACTGGTTGTCAAACACATGACAGGTAGGAATAGAAATATATGAAGATAAAAAAAAAAATATATATTTTTTACATCACAGAGTTCATTTTGTGCTAACCTAATTGTTTTTGTTTTTATGTAATTTTCTAGCGGAAAAATCTTGTACGAGTTCTTAACGCAACATCAATTATAATAAATTATACAATCTCTACTACCCACTTTTCCTCTCTTTGCTAGTTTCTATATTCAAGATAAAATTATATGTTTTATTTTATAATCGAGGGACGATTTGGGAACAGTTTCCTCTATTTAATGGTTTGGAAAGTCATATAATAGGCCTGAAGGATATTGCGACTTCTAAGTCACTCCCATCCTGCGTCACTGAACTGAGTTGACCCGATAATCTTCTTGTCAAATAGCTTCGGAAGAATTTATGGAATAAGTATGCAAAAAGCCTTTCATTATTCTTCATTTTATTTGAAGAAGTGTTGCGTCCGAGTGATCAAAACATAATATTACACATTAGATTAGTAAATCTATTGTCATTTGAATCTATACAGATGTACAAGAGTTAGTTAAATAATAAAATCTTGATAAAAAAACCTTATTGTAGAAGCTGAAAAGATATTTTGATTATTTAAAAAAAAATACCATACTACGGAATGTACAATACTTTCATAAACAGTTAAACTTACTTAGTTTAGTTAGTTAGTTTAATAACTATTGTCGATAGTGAAGTTGAATTTAGTGAATATTAAATATTATCATAATAGATTTATTGTGCATTATGCAGCCAATAGTTATTATCTCTTCAGATCTAATATAAAGTATATAATACTTTTGGTTTGTTTATGTAAAGTTATCAGAAATAGAAAGGTATTGGATTCCCCTTCCCCCTCCCTCTCTCAAAATATATAGAAATAAAAACATAATTATATGATTTTTTTTCCGGAAAATAAATATATTCGATAATTATAAATAAAATAATTAGAACTTTGTCTTCTCTTTCATTTATTTTTACATAAAGTATAGCTAATAAACGTAGAAATCTTTCTACTATCTATTAGCGATTTTTCTAGAATCTACATGAGTCAATTTATATAACTACTAATTACGAAATAGATTTTTTTTAAATAAGTCAAAATTATACAGTTATAATCAATAAATTGAATTCCTGATTTTAATTTGTAAAAGATAAATTTATTAATTTGTTAATTAATTAACAAATATAGGAATGGTATGAACTTAGAGGATACCTCCAGTCTGCTTCATACTTGGATTCAAATAATAGAACAAATGTTGAAACAATTTAAATTATGTGATAGTAAAAGAAAAATTTTAACAATCAATGACGAAATTATTTTTTTTTGTATAAATGATGTAAATAAGTAAAGAGATTATGATATATATGACCTATATTTTGTTTAACATGCACAAACTTGGTGAATACAATTCAAATAAAGTTAGTTAAGTAACAAATTTTGTAATATAATATTAATAATCGAATCTTTAATTTTTAATATTATTTGTTATTGTTGTAGATATGATTATTATATTGAATTGTTTTTAGATTTTTATTGGATATTCTGAAGATGAGTAAAAAAATACCTCGAAACCTAATTAAATTTTTATTTCTGTAAAAATAAATGAAAATATAATAAAAGAGAAGAAAATTTGTTCTAATTACTTTATTCATAATAATATATATTCTTCAATACTAGTAATTGACGTTGAAATAATTGGTATTTAATCCATCCATGAGTTTATTTTACAACAATAATTATTTTCGTTTTAAGTTTCGGTGCTTTTCCCCATCTTCAAGACTCACTACAATATATTAAAATAAAATAAATTACTATTACGAGAAAATGAACGCTGTGTAATATTAGAACATTTAACAATGTTTTAAGACTTTTATATAACATTGTTGTATGTTCTAATATTAAATATTTTAAATAGAGTTAATTTTCTGATAATAATCACTTTTTATTTATTTAAATATTGAAGTGAGTCCTGAAGATGGAGAATAGCTCCGAAAATTAAACTCAAAATAATTAATGTTGTATAATAAACTTTTGGAAGAGCTAGGAACCAATCATTTAAAGAATAAAACCTTTTGTTCCCCCTTGATTTTTGTTTATTTTTTTTATCTAAACGTATTACTCTTATCGTGACTATAACTGGACCCAATATAAAACTAAAATATAAAAAAATGTTTATACCTATATGTTTATTGTGATGAATCATGATATAGTAGAAATAGAAACAGAAATACAGGAAGGAATATTTACTATGCTGAGATTAAAGTTTATGCAACATTTTTCAAAGATGTTCTATGGTTTATCGTATTTCGTTCTTTACAACCCTAATGTTCCCAACTTCTTTTTCCTCAAACCCCTTTAGTCCATTATTCCTTTTTTTTACGCTGTTC
The DNA here is from genome assembly GCA_023052935.1 of Piezodorus guildinii. Taxonomy (NCBI): domain Eukaryota; kingdom Metazoa; phylum Arthropoda; class Insecta; order Hemiptera; family Pentatomidae; genus Piezodorus; species Piezodorus guildinii. Next base: position 102,891,191 of record CM041297.1, read on the forward strand.
TCTTCCTCCTTTCTCTCACCATAACTATATATTTCCAACTCATGTTTCACTTCTCACTCTTTATTCAGGATACAATAATACCTTCAATGTTTTTTAATGTAATTTTTATTATTTTACATCAGTATAAAAAAAAAAAAAAAAAAAATTTGGTGCGGGCAAACACACGACTTTCACTTACCCCGATCGGTAAAATCAATTACAGAAATTTTATTAAATACTATACCTGAAACAACGAAAAAAAAAACACATATATTTTAGATTAAATAATATAAAATTTGTATGCATAACAATCAGTTTTATCCGCATTGCATCTCATTACTTTTTATAATTTTATTTATAAGAAAACATTTTTTTTTTTAAATATGCAGCTTTTCAACTGTATATTATACATTTAAATTATTGGGTTGTTTCACATGAAATGTCCGTTTTTATAGTTTCTGAAATACATAAAGGATTTTGCAGGTCTCTGTTGTTTTCTTCCGAATGTTTACATATTTATAGTAAACTGTTACTAATCCTCTACCTTTGTATTATAAACATTAGCTTCTCTATCAATTACCTATTTTTTAGTATACCTCCAAACATAAACATGGAAACACGCGATTTTCGAGTAATATTTTTGTACGATTTTAAACTTGGTAGCAGCTGAGGCCGCTAGAAATATTTGCAAGGCGTTTGGGGAAGAGAGTGTTAATGAACGGACCATTCGGCGTTGGTTTGCTAAGTTTTCAGTTGGGGATACCGACTTGAAAAACTTGCCCCGAGGTAGACCTCCGTAATAGACAACGATGTCCTCAAACACACAGTAGAAGGAAACCCCTACCAAACAGTTAAAGGACTCTCAGCACAACTAAATGCAAGTGCATCTACCGTTTTCCAGACAGTGTTTTGGTAAAAGTAAAAAAGCTCGATACATGGGTACCTCATGATCTTACTGAGCGGCAGCAAGACCCCATGTTTCAAAACATACCGTGCAAAAATTGAAAGAACTGGGCTACGAAGTTCTTCTGCACCCACCATATTCTCCCGACTTGTCTCCAACAGATTACCACCAGTTCAGGAATTTAGACAACTTCGTCAAAAGAAAACTTTTTGTAAATGATGATCAAGTGAAAAGTGCGTTTTCAGATTTTGTTTCACTTCAAAGCTCAGAGTTTTTCAGTTCGGAAATAAAAAAGTTGGTGTCACGTTGGGAAAAATGTGTAGAAAAAGAAGGTAAATACTTCGAATAAAATTATCTTGTTTTCATATCGTATTTTTAATAAAAATCCTTTACCTTGAAAACGGACATTTCATGTGACACAACCCAATACTATTCGTTCGGAAAAAAAAAGTTACCTATAAAATATGTTTGCTTTTATCTCTTTTAGGTCATCAATTTAGTTCAACTTGTATATTTAGCTGTTTTTTATCAGCATTTTTATATATTTTTATCAGTATGCAGTATATTTTTTTCAGCGCTAATAAAATAATATATAATTTATGGTTTATTTTCCGGAATCTACAAAATTAATGGTACGGAGAAAGAAAATTTAGAATATCTGCATTCAAGCCATAATTAATTTTTTATTTTCACAATCACAGTACTTTCCCTTACAATGTATTTCATATATGGGAAAGTGAAAGTAATAAATACGTTTAACACTCCTTTTTACTTGGCCTCTATATTTTAGAACTATTGAATATCTATTTCCTCCAAAACAGGAAATCAGAATGGAATTTTCCAGTTAATAAATACAAAGTGGAAAGTTTTTCCGGAGGATTTCGTAGTCTGTTTTTTGTGGAACATTGGAGGGACCGTTATGTTTACACTGTCAATGAGGCCCAAAATCGTAGCAAGGTGAAACTGCAAAATTGGCCCACTTATTCCGTGATTAGGCATGATTCGGAGAAAGCTGGAGAGACGAATCACAACTGATGCGAAGACTAAACGGACTGGTTTTCGACAAAATAGTATGGAGAATAATTACTTAATGCTGTTTAAGTGTTATTTGTTTGACCTCTATGAAAATGATTCTGTTTCTGTAATTGAAAGATAATAATGAGGAACTAATATTAGATTTTTTTTAATGTTTTTTTAGAAAAAAACATACTAAGAATGGTTCCCACAGTTTGGTGATAAGACGTCTCTTGTTGGAAGAGAAAAATTTAATAACTTTTAAATGATCAAATTCCGTAGAAACATCGGAATTTAAATAAATCAACACTTTACAATATGAACCTAATAGTAATTTACGAATGTATTTTCGTGATCTATTGTTAGTATTAAAAAATATGAAATAAGTTGGTTGCTGGAGAGGTAGGTTCTTTCACAAACACAATTTATGTACGGACACATTAGGAAATATTACCTTTTGGTTTTTTGGGGTGAAATAAAACTTATTACATTATAGTCATAAAATTTATTTTAATCTACCTACAATATATTAACCATTACTTAATATGGCTTTTTTCCATCATTTCACTAACTGCATAGTGCCATGTTCATAGAATGGCAGGAGTTTCCATTTTAAAAAGTGACCCAAGTAGTTTGTGATGTCCTCTTCCTCTTAGAATTTCTTCCTATTCATGGAGTTCTGCAGAGACTGGAATAAGCGGTAGTCACTAAAAGAGCCATGTCTGGTGATTAGGGAGGGTGGAGTAAAAAAAAAAAAAAAAAGATATCCTGCAATGCTGGAATCGATGCAAGAAATTGGAGGAAAACACTTTTTTTTTTTTTTAATTACGAGAGAATATTTTCTTTAATGAAATTTTGAATAAGTTGGTTGAGCGGGTGCAGTTATCAAAGAAATAACTAATTCAATTTACTTATTGAGGTATAATTTATTTGGTGACTCACACCCCCAAAAAACTTCAAATAATGACTATTTTTCATGGTTTATTAAATAATAATCAATAAGACTTAACCTTTGCTTTATTTTTTCAAGAAATACCATTAAAAATCTACTCTATCACAACATATTTATCTATCCTCCCTCTTTCAATTTTAGATTTATTAAAATTATATCAAGTAATAAGAATAAAAAAAAAAATCTTAAGTCATGGTATATTGAATAATTTATACCGACATCTCAAAAGGAAACCCATTATCATTTCTTAGATGTTTTATTCTGGGATCAATCTATAAATTTTTTTTTAAAATGCTGTTTTAGAATAATCTTGACCTTCAGAATTTAGTTAATAAAATCCGCTTATTGTGTATTGCTCCAGAGAAAGATAATAAAAAATAAAAGCTTTTGCACTTCTCTTTTGTTCATAATAAGAGCTGTTTTACTTTTATACTAAAAAAAAATTACAAAATACGATATCTCAAACAATTCCCTCAAATTAGCGTTTGTGTTAATTTTATATTTTCTAATAAATAATTTAGAGCTAACTAAAACTAATATTAAATTTACTAATACGTAATTATCTGTTAATCACCCGAGATATTTAGGGCCTGTCGTAAGGCTTCTCTACGACCTTGCGAACAGGTGTAGGTTTCTAGGGTTCCAGGAGTCGGTACCCAACCTTGATGGTATTTTAGACTGTTAAACTGGCTTCGATTATCTCACAGTGGGCTCCGTGGTCTCACTGGGTTAACAGCATAGCAAGGCAACACCTCAAGGTTTCATTATATTTGCTGTTTTTTTTTTTGTTTTTTCAAAAGTAAATCCGGGTCTAACGGACTCTAGAAGGAAATGTTTCAACTCTAAGTTAAAATAGCGCTCTCAACAACTACTATGCCTATATCATAACATTACAGGGAAACAAAAATGTGTAACCTTATTAATCAATCATTTTTAACATAATAATAATAAATATAATGTGAAATTGATTGTAAATACTAAAAAAAAAATATATATAAATAAAATAAAAAAATTCAAAATTCTTTAGCAAAATCATATACTAAAAATACTTATGATCAACAAAAGATCTAGCATACTATTAGAGGTAGATATTAGGGCTCATTTATTTCTTCCAAATTCCTAATTTTTTATATTACCTCTAATATTATGCTAGATCTCGCGTTGATAGGAATATATTGATATAATGAATTACATATGGTTAATGGCGGTTACCATATGAAGCAGTTTAATAATAATTTTAGTGAACAACTTAATAGATTACTGCAAAATTATATGATGGAAAGTAAAGAGTCCTAATGATGGGAGTGAGGTCCCAAAACGTTGAATTGGTGATTTAATAAAAATTAAGAATTTGGAAGAAATAAATCAGCCCTCTAAACTTATGATAAATTAGTAGAAAAAGTACTATTTTTTTCAACTAAATAACTATGAAGAACATAATTCTTTTAATTTAACTTTTTTTTCATACCTCCAATTTATTGTACGAAAGAATTATTAAAAATATATATTGTTTGGTATAATAAATTGCAGGATTGAAAAAAAACAAGAAGAAACAAAAGAGGCATATTTATAAAGTTATTTTGTCCTTCAATATTAACATTTATGTTCTTAAGAATTAAGTAATATTTTTTCCTTATTCCTATTAGGTATAATTATTGATTTTTTATTTATTTCTTATTTATTCCTTTTCTGCATCCTTTCTTCATTTGAAGGCATTGTGTAGAAGTAATTAAAATATTTCAAATGATTCTTGAAATTACATATCAGTGCCGCGGCTCATTTATATTTGTATGGTATTCTTAAAATTACGACTTAAGCCTTAATATATTTATAATGAAATCAGATGCAACAGAATTCTGACACCCTTTTGGAGATTGTGAAGGTAATAAGCTAGAAATCAGCGGATTGGAAACTCGGATTATAGTTTTTAAAAAAATGTTTCCTTGAACTAAAAGACCAATAAACATAATAATTGAGAAAAAAAATACCGTGGGTATTTTAAATCATTTACCTCATATATAAGATAAGGTAAATAATTTTGTAGTACATCGGATTGAAGTAAAATAAGTATCGAATTAAATATAAAATACGCCTAAAAAATTGAAGAGTCGTCATGATTTAGTATGAACTGGAGAGTTCTTCCAAGACCTTAATGAATGAATAACCGATACTATGAATGAATAGTAAAGAAGATGTGCAGAGAAAGCCCGTGCCTTTGTTGGCTACCAACCCACTTAGCCCTACGCTATGATTGGAAAGTGTTATCCTCATTGTCTCGCTGTCCCCCGATACCCATCCATTATCCAAACCTTATATCCTATTGTTCCTTATTCTGTCATCTCCTCAACACCGTATTAATCTTGTTTGCAAAATTATCCACTTTATCAAAAGATATTTGTGGGTCAACTAACCGGAACATTCTGGTTGTGTGATTCGTGGTTAACCAAACCCGTAATATCTACCAGCAGCCTAAGCCTACCAGTAAATTGAGACTATGTAATCATCTGTTCTATACAGAATCCTGTGAAAACAAAAATAGTCTTATGTCTATCATACTGATATATACCGAACGGTTCAATTTGACGATATTTATATAATAGTAGTTTCTTTATAACTCATATGATTATTTGTTATTATTATATTTTTTAAATTTCTGCTGTAATTCCGATCCTTTCTTGCCTGTTCCACTGCATTATGGAATTCCATTCCTCCCAATATACCTCATGCTTCATCCTCATCCACATACAAATCTCTCCTTTTCCTACATATATTATCCCAGACAGAGGCTCGTTGATTGTAAAATGTTAAATTAGATTTTTCGATTAGAAATGATCCAACATTATATTGACCGAATCTTATCCTTTTATATAGTTCAAAATTAGTGTTTTTTTATTTTTCATTCTATTATGTATTTATTTATTTTTTTATAACTAAAAAATATTTTTCTCTTCCTTCTTCACCTTTGTAAATAATAGAGTTTTTAAGTGTATTAAATGTGTTTCAGCCGGATATATTCTCTTTATTTGTAACATGTATGTTATTCTTAAGGGCCTAAGTCCTAGAATAAAATAATTTTCTATTCTATTCTATTTTTTTTTTTTTCATCTTGATATATTTTTATTCACACATGTCGTGCAGTTAACAATCGGTGATTGTGAATGACAATAATGTTGATGTTGTGGCGTGATAGGCATCATGGAGAGAGGATGTCCAGCGACACCTTCTCCTTCGGTTGTGTTTTCTATTTGGCAATTATGTTAGGGAAAAAATAAATAAATAAGCGTTACTATATATCTTTTGGACATAAAATAATAATAGAAGTAATGAAATAATTGAAGTTTTTTATTTATGAAAGTAGTACTTATATCTGACTATAATAAAATTTATCATCTGCTATTGCATTTTAGTTAATTTCATTTTTTTTTAACCTCTTAAAAGTTGATTTTCATTACCAAAAATGATTAAAGGCTCTTTTAATTATTAATGTAATTTTATCATTTAGTAATATAATTAGATTTCGAACAAGAAACGAAACAAAACTCAAGACCTTGACTTCCAGCAAATTGTTAAATAATGTAATTTAAATAAAAAAATAAAAAAGTGAGATGGGGATGAAAGCTTAATATGAGGATGTTAGTCGTCAGGAAAACACAAATGAGATGTTTATATGGTTAACTAAAATATTAATCATTATTTGCCCAATACATTGGTTAGAACTTCCCAATTAATTAAAAGCATATTAATTTTTTTTTAATATTTTAATATATTAATCCTCTTTTGTTAGCCCTTTTAAAACCGTAGTTATTGAATATTCCCCTTTTTCTTCATTTATGCATTTTAAGGATGTCAGATATCTCTATAATCTCTGTATTATAAAATTATCTTCGATGAATATATAATGAGGTGATGGGGCTCACCTTTTGGTTTGAGTAGAACCTTAATCTAATACTAAAAGCTAAATCTCAATATTCTGCCATCTTTGAGGTAATCCAGAAGGTGTTAGCTTGCTATATATCGGATTGTTGATAAGTTTGACCGTTTCATAGAACTTTTTATTCCTCGTAGTTATCAATTCGCAGAGTTTGTCAATTTTTAATTCTTCGTGAATTCTAGAGATTTTAGATCTTTGTAATGACGTTTCTTTTTCAATTTTCCGTAGTACGCCATTTTGGAACGATTGTAAGCGTTTTTCGGTCGACTTAGCAACATGCGAAAATAGTGGAGCACCATATAACAGAGTTGGACGTATAATGGCCTTATATATTGAGATCTTCTGTCGAAGAGACATACTCGAAGAATTAATTAAGTAATTAAGTTGCCTTAATTTTTTTACTAAAGTGGACCCAAAACTTTAAATGTCTTTCAAAGGTGATTCCGAGATATCTTATATGTTTGAATAGTTTAATCTCGCAGTTGTTTATTTTAAATTTTGACCGTAAATTTGCATTTTAAAACAACAATATTCATTATTTATATGCCTGAAGTATAAAACACAAATGGGAAGATTTCCATAATATAGTTTAGATAGAAACGCAGTGTATACAAAAATGTTTTTCCATTTACCGTCAGGAGTTTTCCCTTTAGATAGAAAGGGAAAATCGTTATGAAAAAGTTAGGTTGACAGGTTTTACATAACCACCTTTTGATTGGCAGACTAGCACACAACTACACTGCAAAGTCAGTATCTGGCCAGGAGATGTGTAATTCTGATGTCAGTTCAAAACGCTGGGCTTTCCCGTATTCAGCTGTCTATATAAAAAAAAAAAGAAATTGTGAGCACTTTCACCCGAAAGCTAACCGTTTATTTTTCCTTTTTTTTTGTATAATTCTATTTCATAATTTTTTTTTATTTATTTGTTAACTAGAAGACCCGACAGACGTTGTTCTTTCTCAATTATCAATATCACAATCCAGCGTTGAGAGTAATGAACCTGTTAGATAATATATTTGACACTAAATATACAAAGATAAAAATATATTGAATAGAATTCATATAGGATATCGTATAACAAATTATTAGTACCACATCAATATTCTTTCTTACCTTGAAAGTTGTCATACAATTTTATTTTCAGCAAAATTAGAACCAATGATATTAATTTTTTTCTTACATAAACACCTTTTTGCAATACCGAACACAACAAAAAAAGAATTAGGGAAATAGTTTCAGCCGATCACGCGTGACACCAGAACCAAGGAAAAAAGGGATTCTTTTTATATATAGAGATAAGTAGATTATTATTACCTTAGACAATAAAAGAAGACAACGACCATATTGACTTTTATATTTTTTTCTAACAATAACATACACAAGAAAAACAAATAGCGAAATAGTTCGAGTCATTCACGCGTGATGCTGTGATCAAGGAAAAAAGGGATTAATTTTTTATTAGAGAGATTTTTCCACTCCAGGTATAAACATGACTATATGCTATTTCTGGACATACATGACTATCTGTTATAAGGCCATTTGAATTATCTAAACGGTAAACATTAGGTAACCCGTAATATTCATAAACAATATACTGAATGATTAAAATATATTTGATTAATCATTTAAAAAAATAAATAGACAACATTGACTAGTCATAGATAAAAAGTCAAGAAAAACATGCTAAAGATAATGATTAACATTTCATTTGGTGACAAACTTTCAAAACGCTTTTATAAATAGAAAATGATTTTATAAAACTATTGAGATAATTTACAAAGAATAAGGGAAAATCTTGACTTTTTTATCTGGGAAGTATCAATAAATAGACTTCTGAATTTCTCCAGTGGTTTGGACGGATCAACACAATACCATTACAATACATCTATGTCAAAACGAGCTTATACTGGAATAACATTATTTTCTTTACCGAATAAGAAAGTGAAACCATGCAATTATTTCGTGGGATAAAACCTGAAATCCATAGCTTTATGCTTTCTCTGCTCAGATGGGGTTGAATTGGTAGCAACGGAAAATAAATTTTAAAAAACTTTAAAGAAAAAGGTAGAGAGAAGAAAAAGTTTATTCCAGTTTCAATTTCCATACAACGTTTAGTTTTAAATTCTCCAACTTTCTAATTTGTTTATAGGCAGATGCTCCATCATTACATCACTGGCTGTTAGATGCTCTTTAACTTACCTGTTACGCAATCATATTAAGTAACTTATTGACTATTATATATAACTGTTATAATAATTAATTACTAATTGCTATAACTTTTTTTTAGAGACAAATCCAAGTCCTAATAATTAACTACAGTTAGATCATATGCTAAAACGTTGATTAAAAAAAAAAATCTATTTTTTATGTTTCTCCGATTTAATAAATATTTAATATATATATGAATTGACCGATTATGTAAACAAAATCCAGAACATAGAAGATTACTTCTTACTTTAATAGAAAGACTGATGAAAAGCTATTAATAATAAAATGATTGTAATGAGAAGTTATTTACATTATATTTGTATATGTGTATGAATAAGTATGAATACAATAAATAAATAGGTTTATAAACACTTTTTTCAGATAAAAACTTATTATTAATGATTTGTTTCAGATTTCATCAAAATGGGAATTTCTGTTTAAGAGAACTAACAACTTTTTCGTAAGTACAATGTTTTACTGTTATTTAATGATCAGTAGTTTTTAGTTTTGGGAGATATTCCTAACATGATTTAGTCACCTGAATAGTTAATTTTTATAAGTATATTATTTTATTAAATCACATGTATAGTATTACTAGCGGAGGCATCGGGTTAAGCAAAGTAAATTATACGTGTTGTTTATTTATAACTGTAGCCAATCAGATATGCTGCTCTGGGATTCCTGAATTTTGTCAATATATTTTTTATTGGATAGGGTTATTTAACGAGTACAGTTACTCGCTCAGGACATCGCACAGGCTCGGGACCACTATTTAACATCCTCTCCGAACGACGACATAACTAAGGATTTTTTAGTACCTTTAAGAAAATCCTATGGCCATCTCCCGAGTTCAAACCCGCGCCTTTGGAGATAGATGATCATTATACTAACCACCACTCCACAAACTCCTGAAACTATATGTGATTTTATGTTGTAGCGATCAAGTGTGCAAGGTATATAATTATCGATATAATATTACTTATAATAGTATATTGGTTTAATATTTTTAATAATGAACCTTTGTAATAGACCAAAAAAAAAAAAAAAATTATTCCCACCTCTCCCCTTCCCTCTCAAACATTGACGACTCACTTTTCAAGAGGGGTAGAATCCGCATAACGAATAAAAAAAATCCATTTGTCCGCAGTCCGCGGCATTTCTCCGAAACTACTTGACCATTATTTTTTTTATTTTCCTCATAAATACTAGTCTATGGAACGATGATCCCAACAATTAGACGTTGATATCAGCTGGTTAGTTTCAAAATGGCGGCCGATTAAATGTGATTTGATTCAATAACTCAGTTACTTTTTAAGATATAGAAAAACTTTACTGATTAGTGTTTTATGTTAGTTTTATATCAGTAAAGCGCGATAATTTAAAAAAAAAATGTAGATCTGTATATTTAAGTAACAACTCATAAAAGATGTAATTCCACCAATTACATAATCAGTTGTGTTTCTCCTGATTAAAAAATAAATAAATACCAAAATCAGCGGTAGTTATATTATATTTTCCTATGAATTATTCCTTTTCATATAACTTAATTGCCTATTAACAGCTATATAAACAGTTATACCCTGATAATATTGTTATTTGGAAATAAAAAAAACACTGTGTTATAATTTGCAGCGTTTTTTTTTATATTATTCATTTTCCAAAGATAACTATTATCCGGTCTTGGTTGTTATTGCATTTAACTTTTAAAATTTTGTTTTATGTTCGTTCAATAAAAACTGTCTTGTTAAAAAAAAAAAGATTTCGTAAGACATAAATCACCCTGACAGATCTCTCTAATTGAATGGGGCTAGGCAATGGTTGTTGAGAAGCTGTGGGAATCTCTAAACCTAACAATCCTAAGCTAGGAATAGAGAGTGAATGAATAGTCAGCCTCCAGAGAAACAATTAACGACTTAATGTTTTTTGTTTTATTTTTTAGTGAAAAGTAAAAGAATAGATTTCGAGAATTAAAACCATACTGGTTTGTAACAGGGAGAAACTGAACATGTATTTAAGAATCAATATTAATAATGGAGATTATACATAAAATTAGATCCAGGAAAATGGTAGGGACTAACCTTCGAGTCATTGGTTCGAATCCAGGAGTGGCAGGGTATATATTTATTCGATTATTTTTTTCGTGGGGCAACTTCGAGGTAGGGAGACCTTCTTAGCCTGTAATATGATATAATGTAGATACCCTAAAATATGACGAACTTAAATAGACTGGTCAAGAAACATTATGAATTGTTGGTACTACTTGCAGTAGTACAGAATTGTTTTTGTAACTCTGTATTCACAGTTTTACTATTCTATCTCTAATGAGAAATCTAGCTTCAGTTCTTGATTAAAAGAAAAAAGTGGGCAAACCAACTTTATTTGTAAAATGATATTTGATTCCATTTATCTACTTCGAAGTGAAGGACTAAAAATTATTATTATTTGATACCCATTTTATAAACATAATTAATCATATAATAAATTTAAAGCATTTTATCTTCAACTCCAATTTTACAACTAACGAAATATTCAAATTTATTGATGTTATTTTACATCTGATTAATCAGAATAATTGATCAATATTAAGGACATTTTACTCAAATTTAATTTCAATTAATAATTATTTTTTTACGAATATAATTTTTTTAATATTTTTTAAATTACATTTACCTTTGAATATTTATACTGCGACCTATATATAAATGAAATTGTGAATATAAAAAAACAAACTCCCTTGTATGTATAACTTTCTAGCACCGGGCCACCCGTTGAGAGCTGTCAACTTTAACAGCGAAAACCACTTCATGTTCACGGTGAAAGTGAAAACACTTCACTCCGAATATTTCATACCTCAATATTCCCGTCCTACAAAACGTTCTCTATTATATTAGAGAATAAATGTTCGGACATTTATCAAAAATTAAATAGTTTTATCTCTTATTTATTTATTTGTTTTGAACAAAATCCCACTTTTAAACGAGTTGGCTTCATAAACTCGAAATTATTAGATACATTATATATTACATACAATTAAAAGAGAGAAAACTAAAATTCTTTTAGCTCGAAATTACTACATACATTGCTAAGTACATGCTCTAAAAATTATATTTAATAAAAAAATATTCAGTTTTATATATATATATTATATATATTTTGTGGCGCATATAGTTCTATAAAAAATTAAAAAAAATAAGAGGGAAAAAATAAAATAAAACGAATAAATATTATCTCATATTCTTTTTATTTTTAGTTTCATGAGTTTCTGATAAAATATCTAATTAAAATATAATGTTTTCGTATTTTAAAATGTATCAATAAGCACTGACAAATATATATATATATATATATATATATATATATATATATATATATATATATTGTATGAGCTGCTTATTTTCGATAGAAAAAAAAAATCTTCTGTAAAAAAAAAATTGAAAGTATGATAATGTTACCTTGATTTTTTATAGCCCTGATGGTCTAAAGCATAAACTATAATGTAGCCACTATAACCACTATTTGTAGAAATAAATTTCATTGGTTGAATAAAAATCTTTAAACAGTGCACCTCAACAAAATACGTTCAAGGTTCAAAAATATTAATTTTCTTTTTTAAATAAAAAAATTATAATCTAAATCAAATTATACAAGAGAAATAACCTGAAAAACAGCAGAAATATAAATCGACATAGAAGTGAGATAATACATGTATGTTGAGAGTTAACTGATGTTTTATCTCGAGCTTTCTATCTAAAACGGTCCTTTACACGTAACTTCCAAAGGTTATTAACATAATTTATAAATAGAATGAGCCAGGATAAAAAATATATATTAAAAAATGGATAAAGTCTAGGAATAAGTTACGATAAAAATATCAATGATGGTTTATACGAATTATTATTCATGAAAAGAGCAACTTCCAATTTCCTTGAAAAAACTTCCAAGCTGTTTTTAAAAAGTACAGCTTATTCGAAATCAAGCATTTCATAAATTGTAATAACACTCTATGAAGCTTGAAAGATACTTTCTGGTATCACTCCTTTTGTAACTTAAGTTTAAATTGTTAGGCAAAAAAATAAAATAATAAAAATACAAAACAACTTCCCCTCTCTACAACCCTTGAAGGGTCTTGGGCCCATAGAGATTCGTACTGTTTCTAGACCAACGGCCTAGCAATAAGGTGATGAGGCCTTGGTCACGCTCAGCCGCCAGGTTTTTTCCCCACCTTTGGGCACCCACTTTAAAGGGAGTGGGTCTGCCCCAGGAGGGTATCCATACCCTCCTCTCCTCCCCCCCTGCTGAATAAACAGAATATATAATATTCCGTCATAGCCGGGATTCGAACCCATGACTCGACCAAGGACAGACTAGCGCTCTATCCACTAGAGCACATCGCTCCCTTAAGTTGTTAGGAAAAATAATAAAACCTACAAAAATATATCAAGTTTTTTTAATTTTTTTATTTGAGAGTACATAAGATATGAAAAAATAGTTAAATGTGATAGAGAAAAAGATGTAATAAAGATAAAATAAAGAGAAAAAATTGTATAAAAGTAATAGACGGTTTTTGAGGAAGATAATCATATAATTATAATAGTGTTTCAAGGTATATAATTATTAGATAATTTTTAATAAGTGTTACAAATGAACATATTCATTATATAATAATGTCATTATAATAAATATTATATTTAATAGTCTACTTGAATATGAGGCAAGACCTCGAAACATTGTTATTAAGATGATATAATAATTTATGGAGATTAATAATTTAATAAAGAAGAAAAGAGGATGTAGTTATTTAATTAATATACATTCAACTTGACTTATTAGGAAATAAAGTTTATTATAAAAGAGTTGAACTTCTAATCTATTTGTCATGCCCATGTAGAACTATGCAACACCTGCTTTTGACAATTAATGTTTCAAATCAGAGACTGGAATGTTACTTATTAATTTTATGAAAAGAAGCATGCTTACGATTTGTACAATGATGATGCCTTGTAGTATCAACACCTTTTTATACTTTAAACGCATCGCCATATTTTGAAATTAAGACTAAGTAATAATTTATGTGCATAATTTAATGTTAGTCTAAGATCACAGGCTCATTAGAGATATAGTTGGGATAGGACGAGAATCCCTGATGTCCATTGAACTTATAAATGCTGATATCAGAGTTTATTTATAAGAACTGAATAAGGAGATAACTATGTTATCTATGAGATTGTTCATTAGTCAACTTTATGAGAGTGTTCATGAGTAAATTATTTAAACCAACCCACAGGTCGGTCACACTTGAGTGTTCCGTAGGCCGGCGGGGTGAGTCCGAATTGAGTCCCGTTTGGCAAAAAGATTCCTAATTGAGTCCCAGGGTCGGTTTTACAGAATCCTAGTTGAGTCCCGCCTGGTACCTGAAAAAGGTGCGAGGTATATGGTACGGCTTATCAGCACACCCAGGTTTAGAAGGCAAAAAGACAGCTTGAATAGTTCGGAGACATAATAATAATCAAGAAACGTTTGCAAAATCATTAAAAAAAAATAAGGCAAATATATTTTAACGATATACTTTTCATAAAAGAAGATATTTTTGCGTGCTTCAGGCCAAGGTACGCATGAAAGGAAGGAAACAAGACATATTTAAAGACAAGATTTCTCGGTATTTTAAATATTGTAATGAGAAATTCATGTGTTCAATTGAAAATACACACATGTATATATTTGGCTAAGAGTTAAAATAAAAAATACTTTATAATAGTTTTTATATATAAACTAAGAAATGGAATACAAAATACTAAAACAAAAATTAAAAAAAAATAAAGATACATAACGAAAAAAAAAGTACATTCACTTGCGACAGAACGCATTATTTTATTAAATTGTGGTTTTTCCTGATGACCAAGTACATTTAGATCCATTTTGTAGATGCTATATTCTTCGCATTTTTTAGATTACTCAACAGAAGAAGAAGTTTAATTAATATTAATAATAAAAAGAAATTAATATTCTAAACTGAACTTGTTGTTTTATAATAATAATTATAATAGGCTTACCGAACCCGAAGGTTCGATGCCGATACCACCAAAATCCGCCTACACAGACTCGTCCAATGTTCACCGTTCAAGCCCAAGCCCCCAAGATCAGCCTTAACGCAATTCTCCCATCGACGCTTCGGCCTACCTTTCGGAGACGCCTACCAGTCGGATCAGCGAATACCAACTTTCTCGGAATCCGTTCCTCACCGAGCCCAACAACTTTACTCGCCCATTTGAGTCTCCGCAATGCTATCAACTCGAACTTGTTGTTTTACCTGGCAATAATCAAATGCATGGGTAAGATGGCTTTCCGGGATTCGATGTGCTATTTTTCGCCAAAAAGTAATGTCATCATACCGGTATTACAAGGAATACGCACAGTTTATTTCTTTTATGTTAATACGAAACAGATTAAATTCGATTGAGGAGAAATTAATAAAAGAAAACGTTACAGACAATAGCTCATCATACTTTATTTTATAGAATTAGAGATCATTGATATTGATAATTATACAAAAGAGATATTGATCTCCATTTTGGTATAATTTACATGAAGTACAAATATATCTCATTCATTAACGTTAATAAAGTTATTAAACCTAGAAAATAGATTTTTCTTTTGTTACATTAGTAAGACCATTCTTATCTTATAGAAGGAAATGCTTTAGTATAATTTGGAATAAAATTAAACGTGTACTTAATACTTTTTCGAAATAATTGCTTTTCTCAAACGTTTTTTCAAATATGTAAAAATATCAATTTTGAAAACATGTTCTTTGGTACCTTTTGGAAATCAACGTTTTAATGATCTATTTAATACATAGTAGTTGTTAATAATTGTCAAAATGATAATAAAAATAACTGACTGCGCACCGGATAGACCATGTTTAATGATTGTAACTTATATAGATATTGCAGCTAATGAGAATTAATTCATTGTGGAAATATCCTTCAAACGGTATATTTAAAAAAGAAATGGCTATTACTGATAAGTTAAAAATTAAAAAATTCATTTTTCAAACGTATGATAACTTTCCGAATATTCCGTCAATAGTTTTCCACTAGGTTGACTGTGATGTCCTCGCCATGTTTTTCGCTCACATGCTTAATGAATATAAAGAAACAATTTCTCTAACGAACCATGAAAGTGGTCTTAGGTTTACTTGTTGTTAATAAAATATATTTTATCTAAGTATTTTATTCTTATCACCCTTAATTAAAGAATGATACTTTTTAAATACGTTGCGTCCGGCCGGCGTGACCCAACCATAGGTCATACTTGACTTCCGTGGGGCGGAGTGCGTTTGAAGCATTGGACTGTTGTGATCTCGCATTAAACACATTCGAACTTGTAACAGTGTTGCCCCGCGCGAGAAAAAAACGTAGATTATTTGCGCCGGCGTGAGCGTGTTAAAGAACATCGCAAGTACAATAGTTCTGTAAAGAAGGAGAGATCTTAATTATTTCGAATTTTTATGTTTAAATTTCAACAAACCCTAGCTGTATTTATTGTAGTATTTTTATTATAAATTAGAATTAGTTGAAAATAGTTCTATTTTTTTATGAAAGTCATTATTGAACTTCGGGTCGAAAATCAGATCCCAGTTACTTCATCAGTAGATTTCATATGAGATCAAGAATCACTTAAAGGATTTAAAACCATAAGATCAACCATTGGCGACAACCACTGTTATAGGTTCCATAGAAAGTCATGTATATTTTTTGTTTGAATACAGGTATATATGTCAATGTTAGAGGAGAAACGTCTTAACGGCACTACTTGTGCAAAAATAATACTATATTATTATTCACGGCAGAACACCGGCATATATTTTTCAAACAGCTAGTACTCATGTTTCGGTTGGAACAGTGTTTTACGTGGTCGGTTAATATAATATAACAAAGCTTTTTGTATTTATATTCTCACCATTAATTTCATAACTTTAATTGTAAGCCGCCAATCACTCTCCACAAGCACTAACGCCTTTTCCACCACAAGTGGGTAGATAAGTGTAAATTCATTTTATCTATCTATTATTGTGAATTTTTGGTTTCATTATTTAAATTTGTAACTCGCTAATTGAGACATATTGTAATATTTGATTTTAGAAACAGTTTACTAATTCAAAAAATGTAAAAAAAAAAAAAAAAAAAGAACATGATACAAGTCGTGCCAGTCAATCACTCAGGATCACTTAAATAAGCAAATATTTATCCTATAGTTTCAGATGTAAAAAGTTATAAGAAACAGAATATAAAAAAGTTATGGGGTAATGGTCCATTTAAATAAAAAAGTTATGGGTAATGGTCCATTTAAATAAAAAAAAATGGTGCAAATTATTATACAATGGCTTATTATTTCCCAATAACTATATTACAGCATAAGATTTTATACAGCTGTTTAAAAGCAATTATCTAATATGAAAAGCATTATCTAATTATCTAATATGAAAATAAATAATTTAAAGAAAAATGTTCAATCACTGCTAATTTCAAAACTATATATCTCTGCTATTTCTGAAAAGATTTCAATGATGCTTTTTGTATTTATTTATTTGAACAGTGAACAAATGGATTTTTTTTTTATTCGTTATTCGGATTCAACGTATCTTGAAACTTAAGCCACCAAATTTTGAGAATTATTTTGTCGCTTACAAAGGTTAGTTATTGAAAAAATAGACCAAAATGTCCTTTATGGCTCGAAAATATGGAGGATTACTAAAATAATGTTAACCTAAGAACTTGGATTACTTTTTAGTAGATGATTCATGGCCATGGTTATTTATTATTAATAGTTTCTTATTATTTACTTAGTTATTAGTTAGTATACAATGCCCTGAATTTATGTTTAAAAAATAACAGGATTAGAGGTCTGAACTAAAGCCTATAGATGATTTATACGTGTTTATTTTTTGTACATAAAAGTTGTATCTAAAATAGAACAGCCTCATAAACAGAGGATACAAATTTCTCATTAATAAATTTTAAAAAAAACTTCCTTTATATTGAAAAAAAATATATAAAATGTATCCTAGTACTTTTTATGATTTTTTATAATATAGGTTTTGTTTGTCATAAACTTGATTTATACAATAGATAGAGAGAGGCCCATAGATTTATACAGAAGATGAAATGGAAGTTTATAGTTGATATATAAAAAAAAAAAAAAAATAATAATAATAATAATAAAATAGCTGCATAGAGTTAAAGGACTTGATTGATACACATAGATACTAAATGAAGTAGAATGACGTAGGCGGATGTCCATTTCTAACAGAAAAAGGCGTCTCAACTACTTCTTACAAATCTGATATGTCTTGAAAGCATTGCCGACACTAGTGTGATGATAATTCTAACAGGGGGCGGGGTAGCTCAGCAGGTTTGGTCCCGTTGCCTAGCAACTACGGATGACTAAAACTAGAGACCAAATAATTACGAGTTCGCATCTCGGTGCTGGGGGAGGGGAACACAATTCTAAGCACAAGGAGGATCTTAGACGTCAGATATAATATACAAGTAAAATAACTGATATAAGTTACGCATAAATTATTAACCTAATAGATTTTAACAACAGGGCACATGAGGTTGGTGAGCAAGATGAGCTGAACTAGTACGGACTAGTAGAGCAATTTAACGAAGTTAAGAACAGAGTATCTGACAGAGATCAATATCGGTAACGCGTGGAGAATCTTTTAAGGGCTAGATCATCTTCAAACCTAAGCATGAATCAGATAGTAAATAAATCTTTTCATGGTTTATAGCTAAATATGGCTTCTATGAAATCTAAATCATTAGCGAGGGTAATGGGGGACATAATAGGTTTCTTAAGTTTTAAGAATACCTACAGCAAGGACGCAATTACTGGGTATAAATACTATAGATGAGGATTATACTCATTGTTCCACCAAGCTATAGCTAACTATAAGCATCTACCGACACATAATCCACGGAACACTGACGACGAAGTGTCCGTTTCAGATATATGGCATCCTGTCGGAAATTCGCTTCCTCCTCAGAGTCATCAGAACGTGAAATAACTAAGGCCGAAGAAACCACTGGCTTTTGATGGCTAATCGTGAAAATTTACTGTTAGCGGTAGAATGAAGAAGAAAATTGTGGGGAACATGGGCTACTGTAGTCGGCGTCGAATCATTCATCAATGTATCTTTAAAGACTATTCGAAATTCCGGAGTGTATTCCTTATGATCGTTATGAACTCCTAATCTCAAGGATACATGGCTATATCGTTTAAATTTTTACTGTTATAAATTATGATCATTTTTTTTAATTCAATTAAAAGTCTTTACGATTTTTACTGAATTTTGACTAATATTTATAGTTTCTTACAAAAATTCATTTATTAAAGTTATTCCTCAAAAAACTTTCAAAAAATAATTTTTGAAATTTTTAATAGGTGGATTTTGATTAAATTATCATCGACAGCATCTATCCAGGAACATTGAATTTAAAAAATCTGGCCGGCGCAGCACACAACTTTCACTAATCTTCGTTGTTTGTTCGTCTAATTATTTAACGTCACCTTATGTTACCTTGGCTAATCGGACGATGCTACAGTGGGAGTCCTAAATTTTGCCGATCCAGGTATAATAGGAAGGACAGCACAACTGAGGATATTTTACTTCCATTAAAAAATCCTTAATGCAGGTTTGAACCCGTGACCATCTCCATTGTAAAAATTAATTTTAAATATTTGATTCGGGGACCGTAAAACGTGTATTTTCGGTGAAAACTGATATAACATTTTCCCGTTCAAAAAACTTTCACTTACTATATATTTCATACATAGCTTACTGAAAATATACATTTACATACGCATTGAAGATCTTGTACCATCGTGATGAAATGGTGTATACTCGGATTATCATATTTTGATAATGAAAAGTTTAATAATCCGAACCATTCCCACAGACATAAAGAACCTTTCAAAATTCCCATCTCACTGCACTATCAGCCTTCATCGTAATCTCTTACAGGTTTCCACTACTTGCTAATTGTGTTATATAACCATCGCTCTATATATATTTAGATAGCAAGTTAGTAATTATCTTTGTTAATTACTTGACTATTTGCCAGTCCATGACAACAAATTTAATAGTTCAACACCGGTCATTATATTCTCTGCTAGTTCAAGGATGTATTTGTGAATTCGGGTGTTAGTGTGCCAGCATAATACAGAAAAGTTGTAATTTCACTGCCTGCCATACTCAAATAAATCTAAAATTTTAGTAGATGAAGATGTTATGTTGGAACTTAAAGTTTTGAGAAAATGGGAAATAATGTTTTTGCTTTTATGATATTTTGCTCATTGTCTTATCTGAGACATATGCAAATGAATAGTTAAAAGTACACAAAAAATATAATTTGATGCAAGAAAAACCAAGGTAAAATGATTGAACGTAAGGAAAATATCAATGAAAAAGGAGCTAAAATGTGTTACTAATTGTAATTACAAGCTAGTTTTGGATCGATAGGAAAGTTTGTAGAGGATAGTTAAAAAATTATCAAAATGAAGTTTATTATTCCTTCTTTTTTTTAAATTATTTATTAATTTTTTTTTAAATACCTGTCTCATAATAAAATTAATTTATGAAATTTGAAAATAGACAGTCTTAAGATCCGAAATATTATGTATTGACCATATAATTTAATATTGATATTATATTAATAAATATAGAAATATGATGATATTTTTTAGTAATAAAAAATAAAATAAAATTTAAATATTAATTCATAACCATGCAAAACTACAATAAAGCTAAAAATCTTAAAGAAAAATGAATAAACCTATTCCTTCAAATTAAATACTTAATACAATTATTTATTCGAAATGTACATAATGAATAAAAATATTACTCCGTTCGTAATATGTTAATGAATAAAAACCACACTAGACATCTAGAATTAGGAAAGCAAATTAAAAACATAATTTTATGCACTCCCTTTATTAAAACTAATAAAATCAATATTTGTGATTAATTATAACTCTGAAAACGATTTTATCTAAAATATTTCAAAATTTAATGTTAACTAAACCATTTTATTGTTAATGGATATCTTTTTCTAATCAACTGGAGTTGTGAGGATTTTTAGTTACTTAGACTTGAATAACAAAAAAAAAAAAAAAAAAAGTAATATTACATGTGTGTGAATACAGAATTTTTTAATATTAAGTCTGTATTAATACATTAATATTACTAATTTGTATTAATTTATGGTATAATTTATTTCTGTGTTAAAATCTACTGATTAATAATTTTGGATAGTTAGGAATGCCGAATCAATTACCTGAGATGACGAAAGATGTTACTATAAGGACAACTCAAAGTAGCCAGGCTTCAATATTCTTCAATGAACGATCGCGGAATGGACCTTATGAATATGAATGGAAATGTGGGTAGTTCACATCTTTTATTCATCCGAGAATGAAAACATGTTATTTATTACAACTAGCCAACTGCTACTTGCTCTGTCTGTTCTCTGAGCTTATTAAAACATATTTATTACAATAATAAAACACAATAACCTACTTATAATAAATGCTACATGGATCTAAAAACGTACTTCCAATATCTATTTTATTTACCTTACGCTATAAGCGACTTGAAATGGTTTGCAGGAAAAATATTTTATTGATGTTAAATTTAATATTATTGCTTTTGTAGAGGTTGATATAATCTGAAGTGCCATAACTGTCCAGTTACAACCTTCCTATTGTTTATGTTTATATCATTTTTACAATTTACTATTACGTTTTAACCTTAAACGTAGATACTGCGTATCTTTAACAAAAAATCTACTAATGGTCTACAGTATATCAAGGTATAGTACGATCAAAATTGAGGAAGAACCTGATGTGCGTTGTCGATTTGACCTTTATTTCAGTTTTTTTTTATCTATTAAACATCAAATGACAAAATATTCTATAAGTTTGTTACAACACGAGTTTTGCAACAAACTATAGGTAGGAACAAAGTACATGCTACAAGAAAAACCTTTGCCATCTTGGTACAATTATTTACACAAACAGTCCGCTTTTATGTGTAATTTTTGCTGTCCTGAGTGGTTTAGAGCCTACTGCAGCTTAAAACATTATTTATCTCTACTTCTTGCAACAGTGCTCAAGTTTCTAAGACCAAGAATTTTTCAGGCCTCATCCGCACATAATCTCAACCATGGTATTCCTGTTTTCTAAAATTTTTTTCTTCAATAGCTTCACATAAATATCTTCTGGGCTTATTCTGACCACAGGACCTGCCCAGAGTTTTTAGAGGGAAAAATGTGGCTTTTAAAAGTGATGAAAATTGAAAAAAAAAAAATCATAATGTTGATTATTTTAATCTCAAAGAGTTGAATTTAAGCTTGAAATTGTGAGGCGTAAGTTTAAATGGGATTCAGTAAGTATGTGTAAGTGTTAAATTTCTGTTTTAATTTTGAACGTCTTGAAATAAGTGAGTATAAAAGTTTTAGTTTTTATTAATTTTTATAACAATCACAAATTTTAATTCAGTTTTTGTTTAACGTTATTTGTCTGTTCTTGGTGTGTGGGCCCCATGTCACATTCTTCTATCGAATATCAAGCCGAGATATTGTGGAATTTAGATATTGTCAAGGTATACTGGAGGCCGGGTTTTATATTGAAGAGTAACATTAATGTGTTCTTTTCTTTTAAATTAAGTTCATTTAAATTCAATAATGACGAACAAAATGAATAAAGAATGATATTGAAATGTGTATTACAGGAATACGTTACAGATTGATCTCAAAGTAGAAGGAAAACTCCGAAACGTCGGCCAAAATATGGTTTAAAAATTCTTATATGAAATAACTTAACAAATATTACCTTATATTCTAGTAATAATTTTTATATAATAATAAAATAGAATTGAAATTATTTTAGGATTTTAAATTAATGAATTCTCTTAATTGTTTGGATTAATACCATTTATGATGAAATATACATAAATATTTTTTTCTATCCTTCATAAAAAAAAAAATGGAAAAATATTGTATCATCTATGATCATGTTCAAAATAATCTATTAAATTTGTGTTTATAAATAAAATCTGATTATATGAAGGAAATCAAGATAAATTAAGTTAATAGTAAGAAATTGAGAGAAAGTGGCTTCTAACTGATGCATCGATTATCAGCTGATGCGCTCGATGATAACAGTCATACGTTACATCGTCTCTCAGATTTTTGCTTTTTTCAGTAGGAATTCGCTAGAATTCAGTCTGGAGAACATCACTAGACCTCAGGAATATTACGGCAGTGAACATTGGAGAAGTTTCGGTAAGCAAAGTTATAATTTACTTTGTACAATCACGAAAAAGTGAAAGAAGGGTCACTGATCAGCTGATTGCCGCTAGCTCGGCAAGCTCGGGCTTGCTTTTCTTTTAATTATCTTTCTTTTATCTTTAATTCTTATCTCATTATTTATTTATTATTATTATTATCTTAATCAATGAGATATTTTCATCAAGTCATGTCCTCAAAGTCTGCAAGTAAAAGATCTAGATCTGCAGGTTCTAACTCGTCTCCCACAAAACAGAGACCCCGCCGTGAACAAAATAAAAAAATGATTCCACCAGCGACCGCGTCAGCTACCTCATTAGGATCTGAACCACAGCCCAGCACATCATCACAAGGAATAACTGATGAATCTCCGTTTTTTACACCGAATCCATTTCAGATCCTCCAAAATGAAAAAGAAACCATGGAATCTTCTTCTATACCCAGAGAACCACTAACTCCACCAATATTTGTTAAAAATATTAAAAACTTTAAACTGATGTGTGCGCATTTAAACAAAGTAACAGATCCTAATAGATATTATTGTATAAGTAGAACCAATGATACTAAAATATCTCCGACTACTGCTGAAACCTACAGAAAGATTGTAAAATATCTGACTGAGACCAAAGCTGACTTTCATACTTATCAGCTGCGCCAAGAGAGAGCATTAAGGGTCGTAATCAGAAACTTACATTCCTCAACATCCGTTGAAGCAATCAAAGAAGAACTGACAGAATTAGGACTCCAAGTGAGGCAAGTCACCAACGTTCTAAAAGATAAAAGTCCACTGCCTCTATTCTTCGTGGACTTGGAACCATCAGCAGGAGTCGAAAAAATCTATGACCTCAGCAGACTGTACTATACCCGTGTAAAAGTTGAAAAACCTTACACAAAGAAAGAAATAGTCCAGTGCCATAACTGTCAGGCATATGGTCATACCAAAAGTTATTGCCATCACATACCACGCTGTGTGAAATGCGGTGAAACGCATAAAACAGAAGAATGTACAAGATCAAGATCAGCACCCGCTGTATGTGCTCTGTGCCTCAAGGACCACCCGGCTAACTACAAGGGATGTGAAATCTACAAGAAACTCAGAACCAGATACCAAAAACCTCAGGATCCGAATGAAACAGCTGTACCAACCAGAAGCAGAAGAGAACCATCTAAACTTGTAAATTCTAACGTGTCATTTGCCCACTTGCTTGGAGGTGGTAACCAGAATCATGAAGTCGAGGCACTGCCGGAACAACATTTTCCTCAACATTCTCAATCTATTGTACAAGAATCTATCCCTCAAAGTTTACCTAATCTTCAAAAAACTCCTCAACATCAAATTTCTCATATCCCTCCACCACCAAACGTCACAGATCTTACCAGTCTAATGACATCGTTCATCTCCGAAATCAAATCTCTTGTTATGCCGCTTATATCACTCCTTACAAATCTAGTATCGAATCTAATCCCTGCCTTAAAAAATCCTTAAATGACTTCACCTAACTCCTTATCCATTCTCCTTTGGAATGCGAATGGTGTTAGAAATCATACTGACGAACTGACAGCGTTGTTGCAAGACAAAACAATCGATGTTGCACTTATAACTGAAACAAGACTAACGACTAAACAGTACTTCAAAATACCGCAATACATGACATACCGTACTGACCACCCAGACGGCAAAGCCCATGCCGGTTCTGCTATCATTGTCCACCAATCCCTCTCTCATCATTTACTCCCACTTCCCACCTATGATTTCCTACAAGCCACAGCCATAGTAATCAAGACTTTTTCCTTTCCGGTAACCCTCACATCTGCATATTGCCCTCCTAAACATTCCATTTCCAATTCTGAATTTGTATCCTTCCTGGATTCCTTAGGAAATCGTTTCATTCTGGGTGCAGACTTAAACGCCAAGCATCAGCAGTGGGGTTCCAGAACCACGAATTCTCGGGGACGAAATTTGCTGTCTGCACTCAACTCCCGAAATTTTAATATCCTGCCTCCTGACTCCCCTACCTACTGGCCAACCGATCCTAACCGCAATCCTGACATCCTCGACTTCTTTATCCACAGCGGATTAGGCTCTCTCAACTTGTCTTTAACTCGCCTTGATGAACTATCCTCAGACCATAGTCCACTGATCCTAAAAGTATCTCTCACTCCAATTCCAAAACCCATTCCACCATCATTTATCCGAGGCCCTGTCAACTGAAACCTTTTCCGCCAAATCCTGACCGATAATATTGACCTCAGAGTAACCCTCAAAACCCAAGATGACCTAGATAATTCCGTCGATTCCTTTACCACCGCCATCCAACAAGCTGTCTGGACTGCTTCCTCTCCTAAACACTCCAATATAAATCCAGACCAAAATCATTTTCCACAACCTATTATAGACCTTATCCACACCAAACGCCGAGCAAGATCATTATGGCAGCGCACCCGACACCCAACAGATCGCCGCTCCTATAACTTCTACTGTAGACAATTGAAGAGGGAGTTGGCGAACTTCCGTTCCCAGTCCTTTAATTCCTACCTCTCCTCTCTATCAGCTCGTGATAATTCCCTGTGGAATGTCACGAAAAAGATCCTAAAATACCATCATGTTTCCCATCCTCTCCGACGTGGTGATGACTCCTGGGCTGCGTCTGATGAAGATAAAGCCGAGGAATTCGCCACACACCTCTCTAAAGTATTCACTCCTCACCCGGAATCCCACATAAATCACACCGCAAAAGTGCAAGACTTTCTTATGTCACCGATTCCACTTTCCCTACCTCCTAAAGCTATTAATCCCTCTGAGGTCAAATATCTTCTCCAAAAACCGACTCTCCGTAAATCTCCTGGACACGATCTCCTTACTCCCCAGATCCTCCGACAACTTCCGCAGAAAGCTATTATATTCCTTACTTATATTTACAACTGCATCCTCCGCACCACCTATTTTCCACTGTTATGGAAACATTCCACCATCATCCTTTTTTTAAAACCAGGTAAACCTTCCAACAACACTTCATCCTACAGGCCTATTAGTCTACTCCCCATCCTCTCAAAAATCTTCGAAAGGCTTCTTCTAAAACGTATCCTACCCATATTAGAATCTCAAAATCTTCCTTCCCATCAGTTTGGATTCCGTCCTCAGCATTCCACAGTTCAACAGGGGCTCCGAGTTGTAGACCATATTTCCTCAGCTCTTGAATGCAAAGAGTATTGTTCTGGTGCGTTTCTGGACATTGCGCAAGCTTTTGACCGGGTATGGCACGCTGGATTACTCTTCAAGCTGAAAACCCATTTACCCCAGTCCCTATACCTTATTCTCCGATCCTATCTCTCGAACCGTTCCTTCCGAGTTCGCTGTGGTGAAGAATTTTCTAACCTTTATCCCGTTGAGGCCGGTGTTCCTCAAGGCAGCGTCTTGGGACCCATCCTCTACATCCTTTACACTGCTGATATTCCTACACATCCTGATACCTTTCTGGCAACTTTTGCAGACGACACCGCCATCCTATCATCCAGTTCCCTTCCTGAAACAGCATCCTTAAACCTTCAGAGACACCTTTTCCTTATCGAACACTGGTGTAATAACTGGCGTGTAAAGGTGAACGAAGCCAAATGTAAACACATAACCTTTACTCTTAGACGAAAATCCTGTCCGCCAGTTTATTTCAACTCATTACCAATTCCTCTCTCAGATACAGTCCGGTATCTTGGCTTACTGTTAGACAAAAGATTGACTTGGAACCCACATACAAGACTTAAAAGACAAGAACTCAACCGACGATTCGGACAGTTATACCGACTACCCAACAGAAAATCTGAACTTACAGTTGAAAACAAATTATTAATCTACAAGACAATACTGAAGCCCATCTGGACCTACGGACTTGAACTGTGGGGGACAGCTAAACGTTTTAACATCAAACGCATTCAATCCTTTCAATCCAAAGTCCTCCGTACAATAGTAAATGCTCCTTATTATGTCTCCAATTATACCTTGCACCACGACCTTAATGTTCCATTTATTTCAGACCTAATTCCATCCAAATTTTCCAAATTCCACCAGAACCTCATTCATCATCCTAATCCTTTAGCTCAATCCCTATCCAGCTCCACTCATCCATACAACCCACCTAGAAGGTTGAAACGTCAGTGGCCCCGCGACTTTTTGTAAATATATTGGAGTTCTAGCACTGGCTAGATTCTCCACTCAATGTGATGTATGTATGAGTGTGTGTATGTGTATATAGGTATAAGTGAATTATTGACTTTTGTATTGATTCATTATTGTGTATATATTTTATTGTAATTTTATGTTGTGTAAATATTGTATGAATGTAGTATGTTTGATATCATTCAGCAATACTATTAATGTCCAAATTGGGACAGATTGTAAAATTTTCTCAATAAAAATTGTTATTACTAAAAAAAAAAAACTGATGCATCAGTAACAAAGGAAGAGGTACTTACTTCCGCTAACATCTGCGTCAGTTGTAACGGTTGATGATCAATAAGTACATTGTGTCTCAGTAAGTATATGAGCATTGTTTATACATGCATATGCACAAACACACTCCTCCATATGATTTCGCAAACAGAATCGGAATAAGCAAATTTTTATAAATGAAATATGACTTGGAAAGAACCGATAGAGATCAAGGATAATTACAGTTGTGGAATTTGGCATTTTCAAATAAGAGTTTATTTTTACCGATCATAAAAAGATAAAGAACGTTTGTATATTTGTGCTTATTGGATACAAAAATTAGGGAGGTTTGAGTGTTACATCTTTAAAGTTTAATTGAGTGCCCTAGAGATAGATTTAATAATTTTTCCTATTAGTTATGAATGCTTTTTGTAAGAAAATTTTTCGATTAAACTTCTTAGCCGACAATGCAAAGCTGAGTGGTTTAGAGCCTACTGCAGCTTAAAACATTATTTATCTCGACTTTTTGCAACAGTGCTCCAGTTTCTAAGATCAAGAATGTTTCAGGCATCATCCGCACAGCATCTAAACCATAGTATTCCTGTTGTCTAAATTTTTTTTCTTCAATAGCTTCACATAAATATCTTCTGGGCTTATTCTGACCACAGGACCTGTCCAGAGTTTTTAGGGGAAAAAATGTGGCTTTTAAAAGTGATGCTAATTGAAAAAAAAATCATAATGTTGATTATTTAAAACTCAATGAGTTGAATTTAAGCTTGAAATTTTATCTTTTGACAAATTTTCTGAGCTATATAAACAAAATCCAATATTGTTTTCGGTTTAGTATTTTCAATAATGAAATTTTGTAACCGACCAGAAAAAAAAAATTAATCCCTTCAAAAATTTGAGGCCTTCCGTTTAATGACGCGCAGAACCCCAATAGCGAATAAAAAATCCGTTTCTCCTAATTATAAAGTAAATGTATACCAACATTTTCTTATTTTCATAGTGAATCAAATGTTTACAAAATGAAAACAAAAATCATTGAAATTGGGTGAGAACTAGCAGAGGTACAGCGTTTTGAAATTATAAGTAGTAATATGACCTTTTCCTCTCAATTATCTGTTGCTTTTCATATTACTTAATTTCCCACCTACAGGTATAAACAGTTATACCCTAATATTGTTATTTGGAAATAATAAACCATTTTGTTAAAATTTGCAGTTTTTTTTTTTTTTTTGTTTTTTTTTTTTGTTTTTTTACGACAGATTTATATTTGTTTTCCAAAGACAATTTTGGTATTATTAACACATTTTTTTCGCTTTATGCCTTTTTTCTCGGTGTATTCACTATTGAAAAATTTACATTTTTTGTTTTAAATAAAGTTTTCATTATGTAAGACAATTTATGGCTTTAGCCCAGGATAGAACATGTTTCATGTACTATGTTCACGGTACAACATTGTCTGACGTATCATTATTGGTTATGGACGTTTTCATGGTTTCCAAAGGATGTACTAAGTTTTTGAATTGAGTTGTTATCCAATCATTTCCAAGATGTTGAATAATCGATAAACTGTTCCTATATGGAAAGCATGTCGTTTCCGCATTGCCTAGGATATCAGGAGGATATTGCTGATGTGCATGAAGATCCTGATATATTATCTTGGATAAAAGATAATGACAGATGAGGAACTAGTATCGGAGGTGTAACACCGTCACTTACCGTCTACTTTCATTCTGATTATAGCCCACATACTTGGGCCTTAGGGCGGTTTATAATGTGATAAGAAACAATAAGCGATACGGTTTACTATCGTTTCCTGGAAGTTTGTTTATTTGTTTAAAGTCACTTCATTACACACGCTATTATGGCTAATCGAACAATGGTACAGAGGGAGTCCTACATTTTGCGTATCCCAGTTTATTTACGATAGGGATCTTTAACGAGCACCTAAAATCGCCCTGGCACGGGACAACATATTCACGTCTCCTCCGAAGGACGGCATAGATAAGGAATTTTTATTCCCATTAAAAAATCATAGGGCCAAATGCATGTTTGAACCCATGACCTTGGGCATAAAGGGCTGTTATGCTAACCAATACACAACAAGTGACCTAAAAAGATTGTTTTTGGAAGTTATAAATTTTACGGTAATAATAAATCGTTTTTCTGGATATTCGATAGTTTGACGTTTCGAAAAAAAAAAAAAAAAACGCGGTCTCTTCCAACGGTTCAGTCGGACAATTAGAAAAAGTCAAGCTCATGTCAAGATTATACCTGTGACGAAGATGGCCACCGGAAGCAGGTGGAAGAGGAGCTAGGAGTTGGCCCTTCTATGGCTGGCTTCCTTTCGTTAGGGTGCTTTGCTCGCTCGCCCAAAACGTTAAAAAAAAATATCTTTCTTTTTTTCATCGGAAATGAGGACGCTACAGGAAGTTCTCAGGTGTTTGGATCGTCGGTTTGTCAACAGCTAGTAACGATTTACTTTTGCTTCTATCAATAACAAATGACTTTATACGAAACAGTCAGTAGCGCTGTGGGTGGTGTAATAAGATGTCATATCCTCCTGCTCCACCTCCTCACTTCAAGAGAAAATGAAAAAAAAAACTTAAGAAAATTTAAGATTTGAGAACTTAATCACATCTGAAAATCCTTTGAGAACATGTTTAGTTTTTTTAAAGAATTATCTTTATAAATAAAAATGCGCCTAATCGGGTGATAAAGCAATACGGTCAAATTGTTGGCCAGGCATCTCTCTTGAATAAGCAATTAATAATAACTTTTAAAAATATGGCTTATATTAATAACTATTATTTACATTAAATAAAAAATAATTATGATCTTCGAAACCTTATTTATTGGTATTGAAGTCCGTTCATCACCTATTGCCTTATGAAACCCAAAAAATCCCGTTATTTCTATAATATTCCCTCACTTCGACTACTGCTGTACGGTATACGGTGGCGTTTTTTGGGGATCTCAAGGTAAAAATAAAATGCTTAATTAACTGCTTTGTTCCATTCATCTTCCTGATCTCAGGATACACCTCGGTCTTCCCATTTTATGGCAAATTGAGGTGGTTGTATCTTATCATATATTTTCGACCTTCTACATTTTAAATCCTCTGTCCGTTCCCTTCATATATGCCGTAGGTCTTCATATTTATAAAAAAAAGGTCCACCGATCTTCAAATTTTGACATATCTCTCCTTTACCGATTCTCAATCTCTGGAATTCCATTCCTCTCTTTATCCGTCACTCCCAACTCTCTCCCTACCTTCAAATTCCGCTTATTAATGAGATCATGACCATCCAGTTACAATACGAATTGTAAATAAGATTCTATTTTATTTATTTTAATTTTTTTTCGCATTTGCATATGTCTATTTGATATTAATAATGTTTCATTTGTTTGTATTTATTTTATTTACTCTACGACTCTGAAGCCCATTTTCTATATTCTGTAAATGGTGTTCTAACCGGAATTGTCCCAGGATAATAAAGAATTTATATATCATTTATTATTATAATAATATTTTATTGATGGCGACGCTTCGTAGTATGCTCAGTTTTTAAGTTTTAATTTTTTTTTAGAGGAATAACTA
The DNA here is from genome assembly GCA_023052935.1 of Piezodorus guildinii. Lineage (NCBI taxonomy): Eukaryota > Metazoa > Arthropoda > Insecta > Hemiptera > Pentatomidae > Piezodorus > Piezodorus guildinii. The sequence continues at coordinate 102,922,557 of CM041297.1, forward strand.
TATAAAAAGAAAGTCTATCACTAATTATTACATTCACAGTCTTGAAAAATATATTAAGCATCACAAAAAAAAAATAAAATAATTCATTAATAAATGTATAACAGTAGGTTAAATTTATAAAATAAGGAGGCTAAACTACTAATAAATGTTTTTACTAAAAGTACCATTTTATCAATAATTTCTTTATAAATTAAAAAAAAACAAACGTAAATACTACTTTTTGTATTCCTATCAATTATATTAGAGAGATTTCAGGATCTTGCAATAGTACGATATAGAGTCTATTAATAACTGCCCAAGGCATTTCGAACGTATACTAAATACAACCACAAATATTTATAATTAATACCCACAAAAAGTCATCATTACGCAACAAATAGACTCGCTTTGTTTTAGAAATTATACAATGAACATTAAATCATAATCAGACTTTCTCTAACAGTTGATTCTAAATGTTAATTGATCTTCGCTTATGAAATATATAATCAACTTCGAAGGAGCTGAATTGTAAAGTGCCATTTCCTACATACAATAGTAATTACTTTATTAAATAAACTTATTTAATTTTTTTAAATAATTGAACACTTGCATAGTTACAAGTCATAAAATATTCTATGTCTATAAGAAGTCATATTGCGAAAGGTTTGCATTGGATTGTCTAAAGAGTTACATTGAGGTTGTAAAAATTAGAGGAATCAAAATTAATTTACCTTAATATAATTAAACTAGTGTTGCAGTTTTATAGGTTAGAATGAATAATAAATGAACTTATTTTTCCGTTTTTTATCACTATCCATTACCTTATACAACTTAAACATAACAAAAGTGATTTATACTTCATAAAACCATGCTTAGTAAACCAAAACTTTGAAAAAATATCACTACTCCAACGAGATGTATAGCTCACAGACGATAAGAAAGAGGCACTATCAAGAAGATACGACCACAATCTAGGAGCTATCTGATGTTTGGATCAACTGTGGTTGTTCACCTGCTCTGGTCTATCTTCTGCTGGGATGGCTCATCTCTCTGAGTGTTAACATTGTTAGGTTAGCAACATTCAAGGCATCATGGAAGGACAAACTTCCAAAATGAAGAATTTCGTTTTCTGGGAATTACAAAAAAAAAAAAAAAAAATATTATTAATAAAAATACGAGGAGCGAAAGATGATTAATATGCATTGTCCATTATAAACGATTATCATGGTCAAACTCACAATAAAAAAATCTGGTTTATCAGACGACTTAACTTATCTCCTTTCTTAAGAACTTTTAAATAAAGCCAGAGTTGAAAAAATATTAAAGAATTACACTGACTTAAGATGGAAACTGACAATAGTGATTATTTTCTACAACAATTACACAGTTTCTATTCCCTCTCCATTAGCTTACAAAACTTTGTAAATAACTTATTTTTTCTAAAATATTTAGCTTTCCAACGGTATATTACACACATATATTACTATTTTTACGAAAAAAAAAAAAATTTCTCCAAAAAAATATGTTGCACTTTTTTTCTTTAGTTGGATACAGAATTAGTTCAACTTATATATTTACCCGTTTTTTAACATTGCTAACAATAGGATATGCTTATTTTTTTCGAATCTACAAAATTAAAGGTACTTTAGAGGAAGAAGATTTATAATTTCGGCATTTAAGCCCTCTCAGACTATTATAACCAGAATGAGACCTATATTGTAATATACGTGTATGTATGTATATATTAAAACCCATTACATTTTACTAAGATATAGCTTTTAATTATAGAGTTTAATTAAAATTGTTAAAGCCGTTTTTTATAAAGTCTTAAAAAGGTGCAAAATGCAACTAAAATTCATTTTTAAAAATGTCGTAAGTCGAATTTGTGATACTCATAATTCAATTGCAAGACTGTTTTTTGGGAAAAAAAATTAAATACTGATACTTATCATAGTATATTGACCTACTACTATCGCAATACTTTATAGAACCCCAAAAATGTAACCAAAAGAATAAGCCTCTTCAACTTTTATAATTATATACTGTTTAATAATTTTTCAACATTAGCGATTCAGCAGCGAAAGCATTTAGCAGGGTCCATTAACCACCAGTTAAGCTGAGTTGTTCAACTGACTCGACGCTTTTTATCAAGACGTTGTTTTTCTAGCCAAGTCATCCTTCCTTATTCCTCTACACCAACCTTAAAATATTGAAGAATCTATAAATTTTAATAACATAATTTAAGTTTTAACCGATACTTGATAAAGGTTAAGTATAGGAATCAAGATTTTTATGTGAAGAATCATGAAATATCAAGTACAGTGTAAAATAGGAAATTATTAAAAAAAAAAAAAAAAATTTAAATCGACAGGATTGGTCCATTTTATATATTTTAGCATTACCTAATCTAAATACACTATAATTTTTAAACTAAATTAACAATGCGCACTTAATATTTTAAAGTGGGTAACGATATAATGATGATTAAAACTAAACGAGCACAGGAAAATAAACGATATTGACTCTGCGATCTCCCCGTAAACATCTTGTTAGGTCATTTTAATTCTCCCTTGTGCGTTCAGATATAATAAAACAATTTGGAACTCAATACCACTGCAACTATAAAGGTATTCGGATAGAGGGACCTAATTTGATTATGATAATGAACCGCCAGGTTTTTCATCCAAAGATGGATACTCCTAGAGATAGTATTGGGCTGTAATTCTGGACAATCTGGGTAGATAAACAATAATCAACCGACTCCGAGCCGAATATATACAAAATAAAGCACTTTCTGAACTAAGCTATACCAATACCCTAAAATTTACTTAAAATATATTTTATTTATTGTTTTAACCCGATTTCAAACTAATTAACCTAAAATATTTTTCATTAGAGTATCATATTCCTGAATTTATAGGTTATACAAAAATAATAATAATAATTCACATTGCGTTCTAATTATGTCTGTTGAGTTCAAATATCGATCTTCTTCCGATGAGGTTAGCCTACTAAAAGCTTAGTGATATAAAATACAATAATTCTTTGTTTTGTTTTTCGAATGATAACGCATTAGTTTAGCAATGAATTCCGCTGTAGATGTTGTATATAATTAAAATAATAATAATAAATTCTTTATTTATTTTGGGACAAGTCCCTTGAAAATAACATTACAGAAAAAATATATTAGAACTTTAGTGTCTTAGAGTAAAAACACTAACAAAAAACAGCAGAAATAACAAAGAAAATTAATAATAGTAATAAGTAGCTTCTTATAATAATTTAGAAAAACAAACAAAACAAACTAGACAAGAATAGAATTCTATACGGACGAGGATCAGATAAGGAAAGATCTTTCAAAAGCTGCGGAGAGGCGTTATATGCAGGAGTGTTGATTTAAATGAAAATATATCCGAGATTTATGATGGACGTTGAACGGGATATTTATTTAGAACGGTAGGAAGGGCAAAGCCATTTTAACTCATCGCAGAATCGGGTAACAGTCCCTGGATATCCCAAAGATATACTATACATACTTCAGACGATGACCCTTAATGCCGCTATTTAGCCATAAATTCAACAGATCTAATTCCCTTAATAGAATTAAATTTCTTAATAGCTTCAGACTCTAAAAGGTTTTCTTCCATAAAAATAAGCGGTTGTGTATGCATATAAAAATAAAGGTGAAATCAGTTCTCGTTTCTTAATTATTTTAGATTTTTCAACACAAATGATGATGCTTAACATTTCCAAGTATGTTTCTTCAGCATGACCATGTTGTATGTAATACTGAATTTGAGGAACAAACCGAGGAAAAAAGCAGGACCGCTCTGATTGGTCTGTTAACGTAACGAAGGTTCGCAGATTAAGATTGCAATGATGGAAGAGTGCATCTGTGAAGCGGTTGTTACGGTTCACAAAGACTACTCACTTTCTTCAGGATGCATTTATGTGTCATTGCATAAGTGAGGGCGTCTCCAATCGGGTTCGTCCACTGGAACTAGAATTTTCTTTTAGGCTCTGTCACTCGACTGTTTTTCAGTCTCTACTCTGAACTGTTCTTTTATTTTTTGTATCCTCCATTTTCTACTACAGTAGAAGTACTTCAATAATATAAAAGTAATTTAAAAATCTCAATTTACAAGAAGGAGATTAAATTGGCATTTAACAACATCATTCAGTATATATATATTTTATGTTTCATTCAGATTATTTCATAAATTGCTTAACAATTTTTATTGAAATATGAGCGTCATTTAAAATTATAATGATTAGAAGCCGTCGTGAAGAAGTCTTCCTAGCCAGATTACATTGCGACCATATGGCTATTACCCATACCTACCTCCTCAAGGAGCTCCATTGCCCACCGACCTGCAGAACTTGCAAGACACCGCTGACAGTGGATCACATCATAATGGACTGCTAGGCCTTTAGGAACGCTAGGAGGAACTGCAAGATCAAAAACAGGCTGGACATCGCTCTTGCTGACAGTGAGGGCAGTGTTTAAACTGTATTTAAGTTTTTAAAACAAAGTGGAATGTATAATCAAATATAGTGCAAAATCAGTGTATTGAAAAAAGGAATGTTATTTTGACAAAATAATGCATGTCATAATAATTATTATTATTATTTTATGTTAATGACCCTCAATGGGTAGATGCATGTTATAAATAAATAAATGATTGGAATCCAATTGTTAACATGAAAGTATTTAATTAACCTATTGTTTTAATTTCGGCATGATTTGAAATAAATAAACATTTTTTAGCTCAAGAAAAAAAACTTTAAAAAAAACTACGTCGAATTTGAATAACTTCATTATAAAGCACTAAGCATTTAGATAAAAAAAGGGGGGTTTCTCATAGAATAAAAAAATATAAAATAAGTAATGATTAATCTGTTATAACAAGGGTCATGATAAGAACTATTTATAAGTTATTCAACTATTCATTTTACTTGCAAATTTTAAAATAAGTAACATGTAAAATAAACTATATTAAAGGGTTATAACTGAATAGAAATATCAAATATTTCCTAAAATCACGAAAATTTATTGCTTATAAGTATCCACACAGTTTTCTAATTAATAATTGTTCCTATCTCTAATCGTATAACCATTGCTCGTAAAATGGCTATGTTCAATTTTCAATATATCTAATAATAATAATAATAATAATGTTTATTAATATAATAATATTTTTTTTTTCTATAATATACCAAAATAAAAAACATTCTTGCTTTGGATTACTCTGTCAGCAGAGTTGCAAATATTATAAATTGAAATAAAGAAATGAAGAAATAATTGTAATATTACACTTAGATAAGTAAATAATTAAAAAGGAATCCTAACACCACATATCAAATTAATAAACAGATCAGTAAAGAAAATACCAATTATAAACGTAAATTTTAATAAACTATAGGAATTACTTATTTAAATAACGAAAGTAAAATTTTTCAACAAAATGTCTTTCTTTTTCTTTTCTTTTTTTTTCCTTCTTAATTATAATTAAATTCTTGAACTAAAAAAGCTCTATAACGTAACGCTTCTCTTAAAAATTTTACTAGGACAGTCCAGTTAGAGCCGTTTAAAAGATTAATGACTTCACTATCTGTTAACGTTGCACTATTCAAAAATTTGATTCTATATGGTTTTACTACAGGGCAGATGGCAATTAGGTGCTTAACATTTTCAACTTCTTTTAAATTACAAAGAGGGCACAGTTATATATCTACATACATACATAACAAATAATCACTTATTTTAACAATTGCTTTAGTTAAGAAACTAAAAATGTGAATAAGGTCTACCTATAAACTTGTTCTATTAAATGCCTACAAAAAGTATTTTAATAATGAACTTCATAACACTATAAGAATTCCATGTTAAGTTTCACGATTACTTAATACTTAAGACGAAATGAATATCAGAGGTGAAAGGTTAATGGTTAATTTATAAACTAAACTTGATGTCATTTTCTGACCAAATCCATTCAAGCTCCAGCTGATGCCCATGTCAAAGTCCACAAGCAGACATAACATCACAGCTGTTATGTAAGTTGTTGCATGTCTAATGTTTCTTTGATGCGCCTGTGGCAACGAAACAATCCATCTTCCCACGGTATCTCTAGTTCTTTTGCAATAAAAAATATTATCACAATTTTCTTTCGATGGATAAATAAATCAAATATAAAAATGGAGGCTGATATTTAACTTCACCACTATTTTATTTAGTCATGATGCAGTAAGTTTCGGCTATAATACCATCAATAATAAATCAATTTATTTATGTAATAAATAAAAAAAAAAGGTAAAAATTTCATGATTGAACTTGTTGTAGCATTGCAATTGTTCCATCTATTAGTGTTTTTGTGGCAAGTCTAGCTCAAAAACTAACAGTTCCACTGTGAAATCATTTAATTAAAGTAAGTGAATGCTTGGGATGTAACAGTCATTATTTTTAACCATAATTGACTAACTGGAAGTGCCGTTTTTATTATTAACATAGTTTTACTATCTTTTTTATATTGATTAAACTTGTATAGCAATGTATAATTAAAAGTTGTATAGTATCAGATAGATCTTATGCTCACTGACATAGTCTGTAGGATATGCAATACCGGATATTTAACATATTTTTTTATCAAAACATCTTTTTAAAATTTGAATTTGAAACGATTAAACATCTCCAATTTTTAATAGTGCTAAATGTATTAATATAAACTATGAAATAATTTGATGATGAACTAAGAGGAAAATATTTTTCAAGTTTAGCTTCTTTATTTCAGAAATAATCGTTGCTATTTGAATCATTGAAAATGTAGAGCTTTTTGAAAGGAAAATAATGAAGTATGGAGAGATCCGTTGAATGTAATGGAGAGTGATGAAAAGTTCATAAAAATAATTGATCGTTGATTATAATTTAGATTATATCGCATTGTTTTTTTAATAAAAAAAAATTTTTTTTCCTTGAAATTCAATGTTTTTTGTTTTGTTTTTAAATTAAAAAATCTGGTGCGGGCAAACACACGACTTTCACTTACCTTGATTTATAAAATCAGTGAAAGAATTTTCAAATACAGTTATAGATAAAAATACCTAAAACTATTAAGGAATTAATCAAATTGAATTTTATAGAAACATGTGTTTCATTAAAAAATCTATTATTATTATCTAAAATAATCAGTTAGTTTATCTTCTTTTCATCACTCTCTATCAACTTCTAAAGCTTGTGTATGAGATGATATTTTTTCTAAAATCTTTAGCTTTCCAACGGTATATCATACATGTAATTAACTGCTCTTATGTTCAAAAACGAAAAATTGCATTAAAAAAGTATTTTTCTGTTTTCTCCTTTAGTTGGGTATCGAACTTATTCAATTTATATATTTACCTGTTTTTCATCAGCGTTAACAAGATAATCTAGTTATTATTATTGAATCTACAAAATTAAAGGTACTTTAGGGGAAGAAAATTTAAAATATCGGCATTTAAGCCCTGACATACCATTTTTATCCAAATAAAACCTACATGATATTAAATCCCATTAAATTTTACATCGATATAGCGAGTTTAATCAAAATCGTCGGAACCGTTTTCGAGAAAATCGAAAAAAGGTGGAAAATGCATGGTACAAAGTGCCTCTTCTGGTAGGCTCATTTTGATGAAAAAAGTTTTGTCACGTCTCGGGCGTATAGTTGTCTTAAATATGAAATTTCAGTTTCAAAGGACTTACCTTTTTCCGCCCGGGAGTTACCACACACACACACACACACACACACACACACACACACACAGACCTTTTTGCGGGACTTGGTTATTTGGACTCAAAGGACCCTAAAACGTGTATTTCCGTTGAAAACTGGAATTCGAAAATTTTCACGATCGCAATACTTCCCCTTACTTTATATAGTAAGTGAAAGTAAAAATTAATCTCAAGTAGAGAGAAAAGTGAAATTCGTTTGATGATCCACCAGATTTTTTTAAAGGAAGTACAAAAAGGAAGAAGTGCATAACTTTGTGGATATGGTGTAAAATTAACATTATCTTTAGAAAAGGGCCAGCCTACCGAATCGGATATTATGATGGTTCTCAGAGTCAGCCAGACGTACTTCCTCACAACCTCCCTCAATGTATATTCTCAATACCGACCATAACATTTTATTCCTCTAGTTTCTCAGTTTTTAGAAAGCAATTATTTTACTTGCAATTTTTAGCTACAGGGTAATCCCAAAACCACTACTGATCATACCTTTACCATGTCGTTAACTCCCAACACTCACCATTCATCTATAGTATCCTACAATTCAAATTCCCAGTCCTCTTCCCTGAAACTAGATCACGCTATTATGACTTTTATATTCCTACCCAGAGAATTAATACTTTTTATATCCGCTCTGCAACCTTTTGGAATTCGCCTATCTACTCATATTCGCCATGCTTCTTTCCTTCTTACATTCAAATCTCATCCTTTCCGTCACCTTCTGGCAACCCAAACAGATGCACAATACATGTGAAATTGCTGTGCAATCATCCTGTTTTTAATGTAAGGCATGATAATTTATTTTGCAAGAATCCTCTGGGAAAGCTCATTTATTTTAAATTTCTTCAACTCAAGTTTCTTTTAGGAGATTTTTGTCTTCCATATATTTTGTTCAAATATATATATAAAAGACTTCACACATTTGTAAATTCTAATTAATTTTATTGGTCTCTCGGTCAATTATATTATATTAAAGTGTCTATTTACTGTACAGCATTGTTATTCTTAAAGGAATTGTTCCATAATAAAGTTATTTATTATTTATTTATTACAGATTTTCTTGGTCCTGCCAGATTATTTACCTTCCCGGACTAAGTCAAGAGTTAGGCAAAACTTTTAAACTATATTTAAAAATGTTCTAACGATGCTAGCTGTACTGAGAAGAATTAATTTCTGTCCTTCCAGGACTTTTTCGGGCAGCTTTAGGTTGTTAATTGAGTGAATAGTTTCTTCTGAAATGAGACCATTGGATGATACTATAATTGGATAGATCAATATTTGCTCCAGCCTGTAGAGTTTCCGAAGTTCCTGGCATTGTTCTTGATACTTTCGTATTTTTTTCCGCAACCGTTTTATCGATATTGCCATCATTAGGGAACAGCAATATCGATGACACAGCCATATTTAATGTTTCGATCAATTACGCCTATATTTGGCTTATTATTATTAAATAAATAATGAATGATATTATAAAATACTTTTCAAAGCATGTCGAATAGGAGAATAAGCAACCTATTTTCCCTGAAACGTGGAATACTTCTCGTCAATGCATTGTAACGCTATTACATACTCCTTTATTATTTCGCAACTGCTTATAAAGACCCTTCAACAGTTTTCCATGAAACTGTATTCATTGTTGACTCATTTTCCTTCCTGCTACTTGATATTTACGACCTTCATGCCTCTGTTATGGATATACCGTAGTGGGAGTGGAAATCCTCAGCTGGATTCTATTTCATATGTAATACCACTGTTCAACAAAGGGGAGTTCTGCTTTACGTAAGTGAAACCAGGCATCACATCAAGCTATCCCTTGACATTTAACGTGTTATTTTCCTTCCTAGACAATGAATAGTTACATCTTATAAGATTACCTAATAAATAGACATTTCATAATAAAAATAACATATATCTCGGCTTTCAATTACCTGTCGTATAAAACTATAATCGCTTGATCGATCATCAATGATTGATTCCCGCATAGTTAAGCTAATACCCTGTTGTCTAAGTTTATAAAAGAAGGTCGCACACTATTCGATGTTCGGGTAATATAAGATATTTTATGCATATGTACATATTAATAATATTATATGTATTGGTATAAAAAAAAAATTAAAATAATAGTTCACTCAATTGTCTCGTAGCTATCGCAGTATCTCAAAAAAGAAAATGGTGATGAAGATGAATTGTTTACTGAAGATTCCCTTATCATTTAGATGTGCAATAATGTTAGATTTGGGGAAATTCGTCCTCTAAGTAATTGAAAAATAATTAGGTTTCTAAAACCTTTAAAAATGTTTGTTTCGAATAGTTCAAAAACTATACATCTCCTGAAAAACGAAAGGATTAATTTGAAAGAAAAGTCAACCCAATATGAATTATGTCATCAAAGATACTAAATTTATAAAGAATATGTTTTGGCTACTTCTTATGTGTATAAATTGCAAGTACTCTTTTAGGTATGTATTTTTTTGGTATTAAAAATTAACTATGTGAAAGAAATAATTTAAATAGAACATCGTAAAAATATGAAAAATAACCGATGCAGAAGCAAATATGAAGAAAATAAAACTCAGTATTTTATGACAAAAATATCAATATACAATAGATGAATTATGAGAAAAGTGCCTATAAAATTTCGATATGGTAATTCTGATATATTCGAGAAATCACATGTAATGAAGTTTAAAGCTACACTTGTTTAGAAGTTTAAATAAAACAGGATCATTTTGGAGTTTCTCATATTTTTTTTAAATTACAAGGAAGATGTCAGTGAGAGTAGAAGATAAATTAGAACATTAGTTTGAGTGTTTTACTCAAAAATCATTAAATAAAAGAGCTGAAGGTGTATATTGTGCAAATCAACTTTTAGTTCTGAATGAGTATCAAAACAGTAAAATGATATCAATTGTAACTTTTGAATTAATAATAAAAAACAACACTATTAGTTATATGTTATTTTATGTTCAGGAAAAGTTTCATTTCATATGTTATTTATATTAGATTAGTTTTGGATCATGGATTTTTAGATTAACTTTTATTTTTATTCAACAAAGAAGTTCTTTTATTTTATTGTTTTGTTCGGTATTACCATATTGTCTTATCAAGTAAAAATCCAGTGGCGAATTTAACAAATTATATCCTTAGAAAAATTGTTTTATGTTAGAAAACTAATTCTACATAACACTTTCTGTCAGATTAGAACGCTTGAACAATTCCACAACAGAAATTCTTTGTTTATACGAAATGATAAAATTACACAAGCTGAAGGTTTTATAAAACTTTTATTTCAATGGTATAAGAAGATTGAAAAACACGTTTGAATGTAAAGTATTATTACCCGAAATTACCCTTAATTGATTTTATCCACTTGAAATTGGTGAAATTTGAATCTGGAAGTGATCAACTAAAAAAATGACCGAGGAAAAAAAAATTAATAAAATCCAATTTATTTTTATCTGCGCGTTACAGGCACATATTGAAACTTTTTTGTTGCTTTTAAGGTATACTATCACCCCTTTAAATATTTTCCCTGACTTACGGTACCCTTGTGTTCGTAAAAATATTTGAAAGAAGACTATTCTATACTTTAGAATACTTCCTGGGACGCAAGTGAAAGGCAGCAGTAACGACAGATATCTATAGCCTATACCGTAGGACTCCAGGACAATAAACGTTTCTCCTGTCACCGATAAAGTACACTTCAGTGAGTTTTTGCTACCAATTTTTTTCTCCCCATGACGTGCGATACAACTTCCTAGAGGCTCTACAAGTGAAACTTCGCACACAGCCGTTCCTGCCTCACGTTGAGTTACTTTTTATAAATTACAATCGTACGAAACCGAAAGCGAATCGGAAATATGACGCTGCGAGTGCGGCATGTTAATGTCATCAATGTAAATTTATGTAATAAGTGTTGAAAGACTGAGTATACCTTATATTGTTATTGCGTACTTGAAATCAAGTCGGTCTTTGGCTGAGCGGATTCGGTTAATTTATGGAACATTTTATTAATATCACTACTACTTTCAACTGACATAAATTATTTATATATACGAGTTTTGACAATAATGAAATTTGCCATATGCTTAAGCAACAGGCAAATATGCTAAAAAAAATAGAAATACATCTGTTATGATACAAAGACCAAGAAGATTCAATAGATTTTAAAAACAAATGGCTATCAGTGTAATAAGCCTTTAGGCATTCCCATAACCTTCTGTATTACAAACATTGCATATAACATATGCTCATAAGTTTATGTTTATAACGACATTCTGTACGACTCCGTAACTTGTACGACTTATTTTATTCCATATTCTCTTGTCTAAAATCTTTCGCTTTTCAACGGTATATTGTACGTCTATATCACTACTCAGAGAGCGGCGTGGTCAAGTAGATATGTCACAAGTATACTGTACTTCGAGTCCTGGGTTAGAATCTCCTTAGGTACTGGAAATGATTATGTATACCATTGAGGCTGAGTGTGATCTCGGCCTAAACACCACATTTCACGGCCGTTGGCCTATCTTTAAAGACCCTTCATGGGTTGTAGAGGTACAAGTTATTTTTGGTTTATATTACAACTCATATCCTCGCGCGAATCTCGCGGGTGGCGGATTACTTTTAAGGATGAACAACGGTTTAAGGTTTTCGAAAATAAGGTGCTGCGTAAAATATTTGGTCCGAAGAGAGATGGGGCCACTGGGGACTTTAGAAGGTTGCACAACGCGGAATTGCGGAGCTTGTGTCCTGTGAATATAATTGAATTAATAGCGTCGCGGAGACTCAAATGGGCGAGTAAAGTTGTTGGGCTCGGTGAGGATCGGATTCCGAGAAAGTTGGTATTCGCTGAACCGACTGGTAGGCGTCCGAAAGGTAGGCCGAAGCGAGGATGGGAGGATTGCGTTAAGCCTGCTCTCGGGGGCTTGGGCTTGACCGGCGAACATTAGACGAGTCTGTGGAGTTTGGTATCGAATCTTCGGGTTCGGTAAGCCTATTATTATTACAACTCATATTTTAGGAAAGATTTTTCGATGCCATAATTGAGACGTTGATTTCCAAAAGGTACTTAAGGACATTTATTACGAAATTGATTTTTTTACATATTTGTATTCTCATCATTTAGTTTTATTTAAATATTCTATTTGATTTTATATAATGAACTCTCAAGTACTTAAAAAACGCGATTTAGAAATGCGGTCATTTTCTTAATGTACTTATTACGCATTTATTTTCGTTCGAAATCATTCCAAAAAAATTCATTTTATATCTTTAATATGATGTTATTATTATAGTAAAAAAATAATTTTAAATTTTAATGCAAAAAGACCCAAATTAGCTGATTTAATAATAAAGTAATGAGAGATTTTCGCGCTTCCTGTAAAATTTCCTAAAATGGATATAGTACCTTTTGGAAATCAACGTCTCAATTACAGAAAAAATAATTTTCCCACCTAAAGGAAAATTGTATTGCGATGAATTTTAATTTTAAACCTTTAAGAAAGCTTGTCTGAAATGATAATAATGAAAACAAAATCCGCTACATTGCCGCGTTTAGATGGTGTTAACGGAAACTAAGAATTGCGTTATCAAATATATATATACACAAATAGAGATAGATAAAGAAGGCAAAAGGCTAATTATGCGGTGACAATTCGGATCGTCGGTAGGTTCATTGTAAGAATATTTGGGTAACTAAAAATAATACAATCAAATACTACAATAGTAAAAAACATTCTCCCTTCCTGCTACTATTGGTTCTGGCCATCGAAGCCCATTGTTGCCAATTGTAATTCGCAAGAGGCGATTGAGTCCAACGTTACAGATTGCAGTCCCTGTTTGCAGTAGCCTCATTCACCGTTACTTCCCCTTGTCACCATGTGCTATCAGTTCCTTTTGCTTTCCTCGCCTGACCATTCATCCAGTGAAAGGACCTTAGCCGGTGCCACCTAAATAAAAAGTATCTCCGTTAAAATCGACTGTAACGCACTGGTTACGCTCTGTGTCGCATTTCCTCTTCTAGATTTCTTCCTGTTTTCTCTTTTCTGGATAAAAAAAAATTAAATGATTTCCACAGTTGCTGTTCTGTATATGCAGTGTGTAAATCATACTTTCCGTCTCGGTACATAATAATGTTATGTTATGGACCACCACAACTCAGGGCTTGATACTTATCAGTGGTTAAGATTTAACAATTGGAATCTATTCAGAGACTATTTTTGAAGAAACTTTTTAACCTACTAAAGAACACACCTAATTACATGTTGTACCTGGGAAGGGGCATGAGTCTCTTGTGTTTTAATTCACCAAGTTACATTTAAATTATATCATAACAATTTTAAACTATAGTGATTTACGCTTACCTAAAAGCATAGCCCTTAAAGGCATAAGAACAAAACTTTTAGTTGGTTAAATAAATAGGCATAACTAGCGGATGATTTAGACTAGCTATTCGATAGGGAGTTAGTATCGTTGTTGAGGTTTTAAAATTCAGATAGATAATTTAATAGCTAAAGCCAAAGAAAATTTAAAAAACGAACTAATGATTTCAATTATGAGTTCCAAAAATTTTACTCCCATAACAATTCTAGAGATACCTCCTGGTTTGAAGCCATGACCTTAGGCGTAGGGGCTGTTATGCTAGCTACTACACCAGAGGTGACTTTAAAAGTAAGGATTTAGAACACATTAATTAGATTTATGAAATGTGGCTTAAAGTATAGAGAATTTTAATAAAAGAATTTAATAAGAATACATAGCTAAAGATAAAATAAGTCGTGCCAGATAAGCTATATTTATATTTTGTTAGTTCTATAAGGGAAAAAAGTTGATTATCGCACTCTCTTTTGTAAATAATTGTAATTAATAAATAATATATTGTGAAGAAAGAAGGAAATTTATAAATAGAACACTTTTATGTATCTATGGATCCATCTATTTACATAAGAATTATTCAGGAAGGTTTGAGCAAAAATGTACTCTCTCTCTCTCTCTCTCTCTCTATCTCACACACATACAATTAAAAGTCATTGGAGACCGAATAATGTAACTGTAGAAAAAAAAATCTGATAAGTCCACTTGTAAAATGATTCTGATAATTTTCCGACCAAATTAAGTTATAATTCTACCTATTTTCTAAACTAAATTATAACCGTATAAATAAAAACTAAATTTGTACCTCTACCATTTATTAAGGATCTTAAATCTAGTATATATAGAGATTTTTACTGTCTCTAGACCAATATCTGTGCAAGGAGGTAATTAGGGAGAGATCACGTTCAAACATTTGTAAGTACCACCAACTTTGGTGTACTACACTTTTTAGAGGCTGCTTGCGTCTCAGAAGGGTCTCAATACCACTCAATATATCATCCATCACTGAAAGAAGAGAACAGTTATTTGACTTAAAATAGGTATTCTGTCACTGCTAAGTTTGAACCCGACGCCCACAGAAGAGTAGTATAGTGTCTATCCTCTTGATCACGCCGCTCTAAGATCGCAGGACAGTACAATAAAAAAATAAATACATTTATTGTGTTGTATTAAATAATATAAGGAAAATAAAATGTTTTTAACAGTTGTCTAATTTTGATAGACAAGTATGCAGTATAATTGGGCAACCCACTGTATTTGGGCAGCACAATGTTTATTTTATTTAATAAAGCATTTTCCTCTCGGAATAAGAGTGTACTGTTAGAGATACTTAATCCATAATAATTTTACTTTCACTTACTATATATAGCAAGGGAAAGTATTGCGATCGTGAAAATTTTCGAATTCCAGTTTTTAACGGAAATACACGTTTTAGGGTCCCCTGAGTCCTAATGACCAAGTCCTGCAAAAAGGTCTGTGTGTCAAACGCGAAAACATAGGTCGTATGAAACTGAAATTTCATATTTAAGACAACTATACGTCCGAGATGTTACATAATCTTTTTCATCAAAATCAGCTAACCAGAAGAGCCACTTTATACCATGCATTTTGTATCAATTTACAAAAACGGCTCAAATGAGTTTGATTAAACTCGCTATATCGATGTCAAATTGAACGGGCTTTAATATCATGTAGGTATTATTCTCATTGAAATAGCCTGACAGGTCTTGAATGCCGATATTTCAAAATATCTTCCTCTAAACTACCATTGATTTTGTAGTTTTAATTATCTGATTAGCATTGCTAAAAAACATGTAAATATATAAGTTGAACGAATTCGATATCCAACTAAAGGAGATAACTGCAAAAATATTTGTTTAATGCAATTTTTCGTTTTTTAACTTAAGAACAGTAATATACCGTTGAAATGCTAAATATTTTAGAATATTAGCTTATTCATACTATTGTAAAAGTTACCGGAGATCGATGAAAAACCGATTAAGCAAACTGATTGTCGTAGATAATAATATAATAGATTATTTAATAAAACACACGTTTTTTTTTAAAAATCCAATCTAAATAATTCTTCAAAAATTTAATTTCGTTTTTAAATTTGTTGAAAAATTCTTAAATTGATATGAATAACGGAGTTAAGTGAAAGTCGTGTGTTGCGCGCACCAGATTATTTTTTATAATGGCAAAACCACTATATGTAATAATTATTATCTTATCCTTAATAATTATACCTTATTCCATTATCCTTTACTAAAAAATTTAACATTAACATCTAACATCTTTTTAATTTTTACTATTAAATAGGGATTTACGACCGAGTGTATCAATCATGAAGTGATTGACAGGGTCAGGCTACTGGAACCCAACTTTACCGTATACCAATACATAAACATAAAGAAGTTTGACATAGCTTTTCACGACTTGGCCAACCCTACTACAGATAGTTGGAGACAGTCATAAACTAGTTTGTGACTGGAAGGCTGCTCATGCATAGCAAACAGCCTTATCTATGACAGGAGACCTGTGACTAGGCTATTTCCTTTTATTAGCCATTACGTCCCTTCATATTTTTAATGGGAATCTATCACAACTTCCTGTAATTTATGCTGAACGAACATAAAGTGACGTTCTCGCTGTTATAGAATAATCGATTGGCACTAAGACTGATGAACGACAGATTTGAAGTAATAACATACCTTCAAAGAAATGTTCTCAGTGAGTTATTATTAGCGCTTACTATTTATTTTATTATAGATATATATTTGTATATCAATATATTCTAAGCTACCCGATATGTGTAAGACCACAAAAGTGTCTATTTTAGGATATACACAATATAGGAGCCTAAGTAAGTTATACATAGACACAATTGTCTAATTTAATTATGTATTAGATTTAATGAGGAAGAGTTGCAGTGGGTACTGGAGTGTGTGGGTTCGAAATTGGCTTCGCCTATGAGTTAATAAATAAACTGCAACTCATAACATCTGCGATGATACTACGAGAATTAAAACGCAAAACCATGTTCTACAATAACCTTTTATTGTATTATTTTTTTACCGACACCTGTAGTGAATACAAATTATTTAAAAAATACAAGAGTTCCGAAAAAATGGCCGCTAGCTCAGTTCTATTTACGTATCGCTCTGTGTTAGTTACCTTTTTATCTGTGTGATACTGCATGAATATCCATCAAACTTTGTAAATCGTGAGTCGTAGCACTATAACATACTTTGATGAACACAAATTGAGAGGTGAGTGCTGTTTAGTTAAATAGGCACCTATAAACTGGTGGCCGTCCCAGGCTGGAGATAACGGCTAGGCTAATCCTCTTCTCTTTATTTACAAGGTCTCGGTCGGAAGTGTTGTCATTTCTGACTTCGTAACCAAGACATTCTTTTTAAAACTTTAAGTTCTCTTCCTCTAAGACTTTTTATTTTTTCTCTAAGACTTTTTTTTTTCTCTCTAAGACTTTATTTTTATTAAATTAGAAATGGTTGTTTATTGTATGTTGTCTATGTATATATTGTAAATAGTCTAGTTTTAAGATCTTTTAGGTTAATTTTCTATTAATTAGTTTATATAAGTCTCTATAAGTGTATTTTTTTTTTAATTTATTTTATTTTTATTTTTTTTTTAGTGTAGGTCACTATATAATTCAAATAGATCTCTTTATATGTTTATTTTATTTTTCATTTTTTTTCTTATTCTATTGAGTTATGGATCTCGATAGAACACTGTCATGCGATGAATCAGGGGAAGAGACGCCTTTCTCTGAAATAAGCGAATCAGACTCGAAGTATTTAACGCGACGCCAAAAACGCCACAGGAACAATACTGGGTCCGGAGGAAATTCTCCTAACAAAAAAAAAAATAAATCGGCCAAGTCCAAGCAACAGCCAAATACATTACAATCACCACCAAAAACTCGCAGCACCACTGCAGCCAACCAACATGAACCAACAGCGCCATCTACTTCGGCCGCTCCGTCTCCTACTAATGTACCTCCTTCATCTATCGTTAGCCATGCCGCTACAGTCAACACTGCAAATACAGTTCCGGGACCTCAAGGATTTTCCGATCCCGAGCCACCTCCAATATTTGTAACAAATATTAGTATTTTTGTCGTTCGGTCAAGAAATCGCCAATCTAATCGGACAACCAAACTTCCAATGTTTCTCCCGATCAAACGACATAAAAATAAACACATACACGAAAGAAAATTACAAGAAACTCGTGAGTTATTTGAGCTCAAAAAACTACGACTTTCATTGTTATCAACTCAAACAAGAAAAATCATATCGCGTGGTTTTACGCGGACTCCATTCATCCACCCCAACTGAAGCCATTAAAGAAGGCCTGGAAGAAATTGGACACCACGTAAGGAACATTTCTTCAGTGACACACCATACACAAAAATACCCCTTGCCACTATTCTTTGTAGATCTCGAACCAGCCAGAAACAATCCAGAAATATTTCAGGTGAGAAGACTGGTCTACTCATCTGTACGATTCGAAGAGCCTAGGGTAAAGACGACAATTGTTCAGTGTACCAAATGCCAAACCTTAGGACACACGAAGTTCTACTGTTATCACCCACCTAGGTGTGTCAAGTGTGCCGGCCCACATGCCTCTGAAACGTGCCAGAAAGCTCGAGATGAGCCAGCTCAGTGTGCTCTTTGCGGTGAAGGTCACCCAGCCAGCTACCGGGGTTGTACAGTCTACAAAACCCATCTTCGACAAAGATCTCACTACATTAATGTAAAAAGAGATGACCAAGAGACACGCACCCAGGGACCAGAGTTGAACAATTTGTCTGCCTTCCCTCAACTTCAGAAGCCTGCAACTACCTTCGCTCAACAGCAGCCTACCACATCTACAGTCAGGGATTCTACTGCTGAAACCAGAAAAACTTTCCCCGACGTCACCACCATAAAGAAGAAACAGACTACTATTCAGGCGCCTCCAAACTCCCAAATCAGGCCTCCAGCCTCCCACCCTAAACCACAAGCTTCCCGTCAACTGATCCTTCCCCATAATCTGCCCTTACGTGTCAAACTACCCCCAGAGCACCCTAACAAAATTCCAGAACTACCTTCTCTTCCTCCTAGTCAACCAAAGCCTCAACCTCCAGTGACCCAGAGGACTGAACACCCTCGTACCCCACGGCGGGCTCAGCACTCAGCCAACACTCCTGATCAAATAAGTTATCCTTCCCACGACGCTTATCCACATCCGTTTTCCAACCCAGATCTATCCAACATTTACTCCATTCTAAATTCCTTTCTCTCAGATCTTAGAGATACCATCCAACCGCTTATCAATCTTCTAACTAGAGTCCTTTCCCAAATCCCATTCAGTCTCCCACTATGAGCGTAAAGCCCCTAACTATCCTCTTGTGGAATGCTAATGGCCTGCATAACCATCGTGACGAACTGGACGTATTTCTACACGACAAACACATAGATATAGCACTATTGACAGAAACACACTTCACACGACGATCACATTTTTACATACGTGACTACATCACTTATAGATCAGACCACCCAGACAATACTTCCCATGCCGGGTCATGTATCCTCATTCATAAATCCTTACCTCATTCCTTTATTCCTTCTACTCCTTCTGACACCATACAATCAACCTCAGTATCCATTTCAACTCGTCCTTTCCATCTTACAATTTCAGCTGTATACTGCCCTCCTGGTAACTCCCTCTCCTATAGTCAACTTGAAACCCTGTTCAGATCCCTAGGACCGCGCTTTATTGCTGGAGGAGACTACAATGCGAAACATCAGCGATGGGGTTGCCGAACATCCAACTCCCGTGGCAATCTCCTTTCTCGAGTCTCCACCACCCATTGTTATACAATCCTTTCGCCAATGAACCCGACATACTGGCCTACATCCCTCAAAAAACGTCCTGATATCCTAGACATATTTGTTTCCTCTCAGATATCTTCTTCCCAATCCACAATCAAATCCCTAAATGACCTGTCATCCGATCATAGTCCGGTTCTGCTTTCCTTGCATTCAAGCCTTGTTCCTAAGCCCACCATTCCCACTCTGATTACAGGACGAGTAGACTGGGACGGATTCAGATATGACTTGGAAAACAAACTTGACTTAAAAATACCACTAAAGACTAAACATGATATTGATAAAGCTGTTGAAAAACTGACTGACTCAATCAGCAGTAGTATACTTGACAACACTACAACCATTAAACTACTAACTCACAGGAGACTATCCTGCCACAGCACATTCGAATCTTATTAAGGGAAAAACGCAGAGCAAGATCGAAGTGGCATAGGACTAGATACCTTTCAGACAAAACTTATTATAACAAACTTACTAACAGACTAAAATCAGAAATCAGAAAAGTTAAAATTCAAAACTTACTCAACTTTACTGAAAAACTAACTATTACAGACAGATCGTTATGGATGACCACAAAAAAGTTACTGAAGTACAAAGAATGTAATCATCCACTCCTAACTGAATCCCATATCTGGACAAGATCTGATGAAGAAAAGGCCCAGATATTCGGTCAGCACCTTTTTAAAACCTTTAATCCACATCCAGATATTCATAATCCCGGTCACATTAAGTTTATAGAAGCAGAACTAGATATCCCACTCCAAATGGTTCTTCCTCCTAAAGCGTTCCATCCTACTGAAATATCTAACATCATCCAGAGTTTACCATCCCGCAAAGCTCCTGGACATAATCTTATAACTTCTCATATTTTAAAACTCCTTCCTCGAAAAGCTATCCTATATCTTACTTACATATATAATTCCGTACTCCGTTCCACATACTTTCCTGCTTCCTGGAAATTATCCATTGTCAAAATGATACCCAAACCTAAGAAACCGCCTGAAAATCCATCTTCTTACCGTCCCATCTCACTTTTACCAATCATGGGTAAAATCTTGGAAAAACTTATACTGAAACGCCTATATCCCATCCTAGATACTAATTCCATAATTCCTGATCACCAGTTTGGATTCAGAACGTCCCACTCCACTATCCAGCAATGTCATCGTGTGGTGGACGTTATCTCGTCTGCATTAGAGCGCGGGTTGTACTGCACGGGAGCATTCCTCGACGTAGAGCAAGCCTTTGACCGAGTCTGGCACCCGGGATTGCTTTACAAACTCCGCAATTTCCTTCCCCCTACATATTTCCTTATCATCAAGTCCTACCTCACCGACAGATCCTTTAAAGTAAATCATAATAATTCCTATTCATCCATTTTTAATCAGTTTGCTGGTGTTCCTCAAGGCAGTATCCTGGGACCTATTCTTTTCACAGTTTATACAGCTGATATCCCATCCCATCCTAACACTTTCCTTTCTACCTACGCTGATGACACTTGTGTGTTATCAGTCAATACTGATCCAACTATTGCCTCTCAAACTCTCCAATCCCACATCAGAGACCTTGAAGTGTGGTGTCAGAACTGGAGAATTAAAATAAATGCCAACAAATCCAACCAAATTACCTTTACCCTTCGTCGTAAACCTATGACATCCTGCCCTACTGTTTCCTTCAATAATACTCCTCTTGTCCCGGTTGAACAGATCCGATATCTAGGACTGCACCTTGACAAACGTCTCACTTGGAACCCTCATACAAGACTTAAACGACAAGAAACTGCTCGACGTTTTCGACTACTTCAACACTTACTAGACAAACGTTCTAATCTTCCACTTAACTACAAAAGACTCATCTACATGACTATCATAAGGCCGATATGGACTTACGGAGTAGAGCTTTGGGGCTCTACTAAACCATCGAATTCTTCCGTATCCAATCCCTACAATCCAAAATCCTTCGTAAAATCCTCAATGCTCCTTACTTTGTCACGAATACACTAATCCATAAAGATCTTAATGTTCCGTATGTTGCTGATTTGGCCCGATCTAGATACCATTCCTTTCATGGCAAACTCCATTCCCACCCTAATCCTCTAGTTTCAAACCTTTCTTCCTCTTCGATTCCTGACAATCCTCCGAGGCGTCTGAAAAGGAGATGGCCCCGAGACCTTCTAGTTTAAATCATTTTTAGAGTGCTTCCATTGGGAAGCTTCTCTACATGTGTTTCATGCCTTTATATATTTCATCTAATTTACTAGTTGTATTCCTGTATACAGTTGTAAATTCCAATAAATAATAATAAAAAAAAAAAAAAAAAAAGATACAAAAAAAACAAACTTGTTTTAAATAGAGACAAATATCCTTTAAAATAACCAATTTTTTGATAAGAATATAAATCATAGGCTGTTTGTAGCTTCCTACATCATAAAGCAATCTCTCTCTCTCTCTCTCTCTCTCTATATATATATATATATATATATATATTTTTTTTTTTTTTTTTTTATTATTATTATTTTTTTTTTTTGCGAATGTCTGATGACTGCTGTTGCTCTGATCAGTTTATTTATTCTTGATTAACAGTTTTTCCCCATTTTATACTTAGAGGGAGGCATAATATAAACGTATACTTGGTAATTAACCTAATACATGTCCTTTTGTTGAATTCTTAACTTAGAATTTGATTTTTTTTAAAAGTTCAAATAATTAACTTATCGGATTGCTATATTGTATAACAGTAAGTCAATTCTGTCAAAGCAACAGCTGAATGATTAAGTAGTTAAAATACAAAAGGGTAACTAGACCATTTTATAATTGTTACCGTTTTACTTTTTCATAAGTATATATTGGAATGAAGAAAAAATAAAAAAAAAAAATATATATATAATAATATTAATAAACAATGAAAATATTTGCAACAAAATATATAAACAAAAAATTATGGAAAAAAATGCTATTCACTTCCTTACATTATAATAATATTTAATTTCTATTATTAAATTCTGCTATAAATCTAATTAATAATATTTATTATTACTTAAGGTATCTTGGTAATAATGTAGGATTCAAGTTTCTCAAGGATGAAATTATACTATGTATTTAAATTCGCCATGATGAAGAAATACTTAAACTTTCCGTACAAATAATGACAATACCTATAAATCAAATTGAGTTTACTACTACATACAGTGAGCGGGATGGCCTAGCAGATAGGGCACTAGTCTATTATTATCCGGGTCTCGGGCTTGAACCACAGCGGAGGTAATTATTTATGCTGTTAATTCAGCCGTGGGGCAACCCTAGAGATAGAGCCCTCCTAGCCTCTGTAAAGTGGGTAACAAACATTTAGGGGGAAAATCTAGTAGAGTGATCTAGGCCTAGTCATCATCTTGCACGACCGTTGGACGAGAAACAGAACTAATCTACTCAACTCAAGATCTTTCGTAGGTTGTAGAGGTACGAGCTTTTTTTTTACAAATATTTTTTTTATACAGCACTTTGGAAATAGTCCTAATTTATGAAAAGTTTATTGTTCTTTCCTTGAGTGAAGAGTGTACAGTTCATCTTAGAAGGCAGAATTCTATTTTAATTAAACTCGCAAGTAGGCACTCCCCGGTAGCGAAGAGAGCAGATTAAACAAGAAGGATTAATCTCTTAACCAGCCAACAACTAATCCTCTACCCTAGTCAATATTTTAATTTTAGAGTGCTCGCTCTCCAGAAATCCCCTGGAGAATTCTCCAGCTAGGGGACTGGATCTCTACATATTCTATTGCGACTTCACGGCCGCTTTGTTTATCTCTCCGCCGAGTTAAGTTTAACTAAGGTAGTTATCAGCTGATGAGTTTCTCTTGTCCCCGCCTTAACGAATCAGCTGGAAAGTCCTTTAGTTGGAAACCATTTGAACTTGCTTGAGTGCCTCGTCTCAAGGAAATGAATAAAAGAAAACTTGTGCAACTCCCTTTTTAACAAATTAACAATAAATAATAGACATAAAATAAATATTTTTCTCGATTTAAAAATCTATATTCTTTAAGAATTTGATATATAATTATAATATCCAGCGTTTTTCTATTAAAACTATATTTATATTTTATACTTTTTCAAAATATTTCCGCTCTGCATATGATAAAAAGATGTGAAACTTTTTTGTTTTGTTTTTTACAAAAAAAAATTTTGTTTACACTGTTAAAAGCGATTATCATGTACGATATTACTAGTGGGCAAAAAAAAAAAAAAAAATGTTATATATATATATATATATAACAAATATTGAACGAAAATAAAAAACAACTTAATTACGGGCTTTCTTCCAGTGGTATTTTTGCTTCATACTAGTCATAACAAAAGCATAAAATTTGCTGGGTTTTTTGTTGCGAAGAAATATTTTGCCTAAATTTCAATAATTTTATGAATTAATAAATATCCCAGTCTTTGTAAAATGCAGTGAAATAACGTGAATACTGAATCCTTGGAGTCTCTTCAAAATGCTGATTTATACTTGACCTTGATCGGACTTAACAGGCCGCTACCCACACTTGTATAAAACAAGACAAAAACTGCTAAAACAAACTGTGTGGGATATTTTTAAGCAGAATAATCCTTGTTAAACTCGTGGTATAACTTCCGCCACACAACATATGCGATACATGAATATGCTGTGTTCATTAGCATACAATATACTCCTTATCCATGTGAGTTTTTTTATAGTTTCCATTAAAAAATCGGTCATGATTTTTTTTTTCAGATAAAAGTTTTTAATGAAAAACAAGTACAAGTTTACACATTTAAAATTTATTATTTTGTAAGAATCCATCTTTACCAATAATATGATTTGGACATATGTTTTAAAAATATGTCTATACTCGTTTTCATAGTAAACTTAACGGACACGACAGTAGACTGATTAACGACATGTCAATAGCTGAAATGCTAGTCAGATGAAGGTTAAAGAGAAGCTGGATGAGGGACCTCCTCTGATAAAGTAAAGCCATGGAAGGGGTGCTGCTGGGCATTCCATATCAGTCGTTTGTCAAGATGGTATCGGATTCGTTCAACAAGTATGATTGGGGTATTATTAAAGAATACAGTAGAAGAGGAAGTCATCCCGTAAAATTTAAATTTTATTACTGTAGTGCATAATACCAGTTAATGCACTGATGACAGTATTAATTACTACAACACATTGTATTTTGTACATTATCAAAAAGTTTGAATTTCGAAAGTATGCTCTTGAAGTGACAGCATTATGTGAAGAACGATTCATTATTCTTTTCCGATAAGTATGCAAATTTTTATTATTTTTTCTCCTCAGAATAAGATAAAAGATTTACTAATAAAAATAATAAACCAAGTTCACTAAGCTTGTTTAAAATGAAACTACGACACTAATACATCGAAATCAAGATTCAAACAAGAGAAGTTATACAAGCAGCCTTGAAGTATATCCCAAACGTCTCTAGAGGATTATGTTATATATATTTTTCTTCATAACTTAAGTAATGTAATATAGCCATTAAGATCAGCTATCGAGACAGAACTAGACATCCAAACTGGAGGAAACAGTGGGTGCGAGCTGGAGGCGGTAGATACGATCTGATAGATAAGGAGTTGGTTGTGGGAGCACCCACGGGTCGGCTCCTGACAAAGCAATACTTACCTCCAGCTTCTGGTATCGGACTCTTCTATCCTACCCTATCTCTATTTTGTTTTCCTAGGGTTTAGAAGGAAACAGGCTCAAGCCTATTTAAGCGAATAACCAGTCCAAGGAAACCGTGGTTTATTTTAGAATTAGAGATTGAGGAAATAATAATGAAGTGAGATGAAGAAATTTTTTAAAGTTGTTAGAAACCAAAGAACACTGGTAGGGATATATCGTCTGCCAAAATATTGAGAAGCCAAGGTCAAAGTAAAATATTATTTTATTTTGCGATAAAAAATTGTCTTAAATAAATACTTATACAATGAAATTTCAAGCTAACGTTTTAACACGAAAGATACATTCTGAGTTAGCAGTATTATAAAATATAAAATTAATGCAGCTGAAATAAAATGCAAACATCGTGTAATGATCTCGCGACGTAAGATCTTGCTCAGCCGCCAGGATTTTTTCATCAATTATAGGGTATTTACCCACTTTATAAATATTGGGTGTATCCCAGAACCGTCTCCATGTCCTAGGCTCCTATATGGCTGAAAAACGGAACCAATAATTGAAATGCACAAGCTGGGATGAATCCAGGGACATAACAACAAAAGTCTATTAAACTACGCTGTTCCTTAATAAATATTAATTTATCTAAAAATATTTTTAGTATTTCTAATGCACTAATGTTTATAAAAGTTATTATTATAGAATCTATAATATGAACCTCTTACATGTTCATCTGAGTCGGTTTTGCATGTTTTATAAAACTCTGCAGTTAATTCTTAAATACGGGTTTAATATAGGCCCCATTTAAAGAATAATTAAGTCTGCTAAGTTAAGGGTGATGTAATAACATAAAAACACTAATGTAATTTAACTGGTGAATCTTAATTTAACAAGGAGAAAAATAAGGATAACATCAGCTAATACAAATGTTCAGAGGTCTAAATTAGTAATTAAAGTTAACATATACAATAAAAACATTATTTTGATTTGACCACATTTAATTGTATCTATAAGTTAACTTATATAACTATTTTGAAGAGGTTCTAAAAGTATGGAAGAAGAAATGGAATAATGATAGACAATAAATGCCTTTATACCCTACCATTTGCCGACGACTAGGTAATAATAGCGAAATAAATAGATGCCAAATACATGCCAAGGAAGCTCCAGGAGGATTATAGAGCATCGGGTCTGGAAGTAAATAAAGAAAAAACCAAGCATATGTCATTTAATGACCACATTTGGAAGCCTTATCCGTTTAAAATTGATAATTAGAAAAAGTAAATGATATTAAATATCTTGGAAGATGGATAACTCAGGAAAAAATTACGCGAGGAAGGCGGGTAATTGAAACGTTGAATTCTGGTTATGGAACAACCAGGTGAGTCTCAAAATAAAAAAAAAAGCTATACCATACATTTTTCGGAAGCGCTACGCTATATGCAGCAGAATCGTGAGTGATCACCAAAAAGGAGGAGGCAAGGTTAAGTAACAATCATTGGAGATGGACTTTTGGAGGAGCTCTTGTGCCATTTCTAGACTGTACCATGTTACCGACAAAACTGTTAGGCGGAATGTCCAAAAAGAAAAAAATATTCATAACAATATAGAAATAAAAATAATAAAATGGTTTGGACATTTACAAAGAATGACTGAGCAGCGATGGCAAAAGATGACCTTTCTGTATCAACCTATGGAAAGACGAAAAAGAGGAAGACGTAGGAAGAGATGGTTACAGGATGTCGAGGAGGGCATGGCTGCCAGAGATCAGAAAATTTAGGAATGGAAACAACTAAGTTGTAAAAAACTCGACAGTAAAAAAAAAAAAAAGTTACCTAATAGTTCCAAATTATCACTATCGAATCCATATTTTAAATATTTTAGACTTATTTAAATTACTTTTATACTACTTAGTTTAACTATTTATTATTATTCACGAGCTGTAAAAGGGTTTGTTTGATATTATTAAATTAACAATTTACAAGTCACGCGATAAACATAATATCATTAACGACCGCAGTCTGTGAACACCATTGTGAAAAAAATTGAAAGGTTAAGAACAAATTATTTCCTAGATCCTGAACCATTAGCACAAGGAAGTTGTGTCTTTTTGTATTTGGCATGTTCATTACATTTTATCTATTATTTTCGTCCACGACAGCCGTGGGAGGCGAAGAGAAAAATGGAATATAAATGAAGCCATTTGTCATCTGGCGGACAATAAAGCACGACTTTTTTTTTTTTTTTATGTTCCATTTTTATAGCGTAAAAATGGAAGAAAGTGATGAATACAGAGCAACCCCTAACAATGGTTATGGTAGAAATAGTACAAAACACTTAAAATACATACATCAAGGTTCACCACACATACTACTCTACATATTAAAAACTTCAAGCTTTCTGAATATTAATGTTTTAAATAAAAAATGCTTATTTAATTAATAACATCGTCTAATTTAAAAATAAAACTGTACTACACATTAGAATCAAATATGGCGTAGATAGAAAATAAAACAAAATAAATGATGCTGTTGGTAAACATTCTTCAAAGTTAATCCCACAGATGAGTTGGATTTTTTAAGTATTTTATGTTTACAAAACAAAATACAGAGTTGAATATTAAAAAAAATAAATAAAATATTAGATTTAAACTAAAATTGGAGACTCTGA
This sequence comes from Piezodorus guildinii, assembly GCA_023052935.1. NCBI lineage: Eukaryota > Metazoa > Arthropoda > Insecta > Hemiptera > Pentatomidae > Piezodorus > Piezodorus guildinii. Next base: position 102,950,891 of record CM041297.1, read on the forward strand.
AAATGCTGTATTAGAAGAGTAATATATTGATAATATATCATCGAGTATCGCGGTGTGGAATATAAACCATACCGCGCGGCCATGGGCCTCCAAGCCCTATCGTGCCAACCGAAAAAAAAAATATTAATATTGATAATACAGATCAAAAATATTTAAACAAGGTAATAAATAATTCGATAATAAAGAAAATGGTAATTATTTCTTTATAACTAAATAATAACTTTTGTGCAACTGTAAAGAAACGTCATAACTAGATTCAAAAATAAAAAAAATTAATTTGTTTCTATCAGTTTTTTTTTTCAAGTGTGAATCGATACCTTTGTCACTCATTTCAATAAAAAAAGTTCTAAAATAGAGTTATCCAGTTCAAGAAAACATGAATGCCGGACGGAATTCACAATCTTGCAAACTTATTGCAGAATTATGTTCAAACAACAAACGTAACGTAAACAAACGAGAACTGACATGGATTTAGGTTTTTAAGGGACCTTAACTATGCACAAATCTAGTCTTGGAGATATTTAATAATATATATTTATTTTCGCTGAGACTTTTTTTTATTAATAATGGCATATTTTAAATACGTTTCAGTCTTTTAAGATTTTTCTCTGGTTTTTGCCTTATAGAAGGGACAGGTAAGGACATAATATTATTAAACTAACCATATTTTAATTATTAATCGTATAATCTTAATCTTCTTCGAAACGAGTCGTGTGGACATCCCATCATAAATTTCATAAGTTATCTTGTCTTGACTAAATAAAATATAGCAACGTGATTCATGACGAATCATAGACCTTCCGAGATACAAACACGTTACCTTTAATTTCATAAGTTAAAAACATTATTTTTCGGAATAATAGTCATCTCTAGATATCATACATAATAGATTGATTACCTAAATGGCACGCGAATAGTATCCTTTTTTTTTACTTTTAAATACATGGGCTCATAATGTGAAAAAAAAAATGTCTTCTTTTCTCATATCTCACTGTAGTAAATAATAAATATGTTAATTTTGTCTGTTGGCCAGATACATTATATTATTCTATATTTCAATGAACATCCCATTTATTCTCAAGGGAACCAGTCCCGGAATTCATTTTTATTTCTATTCTATTGTATTTCTATTCTAGTTCAAGTATTTACATGATTTCGTTCAGTTTTTTTGTTCTACCGATGTACCTCAAGGTTTCATTTTGAGTCACATCCTCTACAAGTTGATCCTCCTGATATTTCTATCATCACTTCTGACTCTTATGATATAGTCAGTGAATAAAGAATCGAGCTTTGAAGGTCCATCAAGTCTTCAAATTATTCCGGTATCTAAATTAACCAATTTTTGATAACCCTTAAAGTAACTATAAACAAGAAGAAAATGGGACTAAAATTATATCTAAAATGGATGTGCTAACAATGAGAATTTTCTTCACAGACCACTTTCCTGCCCATGATCGTGCTGCACATATACAAGTATTTTATTAGTTAAGTTTCAATTATCCAATTATTAAGAGATTATTTATATTATATAATTGGTTAAAATTATCTCTTCTTTATAAATTTATAAACAGTCACGGGAATTTGGTTCGGAAGCAGGGAGACCATCCCAGTAGATACTGGAACATTTTTGGAGAAGTATGGACTGGAAAGAAAACAGTTGCAAAACATAGGGGAGACCATAATCTTGGACCCACTGGGAATCCTGCATAACCACATATATCGAGGCTAGGCTGTATATATATATATATATATATATATATATATATATATATATATATATATATATATATATATATATATATATATATCCAAGAGCGAAATGTCTATGTATTTATTTTGGCAGTATTTCACTCTATGTTTTCTTTGAAAATTGTCTTTAGGATTGATGCGGTATGCTGTGTGCTCATAGCCGCTCAGCGAGTTTACCAGCTGATCGAAATGGGAATTTCTCTCTACATAAATAAATTAATACATATTTCTTGACGTTTCGAGGTCCATGACTGTATCTTATGAATATTATTTAAAAACTAAAAACAATAATTTTACTATCAGACTTCAAATTTCAATAAATTCTTTTTTTTTTTTTATAACATCATTTATTGAAATTTACAACTGTATTTCAAAATACAACAAGTAAATGTGTAGATGACAAAAGATAAATAGCGTGATACAGACTTGAAGAAGAACTACCCAATGGCAGCACTCCTGTAACTTTTCTAAACTAGAAGGTCTCGGGGCCATCTTCTTTTAAGACGCCTCGGAGGATTGTCAGGAATGGAAGAGGAAGCAAGGATTGAAACTAGTGGGTTAGAGTGGGAGAAGAGTTTGTTATGGAAGGAGTGATATCTGGTTCGGGCTAGATCAGCAACAAATGGAATATTTAGGTCTTTATGGATGAGCTTATTTGTGACAAAGTAAGGAGCATTGAGGATTTTACGAAGGATTTTGGATTGTAAGGATTGGATCCGAGAAGAATTTGAAGGTTTAGTAGAGCCCCAAAGCTCAACTCCGTAAGTCCATATAGGCCTAATGATAGTCATGTAGAGGAGTCTTTTGTAGATAAGTGGAAGTTTTGAGCGTTTGTCAAGTAAGTGTTGAAGTAATCGAAAGCGACGAGCAGTTTCTTGTCGTTTCAGTCTAGTGTGCGGATTCCATGTTAAACGTTTGTCAAGTAGAAGCCCTAGGTAGCGGATCTGTTCAACTGGAACGAGCGGAATGTTATTAAAGGATACTGTAGGGCAGGATGTTTCGATAAATTAACATTTAAAAATCATAATCTTATAAATTATTTTCTATACCTTAAATTGTTTTTAATATTATTTGTATATTCATATATATCTATAATATTCCATATTAAAATAATATAGGTCATTTTATATATATCTATTATCCATAATCGTCATTATAAAAAAAACACTGTCACTTTGTGGTAATATACATTTCAATGTCACATAGTTTAACCAAAAATATATGTATATTCTTAGACTAACGAGTAATGAAGTGGACTAATATTTAACCTTTAATACTACTCCTCACTAGTACTTGCTAATGTTTCTTAAAATGTATTAATTTATTTATGTAATAATAAATACATTTATAAATAAAAGAAAGTTCTAACAAATATGTAATACAGTATTTTATTATATAAATTTTAGTAAATGAATTATTTAGTTACTTGTCTATTTCATACCTGATATGTCCAAACAGGAGTCATTGTTTTCTTTTAATTAGTACAGAAGAGATGTGAACAAGGAAAATTAATTATACAGAAAAATTAGAAAATGCCGATAGAGCAATGAAGCTGCCTGAATATAAAACATGCACTGTTCTCTTAAGAGTTTCGACATGAATATAGAATGAACCGTTGAAAGGGTAGGTAAAAGTACATTAGGAAACCTTATAAAATATTTTTCTAAGGGAGCTGTGTAGCAATGTTTACCCTCGAGTGGAGTGGCCGGGAGCAGAATGTAAGTCATTCCCGAATCTAATTAATTCACTACTTTACCTCCTCTCCACTAACCGGCCTCGCAATTGCCCCTATTCACTCACTATAAACATAACTTGCCAATTAATTTAGCTACTCTCTTAGGGCTATTATGATAGATCTTTGTGCTGACGCTTAGTTCCAAAGGTTGGGTTAAATATGGAAGCAACATAAAGGAGCTTTTGCCATTTCCACCTCGCTTTTCTAGTTATTCCTGTACCCTTATCACTATTATTCCTTAATTGATTACTTAAAAATCTGGTGCGCACATCACACGACTTTCACATACCGCACTTCTTAAAATAAAGTTTTTAATAAACCTAAAATTAAATTATTATTTATATCTTTTCAATGGAAACACATAGTTAACGTTTGTTTGTTTATTTATTTAACGTCACGTTATACTGCTATGGCTAATCGGACGATGCTGTAATGGGAGTCCTAAATTTTGTCTATCCAGGTTTAAGTAGGATTAGGGATCTTTAACAAGTACCTGGAATAGAACAGGCTCGGGATCACCTTTTAACGTCCCCTCTGAAGACGGCAAAACTAAGAATTCTTTGCTCCCATTAAAAAATCCTAGAACACATGCTAAAACACGTTAATTTTGTTTTATTTTCTTTAAACTATATTGGGTTTTATATTTGCTTTTAGATTAGTTAGTTCTCTTATTTTAAGTAAAATTATATCTTTATCGTTCTAAATAGATCGAGATGGGACCGTGGATTCGTAATTGCGCCATTATTTCTCTCCTTATCCTTTTTAGAGGGTTAAGTTCGCTCAGCTCTTCCCGTTTTCATGACAGCATGTAATTTTTTTTTTATGTTTTGGCTCCTGTTCTTCACTGAATGCCCGCACCGTGCAGCTCTTCTAGTCTTTTCCCTTTTTGTAAAGCAGTGCGTACATCGGAGTAAAGGTTATAAAGCTCGGTATTCTCATTAGAGAAGGCAACGGTGAGTATTGCTTTTGCACATGCATGACCAAAGTCGATTTTCATAGCTATGAAGCATTCATCTGGAAGAATGCCGAATACCGCTGTTAAAATTCCTTTTTCGAGTTTGACCGACCGGCTTAGATTTCACCACTCCGCGTAAGTAAATTCAATATGTATTAATTTATAATTTTTACCATTTCCTAGTCTCAAACATATGGGCAAGCATATAGCTCTCTTTACAGTCAGCTTTTATTTTCCTTCTTTTAACTGTACTTTTTCTAACGGTACTCTGAAATATTAAGTTTCCTAACACACCCATTTTGGGGGAACCCGTGTCTAAGTGGCTAGCGCTAGTCTCTTCCTCCAAATGTTGTGAGTACGGATCCCAGTCCCGGAAGGACTTTTTCAAGCGTCTAAATTAATAGGGATTCATTCACAGTAGGATTTCAACTAAATAAATAAATAATATTTTGTTTCAGTTCGTATTTTACCATAATGAATCTAACATTAATAAAGAAATACTTAGACAGAATGTACATGAGAAAGACCTAACCATTTTTATACTTAGCTACAAGGTCATACAAAATACTAACCTCGTGTAATCTTTAAACAATTTTTTGATTATTAATCTCCTTTATATTGTCTGCCTTTATTAGTTGTGGTAGTAAAAATATTCATAAATTATATAAAAGTTATAAGAAAATGACAGCCCAATCCATAAGGAGCGGTACGAAATTGGCTCACGCAATCTCGCATGTTTTGATAAACGTTAAGCCACTGATTCAATCGTTCTCGTAATTATGTGAGTTGAAAACGTCAAGAAAAATATAAACACGAAACAGATACGTATCTGAACAAGGAACTAATTTATTGTTAATTTTTTACAATCATTTCGGCAGAATTGAATTATCCTTGAGACATTTATCAATATTTATTGTCGAAAAATATTTTCTTAATTTTATTTATATGGATAAGATATGGAATCTAACATTAAATATATTAATTATTCATTAAAAAATCTGTATTTTAGTCACTGATCCGTCATGTTTTAAATATCTTTAAGATTAATATGTCTTGCGGTAATCCGTAGTTTATTTGTCGAGACGTTAGTTTTATCTACATATTAAAAATCATAAATTTATACATGAAGATATTTTATTATAATTATTATTTGTTCTATGATTCCTATATTTTCATTGTAAATTATCATTAGAAGTTATCTCTCAAGTTATAATTATATATTAGACTCTCAAGAATATATTTTCATATCACATTATATTATTTTAAAGGGGCTTGTCTTTAAGTAAATAAATAATTTATTATTATAAGTTATAAATATTTAGGTTGTTGGTTGATAAAATGTTTATGCTGTTCTTCTCATGAGATAAAAGATAAATGTATATCTTTTAGGAAGATCAGGAAATTATTTTGTGTTCTATTATAAAAAATAAAATGTTTAAAAATTATTATCCAAGAAAACGATTAATTGGCTATTTAAAATTATTAGATTACTGAGGATACGAATTCGTAACGTGTATTCTCTCTTTTTAGGTTTCATGTCAATTCTTTATGCTTGAATTGTCCCAGTAAAAATTCTGTTGTGTTATTTTTTTAAGGAGTCAGACATTTAATTTTTTTTTTTTAATGTTCATTGGGGAGCGGCTCAGAGAAGCGGCAAATTAATCTAAAAAGGTTTAACTGGGTTGCGATTTTTGCAACGAGTTTGACCTCAAATTCTAGAAGCTCTGCGGTTCCAGTCCTTTTTTCTAAACGGCTTTCTCTATATTTTTTTTTTCAGTTTCGGACAGCTGGAATTTTTTTGAAATGGGAGTTTCAGTAACTTTAACCTCATTAATGTTGTGAAATTCCCTAAAATGGGTATCTATTACAAAAATCTGTAAGATTAAACTCAATTTAGGTAACAGATATCTCAAAAAGTATATTAACTTTTTTCATATGGTTAAGGATTATTTACAATTATATGGTAGTACAGAAAATACATAAATTGAATGCTATTATGTCATTAGCATAAGATGTAATTGTTAATTTTTCTAATACATAACAGTTTAACATAATGTACGTTTTATAGTGATTGAAATAGTCTTACAGGACATAAATGTCGATTTTTAAATGTTCTTTCTCTGGAAGAAAAAAATAAAGAGAATTATATTTTATTCTGGGACCTTCGGTCCACTAAGAATAACAGTTAAGTACAAAAACTGAGTATTGTGTCAGACACAGAAACTAAAACATGAAAAAAAAACAACTTGTTACCTCAGTACCTAGTTATGTTACCTGTAGCATGGTGGTTAGCATAACAGCCTCCTATGCCCATGGTCCTGGGTTTAAATACACAGGTAGTCTTAGGATTGTTTAATAGGAGTAAAGAATCCCGAGTTATGCCGTCCTTCGGAAGGTACGTTCAAAGGTGGTCCCGAGCGTGTGCGATGTCAGGTAATCGTTAAAGATCCCTATCCTAATTAAATCTGGATAGGTAAAATTTAGAACTCCTACTGAAGCATCGTTCGAATAGCCACATCAACATAACGGGAAGTTAAATAATTAAACAAAAAAAAAACATCAGTACATTTAATAATTGATAAGAGTACCTTTAATTTTGTAGATTCGAAAATATGAAACATATCATGCCGCTAGGATTAGTACAAACGCCTAAATATACAACTCAAACTAATTTGATAATCAACTAAAGCAGAGAAGAGCAAATATATTTTTTTAGATACATTTTTTTTAGTACATAAAAATAGTAATTTGTAATAGTAATGTATAATAAACCGTTGGAAATCTAGATGAGGAAGTGTGGAGGAATGTGGTCATAAATTAGATACACACATTTAAAATAAATGCTATTTTAATTATGTGCAGACGTTTCGGCCTACAATATGGGCCTTCATCAGAGCTAAAAGAAACAAGATAACAACCAATGTAATTATAGACTTAATAATGCGTTAGGTATATAATAATAATTTTGAAGTGATATATGACGGTAATATATCAAAATTGTTAATATTTAAAATTTTAATTGTTTACATATTTTTCCTTTGTCATTTTTTCATTTGCTTAGTCTCTCTTTATATATTCTCATTACAATATTATCATCTCAATTATGTTTACTTCCATACTTTATAACTATCATCTTAATTTTGTTTATTTCCATACTTTATAACTGTCACCTTATTTCCATACTTCATAACTGTCATCTTATTATCATTTTACATTTAATTTTATTTATGTTCCCATATTTTATTACTGTCATATTATTATTATATACCTAACGCATTATTAAGTCTATAATTACATTGGTTGTTATCTTGTTTCTTTTAGCCCTGATGAAGGTCCACATTGTAGGCCGAAACGTCGGCACATAATTAAAATAGCACTTATTTTAAATGTGTGTATCTAATTTATGACCGCACCCCAACCATCTTCCTCATCTAATTTCTCAACGGTCAACAAAACTCCATCATCGTTGGAAATCTAAAGATTTTAGAAAAAAAAACACAATTTTACATACAAAGTTATGAAAGGTAATATTAATAGACAAATACGAAAAAAACATATGTGGTAATTGTATATAATAATACTGTTATATTATTTAATCTAAAAATTGATCTTTTCGAAGAAGTAGAATGTAATTCTTTGATTTTTATTTTTTTTGTTTTGTTTTTTTCCTCTAACTTTATTTATAAGTCCTAAATTGATTTTAACAACAGAGATAACTTAAAGTCGTATGCTGTGCGCGCATGATTTTTCTAAATAACAACTAAACTAGCCTATACCGGTTCAATATGGACTCGTTACCATTACTGAGAGCATTTCTGCTCCTACGATACATATACTGAATTTTAATGTCAAGCTGATATTTTGACATATAAACAAGTGTGAGAGCAGTGGCTACAGCCAGCAGTTCCAAGGCAATACACAAGCGGTAAGAGTTGGCAATCGGTTTCTGCAGTTACGGTGGAGTGCAACAGCTTCCTATCTTGTTATATATCAATAAACCCTTGTTTATACTGACAGCGGTTTGTTAAGAGATTAGAGGCTAGGAGTCAGGTATAGGTTAGATTTTAAGATATTGAAGAGGTATGTTATTAATCAACTTCCTTTGTTAACCATCATGAGTTTAAGAAACACAGGTAGGAATAATTGTGAGTCAGCCGAGTGAATAATATTTTAATTGTGCCAACGCACAGTGGAAAATATGATCGATTAAGGTGGAGAAAATTATGAAACTTGTCCATAATTCACCTATGGGGTTCCAGATTACTGAAAAAAATATATTTAATTCTTTGACAGGATTGGCGAGTGCAATTTCACTTATGCAAAGTCTAAAACTTTCCTACAATTAACGTTTGAAGTCCCAGAATACGGAAAAGAATCAATCATTGGCTCGGAGTTGCGCAAACCTGCTACTAGATGTATTTAAAATAATTTAGGAAGCTTTTTAAATTATAGATTGTAACACTTTTGATTGGGAGTGTTATGTCTGAAAGAAAATTATGTATCACTTAAAACGCAAAAATTCTTTGCAACATTCAAAGAATAGTTTTTCGTTATTGAATAGAGGCATACATTTAAAAATTGCTAAATTAACTCTACAAGTGGATTGCAATGTATATTCAATAACCAGTGTGGTAATATACTCTCTAACCTGTCTCAGTAATGTACATTGTTAAATAAAAGCCAAAAGACATTGTGCTACACAGACACACCTTGAATATAATAAATGGCTATCAAATAAAGTAATCCCACTGGCATTTATTAGGCAATTGTGTAAACAGGAATGATTCCCTCATTTACTATTAATTCGTAAACAGGGTATGACAGGAGATATTAGTATTAAGCGTCTTAACAACTAATAATAAAAAAGTCAAGCACTTAGATATTCCAAACTTTTGACTTGACTTTAGTCTACCTAAATTGGTGATTTTGACGTGTGTGCGACGTTTCGTTACAAACATGTAAGCCATCATCAGAGCATCCAGTGAGCCATGTCAAGCATATATTGAGATTATGCTTGACATAACTCACTACAAAATTAAAACATTTTTCCATCCAACTGACTCCCGATTGTTTCTACCTATGATAATTTCAACAGTAGACCAAAGATGCTCAATTATAGATAAATGAAAATAATTATCAATGCGAATTATAATATTATCTACACCTTCAAAGTGAATCCTAAGGACTACGGCTGGAGCATCCAAAGCATTCTTTTTTGAATCTTGCCATACTTATTAAATTTATTCTTGATACAATGTTATGAACATTAACAATCTTAAATTATTAAATAACAATCAGTACAAAGGCTACTATCCCAACAATGCAAGCTAGCGGCATGAAAAATTAAAAATAATATCGACATGAGGAACCAGACCTGAGGTTGAAATAAACCAATGGCTTCCGGATTGCATCATTAAAATGTATGCAGCAATTAGTAACCTTCGTGGTTCAGCTCGCTTTTGAACTAGAAAATTACCATAGTTCTTCGAAGGTCAACCACCTTTTGGAATGGCGAATCATATCTACGTCTTGGGCAAGAAAACATTTTAGTTTTTTTTTTTAAATGTAATAAAAATTAATCTCATTCTGGGACGGTAGTCCCCTAAGAATAACGAAAAAGTATAATATGAATGATAATTGTCTGGAATTTTAAGACTACAATATAAAAGACGGATTTGTGACAAGAAATAGTTATTATCTACAGGGTTAAATATTACATATGTTGGGAAGATTGATAGTTTAGCAGTAATGAAATGGTAGATGTTTAAAAGTGGTTTATTATAAGGCTTTACGGGTAGACAAGGATAGACAAGGAATCCCAATAGGTTAACACAAATAACAAAAAAAATTTTAAGGAAGCGGATCTGTGATAGGGTATATACAAGTTTATGGGTTGATATATAGTGTTTACTGAATAGACAGAGGAACATGTGGTAAGCATATTAGGAATATAAGAAGGTTTTTTTGTTTTAAAAGATCGGAAAAGACAGGCACTAAGGAGGTATTGCCGACGGAAAGTGGGATAGAGCCAATGTATTGGGTTGTTTCACATAAAATGTCCGTTTTAATAGTTTCTGAAATACATAAAGAATTTTGCAGGTCTCTGTTGTTTTCTTCAGAATGTTTACATATTTAAAGTAAACAGTTACCAATCCTCTACCTTTGTATTATAAACATTAGCTTCCCAATCAATTACCCACTTTTTAGTATTCCTCCAAATATGAATATGGAAACACGCGATTTTCGAGTAATATGTTTGTACGAGTTTAAACTCGGCCATTCAGCAGCTGAGGCCGCTAGAAATATTTGCAAGGCGTTTGGAGAAGGGAGTGTTAACGAACGGACCATTCCCCGTTGGTTTGCTAAGTTTTCAGCTGGGGATACCGACTTGGGATACCTCGGTCCAATAGACAAAGGTGTCCTCAAAGATACAGTAGAAGGAAACCCCTACCAAACAGTTAAAGGACTCTCAGCACAACTAAATGCAAGTGCATCTACCGTTTCCAGACATTTAAAGTGTATTGGGAAAGTAAAAAAGCTCGATAAATGTACCTCATGATCTCACTGAGCGGCAGCAAGACCCCATGTTTCAAAACCGTGCAAAAATTGAAAGAAAGAACTGGTCTACGAAGTTCTTCCGCACCCACCATATTCTCCCGACTTGTCTCCAACCTGACCACCTGTTCAGGAATTTAGACTACTTCGTCAAAGGAAAACTTTTTGAAAATGATGATCAAGTTGAAAATGCGTTTTCAGATTTTGTTTCACTTCAAAGCTCAGAGTTTTTCAGTTCGGGGATAAAAAAGTTGGTGTCACGTTGGGAAAAATGTGTAGAAAAAAAAGGTAAATACTTCGAATAAAATTATCTTGTTTTCATATCGTATTTTTAATAAAAATCCTTTACCTTGAAAACGGACATTTCTTGTGACACAACTCAATAACTCATTATACCCACTACAAAAATGAGAAATTTCACATGTGGATCATATAAAACAATTTTTTAACAAAAACATTCATATTCAGTAAGTTTCTTTAGATTTTAATAAAATAACAATATGATTGCTTCTCGTAGGAATATTAAGTGATATTAAGTACGCCATCTCGGGGATTGAAAATGGCTTTGAAGCAGTTAACAGACGAATAACTAATGTAAGGTAATGCGTAACCAAAGAGGAGAACCGATTGGATAGACCCAGGCCTAAATCGTATGATTGCATTAAGCACGAATGAAATTTCAACGGTATTCAATCAGGGAATGTAACAGGGATCCCACTTCATACCCTTGTTGTTTTAGTAGTTAATACTGGCATTTATAATTGAAATTGCTTTTCTTTTTCTATTTTCTTTTGTTACGATACATTAAATAATTAATATCGTCGAAAATACATAAAATTCTATGGCGAAATTTATCCAACTATAACTGAAGAAGGTTTAGTAAACCTTAAAGCTTTACAAACACTAAATGAAAGAATATCATTATGTGTTTGATTAATATTTTTAATGAATATTTATGTTCATTCCTACACATTTTTAGCGATTAATCAGTATTACGATATTCATATTGTAATATATATTAAAAATATTAGGAAGAAAGCTGTGCCTCTACAACCCTTGTAGGGTCTTAAACCCAGTACATAGATACCTCACGTGGTTCGTCCTGTTGGCGAATAAATAATTCTGCCACAGCCGGGATTCGAACCCGGAACCTAGAGAACAGTAAATTAGAGCTCTATCCAATAGACCACGCAGCTCCCAAAACAAAACAAATTAAAAAGTAGGAGAAGTAAAATTAACTAGAAATAAAAAAGATAAACACAGTTGTTAAACTAAACAAAGGGTTAATTCCACTAAGATTTTCGTTCAATATTTGGTCAAAAATAAGGTAGATGGAAACTGTAAAATATTGGATTAGAACAATACTTCATATGTACAAATATTTGGTTTATGTCAATAATAAAACTTGATGATCAACTAACTAAAAAATATCAATTATAAATATAAAAAAATACACGTAAAAATTAAAAATATCTTTATCCATTTATTCTCCAAGAATACTGTGCGATTAGAGTTTTCACTCATCCCTTAGATATAGATATATGAAACTTCTAATTGCAGATTTGAAGATTTAGTGAAAATATAATGGTTCAGTATTTTTATAATAGGTATAATTAAAATATTAAAGTTGGTGTAACAGAATCAAGAAACCTTTAAAAGGTACATTTACGTAATTTAATTTTTTTAAACATCAATATTTATAATTATATGGCAGTATAAAATAGGATTTGCTAACTTCTAAATTTGCGTATAGCGAGCACGGTAAACTTGCAATGGTCGTTCACCCAGCTTACAGTAAGGTGAAGCACGATTTGACCTGTGAAACCGAAACTCTCTAATTTGGACCTTACCTGTAGTGTGCGTTGGATCGTTAAATAACTAGTGAAGTGTGATGAAATCCTGACATTAGAAACTGAAGCTTTCATTACCACAAAACATACGATAGGAGTAAAGCTACATTTAAAATTGATACATGTAATTAAATTCTAGATAAAATAAAAACAGAGAATTTGTATCATTAGTATTATAACGAGTTAGTTGATGAATAACACTTAATAACATTTCACATGTATTTCGGACACATATTACCCTAATTAAAAAATCTATTGGGCACAACACACAACTTTAACTTACCTCGGTTTTTAAAATCAATTTAAGAACTTAAATAAAGTTAGAGTTGAAAAAAGGTTAAAGAACTACAGAAACATCTATTTCAGATTTGATCATAAAACAATAGAAATTACTATCTACAATAATCAATTTGATGCCTTTTTGGACTTAAGGAACCCTAAAACCTTTATTTCCGATGAAAACTCGAAATCGAAAATTTTCGACAAATACTTTTTTTTGCTGTATATGTCTCCGATAGAAATAAAAACACAAAAGTATGACGCTTTTGAAAAAATGATAAATCACACCCTATCACTGGACATTAGGTGTGCTCTGAACTCCAATAGATATCAATACTATAGACTAATATTTTAATATTAATACACCAGAAAGCTACTTGTCTTACAGGGTCAGCATAAAAAAAGCAAGATATGTCATGTCAGTCGTTTAAGAATCAGTAGCGAAGAGAACATTAAACTTTATTTGAGTAATAAAACATTATTACTTACAACCAATCAACTCTGCAATAACTGTGAGCGATTTATATCTAACAGTTTGTACCATATACTTCTGCACTATTCAAAATTTTATAAATATAGAGAGACATATCTGTATATAACAAGTGCTAGTGAACAACGAAACATAGAGACCATTCTTGATATTGATAATGTTGATAAATTAAACAAAATATATTATTATATATTCAATGTATATATAATTCTTTGTAAATTAGAAAAGAAGTAGTTCATTTTTATTTTATTTTTATTATCATATCATTTTGTTCACTTTTTGTCATTGTCACTATTATTGTTTCCATTAATATAATTTATTATAATTTTTTGTTATTTCTTTAATTATATCATTAATATTTCATTAGATGTGCTAGACTCTTAAAGAATTGTACGAAGTTTATTTATTATTGGTTAAATATTTGTACAATTTTTATTTCTTCAACAAATAAATTCATTTTCTATCGATCTATCTATTTATCTACTTCTTTTAGAGGTAAACGATAGTAAAAAAAAATTTGCTATTTTTCGTAATCATTACAAAACACTTTATAGTTAAACATTAAATAGGCTCTAAATTATGAAATGGAAGATGGTAATACAGGGCTGAATTTTAATAATACTTTTGTTTTTCTTGATCAATAATAAAGTTACATTATTGAGAAGAATAAACCAATATTGTTTACATATGAAGTATTATTATAAAGCTAATAATTAAGTTGAAATTTAATGTTCCGGTATTCGTCGTGTGTGAATACATGACCTATCGCAATAAAATTTATGTCGTGTAAACGATTAGTCTCCAGAAGCTTTGTAAGTAGTAAAAAAAAAACACATCCTTTAGATAATAAAATAAACGACATCGGCTGCTGATTCGATCAGTACGGACACGTTCAACACGCGACCTCGCGCTCAAGTTTGCAATTTAAAAAACCTTGCTTCCTCTTTGGAACGTCCCTTCCGCCGGCTGCACAATGACTGCACTACATCGATGTAGAGCCCGTCTGAGGTCGCTACTATGTAGACTATTCCATTCAAGTTGATAATATAAAAAAATAAAATAAGAGGCCTTTCAAAAAGAGATATACAAATCCCATGGGTAGAAACATTTACTGCAAATTCATAAAAAATTCCACATTCTTGATACCGAACCTTACAGTTCGTACTTAGTAATAAGGCGTTTTACATCCCCAAAAACTCACCGTTATAAAATTTGTGTCTCATTTTTTTGACGAAACAACGATCTATATCTGTACACATTGTTACTTGTAATGAAAAGGGGATCTTCTACGGAAACATCAGACGTTCTGGACATAGGCTCGACCGAGGAGAAGCAGCAGAACAATTTATAAGCTGAAAACCTTAGAAAGTGGGTATTATGAATTTATAAATTATAAGGAATCCAAATTTTATAACAACTATCAACACGTTGGCAGAAATGAATTGAAAGTAATGGACAATATTTTAAATAATAAAAACAGTAAATAATAAAAAACCCTAATCCTGTTGATGGGGAAAGGGCGCCCTCAAAATATTAACCATTATCCTTCTTCCCAAGAAGACGCTGATTCAAAAGGATTGATAATTATAATAAATTATGATTATTAATAATTGAATATTTAAAATAATAATAATGAAATAAAGCGGAAATTATTGTATAATAATATAAACATAACATAAATTCATACAAATAAATCTATAAAGAAGAAAACAAATAAACCTATAAAGAAGAAACTTTAACTAACTAGTGTTGAATTAACGAAAACGTGTTGAATTAATAATTAAAACAAATAAAACGAGAGCAAACAGAGTAAAAAGTGATAAAAAGAATAAAAACATGTCTATGCTGATCCAAGTTGATATTCCTAGTTGGTGACTAAGTCTCTGCACTTCCAAAAGGTCGCTGTGGCGATGTATATTGTATACTACTATACTACTATTATATACTGTCTCAATATTAAAAGTATACACACTGCACTGTATACTAATTTCAGAATGTAGAAAAGGTCTTGCCGGGGAAAAGTATTACAGTTATATTGAATACATTGAATGTTAGAGATAATGTCTTTTAATTTCAATTTTAAACATTTTTTTTTCTCTTCACATCTTTATTTACACCTGTCAGAAGCTGTCTGACAATCAGCAAATTTGTTGGACAAATGTAAGATCAGACATGGTATACTTGGGGATTTAAAGTGCCCAGCAGCACTTCTTCCAAGGCTTTAATTTAGCAGAGGAGGTCCCTCATCCAGCTTCGTTTTAGTCTTCTTCTGACTGGCATTTCAGCTACCGACATGTCGTTAATCAGTCTATTATCGTGTCCGTTAAGTTTAATGTGAAAACAAGACTAGAGTATTCGTAAATGTAGGTCAAGTGTTGGTTGTCGTAAGTCCGTATGTAGGGTTCGGTTGTCAAACTTAAACTCAAAATTGAAATTAAACACAATTAAATTATAATGAACAAATTTAAGTCTAGTAAGGCGTGAACACATATATAGTTTTAAAGACAAATCAATATTTTTTTTATAACAAACTATTTTTTAAACAAAATATAAATTAGTAACTAAATGTCAAAGGATTTTTTTTGAAATGTAGATTATGGCTAAATATTTCAACCAAAAGTCATATTATTTTTCATAATTAAAAAATAATTTTTTTTACAAGATGCGAATTATGAATTATCCAAGTTATTATTAAAGTAAATCAATATTGTTTTTAAATTACAAAACAATAATAAATATCACCTTATAACCTTTCTGTGACTAAAAATACTTTCCAAGACTGGAGTGAATATTCCTTCAGTGAACTGCGATCCAGTTGCTTCAATTCCCCAGATTAGACACAGATCTCGTGGAAGCCGAAAGTACTATTTTCTTGCGTACTTCGCTTTCTCTTAAAACAAGTGAAAGTTAAATGAAAGTTTCATCATCGAGTTTTTAATTGGCGTATCTTATGAAAATATGGAGTTTTCAATTAGACATTTCCTCTTTGAATTCTTGCTTTCCCTGTGAGAGGTCCTCTTGAGCCAACCTATCTCCTTTAATTAATCCCTAACTGCCTGGATGAATAACCTTTTCCAGCGCGTTGCGAACAATGTGATCGTGCCTAGGATTAAGATGTTATCCCATCGTACGGAAGCCATCGAAAGGGAAGATTTTGGGTCGGGTTATGGATGATTGGTTCTTGAATGATTTTTCAGTTTACTTCATCATAAATAGAAGTAATCATCGTATTCCATCATATTAAATATAAATAATGTAAGAACCAGTGGGTGACAAATAAAACGAACGTTCAAGGTTCAGGATCTTGAAAAATTAAATTAAAAATGTCTTCATAGAGAATTTATGAGTAAAATTTAATATCTCCTAGTGAATTTGCTATTACACAAAATTTAAATAATATAATTATAAGTATAGTTTAACACATATATGCCTCATTTATTTATTATTATCACAATTGAATTATTTAAATTTACTTTTGACCTACAAAATCCTTGTAAATTTTCAAGGAACAAGAAACATATGATATTTGATTGGGTGTTTTGTCTTATTTAGTGTTTTGCTTTTCTTCACTACTAAATGAAAGCAACTTGGAATTGGAATGCAAGATTTAATGATTTTTCTTAAAAGCTGATAAAACCTTTACAGTGGCACAAAATTAGCTGTTTTGCAAATAATTACAAAAAAAAAAAAAATAATAAATAAAAAGGACCTAGAGTCCTCCATCCATTCTATAAGGCCACTTGATGGGCTTCTATGATATTCTACTACTTTCAACTGTATACTATATTATACTCCACAGTATTAGTTCTATTACCATCCACATACAATAACTCTTCAAAATCTTTTTCGTCCAGTTTCTTCAGTTTGTTCAGTAAATTATCCACTGTTAAAAATAGATAGTGTCTTTTTAACTGCTTCGAGTTAGCTACATACGAATCATGAAATAAGACTATTAATAAACAATATTTTTAATAATTATTTAAATTATACTTAATATGAACTTTCTAGTTAATCTTCTTAGTTGGTAAGAGGGCGCCTTGCTCTGGTAACACTAACCCTCTTCCAACAGTTAATAATTAGCTCTAACTAAGTTTAATCTTGATGGGCGCTCCATCAGATGCTATGACATCGCCACAGATACTCGGCAATAGTTGACAAACTATTCAGGCTGAGACGCGGGAGATGGCTAAGAAGGCAAACTATCTTTAGAGGTCCGGATATCCGACTTACGTTTCAATGGTTCCAGAAACTCCTAGCCCCTACACAAATTCATTAAGTTACAGAGTTACATATATATTGTATACAACATATATATTTTGTCATTGAAACGTTGTTTTATTTATTTTATTACAGAAAACAAATATAAGCAGTTAATAATTTCATAATTTTGTTCACATTTTTAAAACTAAAATCTCATTTATGTCCTGTATATGGCCTTGCGATCTGGAACTCTGGCTCACTTTTTATTACTCGAATTAAAAATTTTGACGACGGTTGCCCTATCAATAATTTAATAGGAAATATATTATTACATATAACATTTGTCGCTAGCACCACACGTTAGCGAGCTATATTGGCATGAATTAAAAAAATCACGCTTCCCCAACAGTTTTAAGCGTTGGAGCTATTATGACTCTTGCTCTGTTGGAGTACCTAGGATCAGGAATTTGAGGACGGCCCCTCATCAGGAATTTATTAAAAATATGTTTTGTTATATCAACTTTGTCCCTAGGATCTTCCGTTGAGAAACTTAATCTATATATAAAGTTACCCATGTATCAATATCTAAATGTGCATAGATGATAAGAAATGTATTTTGTTAGAAGTTTATTTTTTTGACCTATGTTTGTTATGACAATCCGTCCACTCGTCCGCAAACTCAATTTCTCTCTGACTGGGAAAAGCAGTACATAAATATCCACATATCCAAGACTTACTTTTTTTTTTCTATTGTCAGAGAGAATACGAGAATAAGAAAGAGCCAAAGTTTTAATGAAAATGGCAATTTTTTTGTTGAAAATTTAAAACACTTTGTGAAATGTTTTTTATCAAAAATTTAAACATTAAACTTCAATATAATGAAAAAATATTATTAATTCTTACTATTTTGTCTTGTCTGGAAGAATCTTTTAATGGAAATCCCATAATGCATGTTTAAAACTAATATATAATATATATATATATATATATATATATATATAATATATATATATTATATATTTTATATATTCAAATTTACGACTGTATTAATATAAACACATAAAAAGTAAAAGTGAGTAATAGCTAGATATACATGCAGAAAAACTACCTACTTATTGTCATAATATATAATTATTTCTAATTTGATTTTTCATATCAGCGTGATAACTCTTGACAAAGACAAAAAAGTAGAAGTTTTATTAAGGCCGGAGCTACTGTACACACAGTTGAAGTAGAACAAGGATGTTGGGTTTCCGACGCTCTATCGAAGCTTAACCCATCGCCCAACGTCAATAAAACCCAGTCCTTCACGGTTTAGTACCCATCCCCACAGCTATCAATCCAGGCAAGGCTGTGTTTACAGTTTAATTAAACGAGGAATACGTTATTCTTCTAGCCTTCGATAGATACGCCATACTAAAATGAGCTGAAAATGAAATTTTTATATCTTTTCGTATTTTAGCTACATGAAAAACTAATTGCTAAACAGAAACAATAAATATAAATATAAACATAAACAATAAGTATATTACTCTTTGACATTTCTCAAAGCCCGAGATATTTCTTGATTAGATCAAATTTTATCCTATTCGATCGTTTAGCAGATAATCACGAGTTGAGAAACATGATCAAACAGTTTAATGGAGAAAATATAAAATCAAGGAAATAGGATAGTATAGAAATACATATATTAATACCTATTTATTAGATTCGAGAGAAGGGGCTAGAGTGCTTTCGGTCTGAAGTCTTGTCTTATTATTACTATTTTTTCCCACCCCTACTTCACCTTTGTAGGCTTTACGGGAGTTTCTAGGGTCAGGTGGAGAGGATGGGAGATTAATAATTAACTTATAATTATTTTATTCTAAGTTTCTAGCCATCTGGTTGCTGGATAACACACAGGTTCATAACAACGCCCGCTAATCCACTCTCTCCTTTTTTTTTACATTGTTCATAAGTTAACTAAGATAACACATTTCCTGCTTCGACTCAAAATCACCCGAATTAAGTTGATTCATCGCTTCCTTCCTCTCGTTTACCGCGCCACCCCAAAAAATATAATAAAGAAAAGACCTGCGGGATCTAAATTAATTTCCATGCAGCATGATCAGCATTCAGTACAGAATCAGGAAGATAATGACAATATTCCAAATCACATTCGCTAGATGCCTCATAATGCAACGTTTACAAAGAAGTAGACGTAGAAAACATTAGCTAATTTTTAATATTAAAATATCTCAGACGGATAATTAAAGGAATAAGCAATGCCGCCGTGTGATGTAAATGCAATGTTGTTTAATATAAATTTCTAATATTACTAAATAAAAGTGCAGTTGAGAAAGTCTTATACACCTGAATGAGTTAGAACCTACTACATATAAGCATGTGTGAAGAAAAAATATACGATTTTTCTTTCTGATTTATTTTTTGTTCATACGCTTATTATTGTAAAAGTCTAAATTTATTTCTATGCTTTCTGCTTTAAATTTGATAAAATGACCAGTGATCGTCCTAACTTTCGGAAAGAAGATTATGAAAAAACTGCTTGTCGCTATGAGGAGTTTCTCACTACAGTAGAATCTAAAAAATCCTAAATCTGCGACGGTTTAGAAATATTGTAATAAATGGTAACGAATCTCAAAACTCTTTTGCCCTACCATACTATCTTTTATGATACTTCATTAGTCATTTTTTATCTCATCCAAAAGGACTTAATTCTACCTCGTATTGTACTACATGTACAAGATTATGTAAGATTGAAACGACTAAGAAATAAATTAAATCATAGCAAAAAGGGATAGAAAAGTAATGTAAAAATTATTATTAGATGAAATTATCCGTTCTAAACTGACATCCTTTTAGAGATCATAAATTATTTTGATTAATTAGCACTCGATATGCTTTAAGAACATAATATTCATTATGTTCAAAAACAAATATAACTCGTTCAATAAAAATCCACTAGTACTAATAAAATAAAATGATCTAACTTTGTTGACAATAGGTTATTTTTAAAAATCATTTTATAATTTTACTTTCACTTACCTATATATGAAATATATAGTAAGTGAAAGTATTGCGATCGTGAAAATTTTCGAATTCCAGTTTTCGACGGAAATACACGTTTTAGGGTCTCCTGAGTCTAAATGACCAAGTCCCGCTAAAAGGTCTTTGTGTGTGTGTGGAAACTCTTGGGAGAAAACTAAAAGTGCTATGAAACTGAAATTTCATATTTAAAACAACTTTATGCTTGAGATGTTACAGAATCTTTTTCCTCAAAATCATCTAACCAGAAGAGCCACTTTATACCATGCATTTTACACCTTTTTACGATTTTCTCAAAAACGGCTCGAACGATTTTGATTAATCTCCCTATATCGATGTAAAGTTTGATGGGCTTTAATATGATGCAGGCTTCATTCTGATTGAAATTGTTTGACAGGAATTAAATGCCGATATATTAAATTTTCTTCCTTTAAAGTACCTTTAATTTTATAAATACTATAAAAATAACAATATAATCTTGTTATCAACGATAAAAAACAGGTAAGTTTATAAGTTGAACGAATTCGATATCCAACTAAAGGAGAAAACTGAACATTTTTTAATGCAATTATTTTTGAGCATAAGAACGGTAATATACAAGTATAATATATCGTTGGAAAGCTAAAGATTTTAGAACAAATATTATTTTCTATACTAAATTGTAAAAGTTGATAAAGAGTGACAAAAAGGCGATAAAACTAACCGATTGTTTTAGATAATAATATAATCTATTTTTTAATAAAACACATGTTTCTGTAGAAATTTAATTTAATTAATTCTTTAAAAATTTATTTTTATCTCTAAATGTATTTAAAAATTCTTAAATTGATATAAATAAGGGAGGTAAGTGAAAGTCGTGTGTTGCGCGCACCAGATTTTTTTAAACACATGGAATTCACCCTATTATAATAAATTAGATATATCCAGGGGATAATAAATATTAGCTGAGATTAGATTAGATTAGATTAGATTAGATTAGATTTTTATTGTCTTAGGGCCTGAGGCCCTTTCTTACAGACAAAGTAATAATTTTTACAATAATTAATGTGCCAAAAAAAAACAAAACAAAAAAAAGACAGTTTTAAACAATACATATATAACCCTTTTTTCTTTTTTTTTCTTTTTAAATAAACATAAAACAGTAAATATTTTAAACTATACAAAAAGAAAATATTAATTATAATAAACAAAATTTATGTAGACTATTTAAAATAAAATAAAATAAATATTAATGATAATAATAACTAACACTGAGGGAAGAGATTAAGGAAAAACAATCAAATAAAGTAAAAGGAACAAAGGGATATTGGAATGGGAAAGGAAGCATCTCCATGTTTGCTCAGAGCCTCAAGGTGCACTCGACGAGTCTGCCTCAAAGAGTAGTCGAAGGCAAGCCTTACGGAAAGAGGATGAAAACCTGACTTCCACCGGTAGCTGGTTGAGCTCTCTCGCTGCCGCGGCGTGGAAAGAATTCCTCAAGGCCTCAGTTCTGCAAGCAGGTAACTGGAATACGCCCTGCAACCTCTCACTCCGCACCTCAACAAACTCACGCCTTAGGATTTCTGGAACTCCGGTATCAAGCACTTTACGGGCTAGGCACATTAAATTGAGGCGGCGATATTCTTTTGCTCGAAGCCAACCTAACTCCTTTATAAGTGGACTTATATGTTGGTCCCTTTTAATACCAAATATAAATCGGATAGCTGCGTTGAGCGCTCTCTGTATCCTGTAGTCCTCAGCTTCCGATATATCTATATACACGGAGTCACAATACCATATTAGTGGGCGTACCAGTGCTGAGATTATTTTTCGCTTGGCATCGGCTGGCAATAGCCGTTTCCACCGTGAGAGGGAATGCAAGACACCGTAGACTCGGCTCACCACCAGTCCAGCATGATCGCGCCATGACAAGGATGTGTTAATAATCACACCTAGGAGTTTCATTTTGTCACAACGTGGGACAACCTGATCGTGAATCACCAGTGGAGGCAGCGCGATGTCTTTTTCAGCCTTTACTACCAGTTTTGGGCTGCCAATCAGCATCCAGCGAGACTTCCGGGCGTTGAGGTGAAATCTATTAGTGCGGGCCCAGAGCTGAACCCGGTCTAGATCATCATTAACCCGCTGCAGGGTAGAGACCATATCCTCAGGCAACGCAGATGCCCAAATACATATATCATCAGCAAACATATGAATTCTGCAATGCCTGAGTGTATGAGCTATATCGTTGACATAACCCAGGAATAGTAGTGGTCCCAGAACCGAACCCTGTGGTACACCACAGCTACATTCCATCCATCCAGACACGTCACTTATAGTCTTTACTTGCTGTAGTCGTCTAGTAAGGTATGACTTGAGCCATTGCAAGACTGGTTCACCGACACCAAAGCTACCGAACTTCTTTAAAAGCGTGGCATGGTCGACCGAATCGAAAGCCCTTGTAAAATCTAATGATGTGAATACAGTTATCATTCGATCGTCCATAGCTCTTCTTATATCAGTTAAAATTGTGTGAAGTGCAGTGCAAGTGCTGTGTCCTTGTCTGAATCCCGATTGGTGTGGTGACAATAAATAGTTGTCCTCCAGGAATTTTCTCAGATCCCTCTCAACTATCCTTTCAAGAATTTTGGATAGAACAGGCAAGACTGCGATCGGGCGGTAATCTGATGGTTCTTTAGGCTTTGACTTTTTAGGAATCGGTCTGACGATAGCTCGTTTCCACGCATCAGGAAACCTGTATTGCCGCAAGGATGCATTTAAAATATTGGCAATCACTTTATTGTTATTAACCTTGCCTAACATAGCTTTAGATATTCCATCGTCACCAGTCGCACCAGAATTTACCCTACTCAAACTCCAGGCCACATCTTCTTCGCAGATCTCTTCAAACATGAGGTCATCAACATGTTCATTAGTAGGTAAACATATATTAATCTGTTGCCCTTGGTCAAGAGGGTGAGATGCAAAGAACTGGTTTAGATCATCAAGGTTACATTGGACATCTTCTTCATTTTTCTTTGTCTCGATGATTCTATGGTTCCTTAATAGTTTCCACACCTCGGCGGGAGCACAACCGTTTAAACTTTCAGACAGGCACTTTCTTTTGGCGTCTCGCATAGCTGTCTTTACCTGATTTTTATAGCGCCGGTACTGCGTCAAGTCTTCAATGGAACCACCTCTTGTCAACATCCAGAAAAAGAAGTCTCTTTTAGCCATCAAGGATTTGATATTCCCAGACATCCAGGGAGAGGGTCTTGTTTTTCGCCTTTTGTAGGTCTTCAATGGAGCGTGCCTGTCGAACAGCTCATTAAGTTTTGTTGTGAATATTTTGACCTTATCATTTACATCGTGGCTGTCAAACAACTCAGACCAGTCAATCGTCGTGACATCCAGTTTAAAGACCTCTTGGTCTATGTTTTTCAGATTTCTACTCTGAGAAAGAGCAATCTTTCTTGGCTCAGGTCCCCTTTTATAGAGAACGAAGATAAGGTCGTGGGTCGAGATTCCTGGAACCTGCACCTGTCCGTGACGCTTCGCTTTGGATGGGTTTGACACCACAATGTGGTCTATCCATGTCTCAGAGTCAACTGCCATAGTGTGAGTATGGTTTGTTGCTTGGAACGGAAGGATGCTAAGATTGAGCTCACTAAACAAGGAAGTCATTTGGCATGAATAAAATGAATTACCAGATGGGTCGGCATTGAAATCTCCAAGTATTATAAGATTGAAAAACTTGTGTTTGTAACACTGTATTATTTCTTCGAGATCCGTGAGATATCCGCCTTTTGGTGGGCGATAGACAGCACCTATACAAACACTTCCGCCAGCTGCTCGAACTTCAAGAAACAAATATTCGGGATGATTTTCCAGGAAAGCAGAGGCTTTCAGCTCGACAACCGGATACTCAACCCTGACATACACTGCTACTCCTCCTCTTGGTTTTCCAATTCTGTCATTCCTGAATAATTTGTAGCCGTCGATGCCAACGCTGTATGAGGAAAGTGTTGGGACGAGCCAGGACTCACTAACAGCTAAAACGTCAAACTTCGCCTGCTGGAGAACCAGTCTAACCTCGTCAATGTGCGCTGGCAGGGATTCCGCATTAATGTGTGCCACTTTCAGCACCCCACAATCATCTCCCACAATCCTTGCAATGTCGGAGAAAGGACCCACCACAGGCGCCAGATCATCTGCGAAATCAAACTCCTCCTCCCACAGGCCCACACCTATGTCAAGTATAGAAACCATAATTAATATTGTGATGGAGACAAGTCCGAGTGCAAACCTCTAAAAAAGCAAGTGACCAGAATGTCATAGGAAAGGATAGGGAGAGGAAATCTAGAACATATTTAGAGTAAATAAAATTAGGAAATGAGATAATGGGAAAGAATAAATATAAATAAAATAATAGGAAATAGTTGTCAATTAGGATAATCATAAATCGGATGGTGAAAAAAGTGCTCAGGTCATGCCTTCAAAACCAGTATATGAATTAGAAAATTCTCTAGAGTGAGAGCTATTAATTATAAACTTGATTCAAACTAATATTAATAATAAATAAACAACTATTTTATTTTATTTGAGATTTGAGGTTTTATCTGTTTTGTTCCCCCCCCCCCCTTTCATCCCCCTTCAACGATGAAATAATTAGGAATAACATAGAATAGGGCTAATAATATTTATAATTGAAGTAGAGAATGAAGAAAGTGATAAAACAAAAATATATGTAAGGATACTGACCTCTGCTATATTTTCCTTTTTTTGGAAAGTTCCAAAAGAAAGAAAAAAACAAAACAAAAATAAACAAATAAAAGTACACACCATTAAAAATGATGTTCATTAGTAAGAATATAGAAAGTAATTAATTCTACAGCACCAATCGAACGAAACAAAAAACAAAAAGAAGTAAATAATAATAATGATAGTTGTTTAAACTAATTTTGGCACAAACTTACATTAATATTTATACATAAGCATATTTACTCACTCATGTGATAACAGTACGAAAAAATAAATAAATAAAAGAGAAAGTAAATTGTGATATTTACACATTTCTTGCAATTAATGAACATTTTCAAGAAATTCCTGTATGATCTAATAAGCATATATATTCATATTACTTACTAAAAAATGAAACAAAAGTACACACCATTAAAAATGATGTTCATTAGTAAGAACATAGAAAGTAATTAATTCTACAGCACCAATCGAACGAAACAAAAAACAAAAAGAAGTAAATAATAATAATGATAGTTGTTTAAACTAATTTTGGCACAAACTTACATTAATATATATACATAAGCATATTTACTCACTAATGTGATAACAGTACGAAAAAATAAATAAATAAAAGAGAAAGTAAATTGTGATATTTACACATCTCTTGCAATTAATGAACATTTTCAAGAAATTCCTGTATGATCCAATAAGCATATATATTCATATTACTTACTAAAAAACGAAACAAAAATAGGATATCCTATGCAAAAAGAGTGAGAAATACTAAGATAAAAACAAATTAAATAGATAGTTATAAAAATATACGAAATCAGCCCACGAAAATGAGATGTTTTCAATGTTTCGGCTGTATTTACTTATTAGTATAAACAATAATAAGACTAAATTCTAAATAGCGGTCCCTTGTGTGTTTACAGTTCTGGAAACCAAGGTTAGTATTTTAAAGACATTCAAGAGAGCAGTGGAGTGGTATTTATTAACGGTGACAGAGTGCGTTCGAATATTTTCTGCGTGGATCTGTAGTTTATATTAATTTGAGAACTAAGAAATTTTGATTTCAACTTTACCAAAGCTCCCAAGAGGTAGGTCTTAAATTTATCTATATTAAATGAAGCCAATGATTTATTTTCGAAATGTAAAGTTTTCTTAAGTAATTAAGTCGGTATTTGTTTGTAATTCGTGAGGAATTTGATTTGTTAATTTGCCTTACTTGATTATACTAGGTATTGATGGAGTTCGTGATAATAACAATTCAGGTCTCGGTGCTGTTATATTTTGAGAAGGTTGGCCAGGTCCCGGGCAGTTCGTATTTTTCGCTTTTCTCCTTTTTGATTTATTACAATATTGCCGTTATTAGTCCAGACCTCCTTAAAACCAAATGCTTCCTTAGCTCGTTTATATAATATACGTCGTGTAGGCGTCAAGTCTTCATGAATTGAGATGCCTGTACCTTTAAATTTAGATTTAGAAAAATATACTTTATTTCTTAGTTCCCTGTTTTTAAATTCAAGTAATACTGACTTTTTATTTCCTTTAGCTCGACCAATAGCCCGTAGTTCAAACTCTTGAGTGGTCAAGTCCAGTCCCATTTTTTCTGAAGTTATCTTGACAATATTCTCCTGATTCAAGACTACAGTATCACTGTTATTGTGTACCACTAATGAGCCACCCCTCATGTTTTGATTTTGTTGATCAGTTTCCTCTCTTAATTTTTCTAATTCATCACTTAGAGATTTAGTTTTCTTTTCAACCTCAGTTTTTATGAGGTTATTAATTTCGCTTCTGATAACAGACATCACTTTAGTTGTTAATGATGTGATGAATTCTTGTGATAAAAGCATTTTTTCTAATTCTTCACGCAGTATAGCCTGGATTGCATTATTCTGTTCACGTGATGAAGCAGCCATATTTTTATTGGAATCACTAGGGGCTTGTTCATTATCGCTAGTACTTCTAGTTTTAGGCGGCATTTCTCGGAACAATATCTTAGAAGAGGTTAACAAAAATTCCAGAAATAGTAAATTTTCAGTGGGAAAAACAAATTAAGCTCTATCAATTCCTATAGCTAACAAAGACTGACACTGAGCACGATTAGGTCGTTACACACGCATGGCACACACACTACTCGCAGAGGTTATATAAGAGCCAAGAATTATTTTTAAAATGCTCTAGCGGATCAAACCGACAAAATACCGTAAAAATAGAAACGTCGTAAAAACTTCTGACCTTAATCATACTACGACAGTATTGCCCGTGCACTCACGAGCAGTCATCATCTCGTTAGGAGGGGAAATCCTGGCGACTCTTTCTCTTCGGCAGGACAATCGCAAGAATGCTGACTTTCAGTCCTGAGTCCTGAAAGACAACCATTATAGGACTAACTTTCAGTCATGAATACGTCTTAATAGGTACTAAACTACTCAGCAATTTTTTTTCAGTGCCGTGTTTATTATAAGAACCTGACTATTCACTGTGAGTTAAAAGAAACTAAACCGGCAATTAAGGAAATTGAAGAAATTACGTTTGAAAGTAATACGTAGAGAGCTTGTTAAACAAAATTAAATTAACGGGACAGCCTATATTCATTAGATCTCAGGTTTAAGGAAGTTGAAGATAGTTTACTCTTAAACGATCCACAAAGAGTACTTACAGTCCTTTTTTAATACAGGAAGTTGATGGTTTTTATTAGGAATATTCAAAGATTATTTTAGGGAATAAACATGTATTTAAAATGGTGATTGTTCATAAACATCCCCCCCTTTTTTTTTTAATGATAATATTGAAAAACACATAAGCTATAAGCATAAAATTGTTACTTGTCAAAACAGGTAATAATGAAATACTTATGAATTTAAAAAACTGAAATTTTTTTACTTAATAAATAAATATTGCAGATGATATAAAGGTTGGTTTGTTTGTTCATTGAACGTCACTTTATACTACCATGGCTAATCGGACGATGATATCTATTGTGGAAGTACTAAATTTTGCCTATCCAGGTTTTATTAGGACCTGACATCGCACAGGCTTGGGACCACCTTTTTACGTCCCCTCCGAAGGATTTGTGTCATATGTCATATGGCATAACTAAGGATTTTTTACTTGCTGATTCAGAAACCCTAGGGCCACCTACAGGTTTGAACCTGCAACCTTTGGCATAGAAAGCTGTTATGCTAGCCCCTATGGCTGACACAGATATAAAGGTTTTATAGACCAATTAAAAAAACAAAACACCAAAATTAGAAAATAAGAGGATTTTCTCTTTCTAGTAAATTTCTTTCAACAATAATTCACAGTGAAACTTTCATTCTCTTGTACCCAGTTTTGGCGACACCATTTTTATTGTTCACTATCTTTTAAAGGTCTTTTTGGTTCATTAGTTGTATGTTTTTCTTTTTGATATCAAATGTCCGTTAATATTTCCAAAATAATTCAAGATGGTATGTACGATAGTGTATCATCCTAAGATAATGTAGAGGTAGAAAGAAGACTTGCACCTTCAAATTAACCTCCTGGCTAAAGCTTCACCAAATATCTGCAAAAAAATGTTAAGCTTATTTAGAACCTTTTATTTTATATTTAATTTTCGTTATAATGTTAAAACCGTTAGAATAATAAGTAGTAGCGTTTTATTTTATTAATATACAGATATTTTTTAAATTAAAGTGTTGGTTATATATATCGTCAACTTTAAGAGCTTGAATATGTCTAATAGGAAGAATACGTCTCTGCCAAACTGAGGATATAACGAATGAATAAATGTAAGAAAATATTTTTTAATCTAGAACATTTAATGTACTATGTACAGAAGCCTATAGCGGTGTGGCTATCACACTAGTCTACCATGCTTAGGTTGCCTGTTTGAACCCTAAATGAGGCTTCACCCACAAACTCCTCCGGGTACGTGAGACCCGTCAGCCAACTGGTGGCCACTCACAAAAATAGCTGTAGGGAGTGATGAACCTACGCTATAACATTTTAAGCCAAGGGCCTCCCCAGCCTGTCGCGCCGAACGGGGAAAAAAGGCTTCAATAATCTACTTTTACTTAAGATGATCTTAAAATATATACAAGGCTCATAAATAGTCAGATTATATCCTAGACCCGGCAGTTAAGAGTCTGGTCTCTAATCACAGAGTCGTTCCAAAAATGTATTCAAAATTTTAATTATATAATAAACTGCGGTGCCACTTATTAACATGTCAATAATTTACCAAGTTACCACAAACCTATAGATCCTAGACTAATGACCGTAAACCACCTGCTCAGTTATATAACCTCCGTAACTTTCCAAGAGTTACGTGATGGGAGCCATCCTGCAATTAAAGATAACTGACTCAAGGTTGCCGTGGTCTGGTGGTCCTTCCGGCAACTGAGGAAGATCCCCTGCACCGAGAGTTCTCACCTTGGCAGAAGCAATCCCTCGGTGGTGAATAGCCACCTCCAATCTCCTGTAATTCCTACCGCAGTTATCCTAATACCTGGGAACTGACCGCTGCTTCGGTGACCTCAGTCTCCGACCTATCACATAGGACCTTCCATTCCTTTTACCGTTTGTCGGGATAGATTCCCAAGTTTTATTACTTTTTCTTCCGACCTTCGCTGTTCGAATTAACCATTATTATATGCTTAAGAAAATAAGGATTTAAAAAATACATATATAATTATCACTTTCTTATAAAGGAACTATACAGTAAGAGGAAATATTCCGATCGCAAAAATTTTCAATTTCGAGCAGTATCCAGAAAAATACACTTTTTAGTGACCTCTGAGTCCAAATAACCATGTCCCTCAAAAATGTCTGTATGTTTGTCTTGTAAGTCTAGCACGGAAACTAAAAATCATACAAAACTTTAAAAAAAAAAAAAAAAAAAATTCATATTTTAGAAGCGTATATATTACAGCAACTTTATCATCAAAATCGGCGAACCATAAGGGCCACCTTACACCATGCATTTTACACCTTCTTAAGCTTTTCTTAAAAACGATTTAGATTGCACTCGTTAAATCGACGTAAAATTGAATGGAGTTTAATATAATGTAAATTTCATTCTTATTGAAATAGTCTGACAGGGCTTACATGTCGATATTTTAAATTGTAAAATGTAAAAAGACGCCTATTGAACGAATTTGTTAACCAACTAAAGCAGAAAAGAGAAAAAAAAAATGTTTTTAGGTAATTTTCTTTGCTTCTGTACATAAGAAGGAAGCGGCATCCAGTGGATAGAGCACTGGTCTACTGTTCTCCGGGTCCTGGGTTCAAAAACCCGGTGTGGAAGAATATTATTTATGCTGTTAATTCAATCAGGGGGCGACCCTAAGGTATGGAGACCCTCCGGGGGCAGACAGAACCAGCCTCTATAAAGTGTGTACCCAAAAAAATGTGGGAAAAACTGTTGGCTGAGCGTGATAAAATCTTTATCACCTCATTAAACGGCCGTTGGACTAGAAGCAGTACGAATCTCAATATGTACTTCCAGTAGAGTCCAAGAATCTTCATAGGTTATAGTGGTACAGTTTTTTTTTTTTTCTTTGTACATAAGAATAGTAATATAGATGTATAATATACCGTCGGAAGCTAACAATTTGTGAAAAAAATGTTATCTTCTTTAAAATGTCGCGAAAGGTAATGTAAAATGACGAATAGGGCACAGATTCAAGTTAAGTTTGTAAAATTAAGTAATTTTGTATTGTTATATTATTTAATGTAAAACGTATGTTTCCAACAAAACTTAAAAGAAATATGTAGAATTTTTTACAAATAAAACTTTATTTAATAGTTCTTAAATTAATATTTAAAAACAACCAGAGATAAGTGAAAGTCGTGTGTTGCACGCACCAGATTTTTTTATTAAAATAGATAGCTACTTTTATAAATTTACTTTAATTATGATTTCTAGTAAGGTTGCGATAACAGATACTGTGAAGCAGCTATAAAGTATGATATGATATGATAACCATAGTTATAGTAAACGTTCATCATAGATGTGTGACTGCCATAGCTCATCAGTTACACTATTGATAGTGTCGCCTCCATACGATCGATGGCTGTGTACATTTAAACCGAGCATTGAATGAATTTTTTGTAATTTTCCATTAAATTAAGAGTATCACACTAGAGAAATAGTATTCAACTGATTTGGTTTTTAGCAGTAATAACACAGAAATATATTATATTATATTGGAGTCATCCTTCATCCAGGGTCTGGCTAAAAAAATTCTCAGAAGTGATAAATGAATTTTATTCCAGTTAGCATAATTAAGAATTAAAAAAAAAAAAAAAGAGTATACAAGTATGAAATAAAATTAGCTCTAAACAAAACAGTTTTAGTTTGAATCAGTCCCCAATATATAAAATTCTTCAGAAATTAAATTAACACGGACTAAATGGGTCTGGTCACACATTTTGACATAATGAATTTTCAAAAGCTTTTAAGAGTTATTTATTTAGTTGCAAATATTCTGAACGGACTTATTTGACATTTTAACTTTCATTTTCACCATACTGTGAAGGGGATAAATATTATATTATTCATAAAAAAGAAAAAGAAACAAAGAAAAAATATTGATCATTAACACCTTGATTATCACCACCCTATAGGGAGTCAATGAATGAAGCATAATTTCAATAAAATTGGAAATAGATATAAAAAAAAAAAAAAAGAAAACAAAGAAAAGCCTAACAAATTTATTTATCATACAGGTTTAATCAATTGGCTTCGGCCAAGATAAAGTTGATATTTACCTTAAAAACCAAGGTTACAGTGACCTGAAGTGTAGAAAACATGTTTTTATGCCATAGAAGATTTTTCAAAGTTTTAAATTTTTACCAGTAACACCACTTAAAATAGTTATTATTTTCAGATAGCTTTTCGTCGCTTGAATTCAAGCCCTGTAGCCTAGTAGTCGAAGATGCTTTAAAATATTGTATTTGATATTGTGAAAATAAATTGTTTTTTTTTATCCATTTACGGAAACTGGTAAATGTTACTAAATCTTTATAATTTATAGTTACAAACTTGCGTATCAGAGATATGGATCTGTTGCTATTAGCATATCATGCAAGATAGAAGGCTATTATCCGTCATTATACGCCTAACTTTGATTTTTGTAATCACCAAAAAAAAAAAAAAAAAATCATTAACATCTCAAACACACACGAACCACTTTAGAATATTCACAATCACTTAGTCTTTAAGCAGGAAAAGCAAGATCTGGGATATCCCAGCATTTCAGTTTTACGACCGCAACATTTGTTCGAGGAGCTAACATTTAAAAAAAAATAATAACAACATTATTTAAATCAAATTACAGACAATTTGAATTTTAAAGAGAAAGTAGAAGTCACTATTCCACTAAGACAAGCCCGCGTGTGGAAAAGGAGTTCACCTGCGACGATTCAATAGAAGTACAATAACAAACAGTAAAACAGTACAGAGTAAGAACCCGTAATTGAATAAACCAAAAAAGCAATAAGGAATACATATACATATATACAATTAAAGCACGTAAATTCAAAATTGAAACAAATAATAAAAAAACGCCATAATTAATGGGCACTTTCCTATTTTTTTTTGCCTTCAATTTAGACATGCTGCATTCTGTTCAGTAACTAATCATTGAACTATTACTGGACTTTTCTAATTATGCCCAATTTCTTAATTTTTCCTAACAATATATTTATTTCCATGCTATGAAAAGCTATTGCCAAATCCAAGAAAAATAAAATCTACTAAGACATCCAGGATTCAGAGCACAGCAAACTTAAGAAGTTAAGTCCAATATAGGATCCTCCGTCCCCTCGTCCCGGCTAATGCCATACTGTTAGGACTAATTAAGTTGTTTGTACCAACAATAAAAATCATCAAATAAATTCAGAGTTTTTGCAAGTTATGTGTCATGGAGTATTTTACATTTATAATTCTGCTGTTATAAATAAAATTGGCGGCTGATAAATAACTTCACCACTCTTTTATCAAATATTAATGAACAACGTTTCGGATAGAATGCCATCTTCAGGTGCAAAAGGCCAATTATATCTAAGGCGAGTCGGTACTTATATCCAGAAGCCTCATGTCTGAATAGGGTGTCATTGAGGCCTGGACATCCTATGAGGATATATGGATGTATGATATCCCAGACATGAGGTTTTTGGGTGTAAGTACCCACTCACCTTAGATAAAACTGTTCTTTTGCCCTGAAGATGGCAAAGCCGAAAAGTTGTGCATCAATATTTGATAAAAGAGTGGTGAAGTTATATATTAGCTTCGAATTTTATTCATTGAATTTGACCTTCACCTTAAAAAATCTACACCTAATCTCTTATTATATTTATTTTTCAAAAATATTATTAAATGAATAAAGGTTTTAACACGAAAAAGAGAAATTTTTTCATTAAGAATTTCTAGTTCAGTAATAGAGGTTTAAATGTTTCTAGGTCACCGTTCTTTTTAACTCACGTCTAAAGTAATGTACTGTCTTGAATAAGAGGTGTTATGATTTGGCCTTAATATGTCCATTTTACCTTTATCAAGCTTTTTAATCTCAAGAAAATAAGTTAAAATCGTGTAAGTTCTGAGTAATTTAAAAATGCCTTTGTCATCTGGTATTCTTTTCTGAGTGGGAGAGGCACAGAGGAAATTATAAGAAGAATGAAATGATACGCTCCGGTGGGTTTGAAATGTAACTTCATATTTCCTACGGGAAGAAGGATTTAAAGTGCTTCCTATTTCTTCAACAGGTGCTACTTGATCTCAATATGGAATCATAACATAACATTATTTCTTAGCTTAGTGATACTATCGTAATTATAATTTTATGGCCAGTTATCATCAGAATCTTAGCATCCTGTTATTCGCTAAGTCGTTCATATCCACTGAATATAACTGTGGTAGCGCATCAACGCGTGTTCGTTGGATAAGGAATAATTTACTCACCCTCTACAATTTTAATGAGCTCCTGCGGTTGTTTAATAATATGTGTGGGTTCGTTACGTTAGAAGTAAAAGTTCTATTTAACTTGACGGCTAGTACTAAGACTAACTGACCAGCGATTACATAATCGGTACATATATGCAAATAATTTTTTTAATAATTTATTAGGGTTAGGGTATTGGAAAATGTGCTCAACCTCATGGTTATTAGCAACGAATATATTTATATTAAAATATTTTTTTAAACACGTTTAAAATAAAATAGCACACATATATAATTTTTATATATCTGTCCTTTAAAAATGAATTTATTCCATTTTTTTTCCTTTCTTTATTTTTTTTCTCATTCAGTTTTTTGTTTTCTCTTATACATCCTGGAAAATATGACATTATCCGATAAGCCTCAGTAGTGATAATAATCATAATTTTATATTCGATATGAACTAATTTTTTTTAATAATAATAATATTGCTTTATTGAGAAATAGTACAACCTGCCACTATTTAGGGCAATAAGTATTGGGGCTAAAAGAAGTCATTCATTCCATATGTACAGAGTAAAACAAAAAAAATAACATAAAATAAAATTAATAAATTTTTTTTTTTTTTTTTATTTATTTATAGTAATTTACAACTGTACTAAAGAATACAATAAGTAAATGTGTAGTAAGAAAATAAAAAGTCATGAAAAAGGCTTGAGAAAGAACTACCCAGAAGTTCAGAAGAAATTCTACCCAGTTTAGAATGAAAGAGGAGTAGCTATCACGGGCTATGTCAGCAACAAATGGGATGTTGATTTTGACAAATAAGGAGCATTCAGGATTTTGGATTGTAAGGACTGGATGCGGAGGAATTAATGGTTTCGTGGAGCCCCAAAGCTCGTTCCATAGTCCAAATAGGTCTCATAATTGTGATGAAGATGAGTCTTTTGTAATATACTGGAAGTTTTGAACGTTTGTCTAGTAAGTGTTGTTAATCGATATCTACGAGCAGTTCTTGTCGTTTCAGACTTGTGTGAGGATTCCAAGAAAGGCGCTTGTCAATGATGGAGACCTAGGTATCGGATTTGTTCTAAAGAAGTAAGGTAATGTTATTAAAGGATACTGGGGGCAGGAAGTCATCGGTTTGCGACGAAGGGTAAAGGCGATTTGGTGGGATTTGTTGGGATTTATTTTAATCCTCCAATTTTGACACCATTCTTCAATGGCTGTGATGTGGGACTGAAGGGTTTGGGATGCAGTAGTTGGATCATTATGGATGGTACACACGTGTCATCAGCATAAGTATTGAGGACAGTGCGAATAAAATCTAAAATAAAATCATGAATCAATTAATCTGCCTTATATATATATTATATATATATATATATATATATATATATAATATAATATATATATAATATATATATATATAATATAATTGCGTTAATAGTAACCAACATGTTACCAGCCTTTTCTAGAATGATGTGTCGAAATATATTGTTTAAAATCTACGTATCGTTTGAGGCAAATTTAAACAATTATTAATCAATGAACTCCGAAATCGTTTAAGTTCAATAACAATAAAATAATTGTAAAATCATTTTAGCTAGGTGGTTTTGTTTCTAAGAGCGCGAATATACTATTTAATTCTAGGAAATCTGCTACTGCTTCAGTCCCCAAAACGCCTGCAGTAAAAACACGCCCTAGGACAAGTCACAGATGTAGCAGCAATTATTTAACGTTTAACGGTACTGCCAGTCAAAACATTTAACTTTGCTTGTTATAATAACTCTTTAATAAAACTTGAACGGTTCCTGGTATGTATATGTATGTATATATATTATATATATATATATATATATATATATATATATATATATATATATATATATATATATATATAAGTACTTATTCAAGGACAATCGCTTAAAATATTAATAAATGTTGAGTAAAGGTTGCACTGATATTGTAATAAATTTTTAACGTTTAGAATTTTCATTGTATTATTACTTCATTGATTTTAATATATACATTTCCTTTGCAAAATTTTATAAAGCAGTTTCAAGTGCTAAATAAAGAAAAATTTGAGAAAAAAATGGTTGCCTAAAATTAAAATCAGAACTTTGCAAAGAGGATGAATACGGACGGCGGCAAAGTAAGGTATAAAAAGAATTTTAATTAGCCAAACTGCATTAGCATGAAATCTGACGCTGAGGGCTGGTCATTGAATTTTTAAGCGGGTAGATTTACATTTTAAATGATGGATTCTTTCACTATCACCATCACTGTGTAAAGGGAGCAAAGTTTTTAAGAGACAATACCTCAATTAATTAAAAATTAAAAACATATGCATGCCCATCTTTAATGTAATGAATTACAGTTTATAAGTTTAATGAAAGTATGATAACAGTTTTGTATATAAAATAAATATTCTCCTGTCCGTTTTTAGAAGGTTTAATACCGTAAAATAAAAAAATAAAATAAATCGAACTATGCAAAATATATTTCATTTATATATCTCACATATCATTTTTAAATTAGTGTTTAAACCATACATCAAGTTTATAGATAATGAATGGATTTAAATTTTTTTTTTGTTCTTTATAGAATTACATGCACCAATTTTCTTCGCTTATTTATCAATTATTTTTGTTGTACATTTACCTAAAAAAAATAATATTCTTCATGACTATATAACAGATACAGTAACGTCTTTACAAAATGCAAATCTTAGTATCAAGACATTGGAAATTCATTATGTTTAAAAAAAGATCTCAAACATTCGTCCTTTTTTTATTCCTTAATCCATATATTAAAAAAAAAAGAGAAAATTAAAATGTTTCTGTGACTAGAGCCCAAATAGAACTTTGATTTGTAGTTCCCAAAACACCATTTCCCAAAATTTATGGATACATTTTGGAGAATAATGTTAGTGATAAGGTTAATTTTATTAATTTAATTTTCTTTATCTATAGCGAAATTCATTTGATTTTTAAAAAAAAACCCTAAATATTTTATTATTATGGTATATTTCTACTATTTTTTGTTTTATTTTATTTTATATAAAGCATAAATGATATCGTAGAACCTCAATACTGTTAATAATCGAGCATAAAAGAAGAACACGAAATAACTTAAAAAAAAAAAAAAAAAAAAAAAAAAAAAAAGGAATGAGTATTAAGTACTATTTTATACTATATACTAGTATTAAATTATTTTTTATTGGGTTTCGCAATTATGGTTAATCATTTTCAATAATGATTGAAACTTGGCAGAATCTCCCTCTATTTTTTCTTTAAATATTGTCTTTAGGATTGATACGATATGCTGTGTACTCATAGCAACTCAGCGAAGTTGAGCAGCAAATCCAAATGGGAATTTCTCTCTTGTAATCTAAAAAAAAAATAATTAAAAAGAATTACCCCCACTAAAAAATTTAAAAATCTCTCTGTCCAGTGTACACATTTATATATACAAAAAATCCTACAAACCACAAAAAATAAATAAAATAAATTAAAAATCATACACATCGGTTTAAATATAGCGTTTTGAAAATAGTGGTGATTGGCCATTTTCCTTTGATTAATTTATACCTTTTTATATTAGTTAATTGTCTGTAAACAGCGAAATTAACTGTTATACCCTAACATATTTATTTGGAAACAACAGCGTT
The DNA here is from genome assembly GCA_023052935.1 of Piezodorus guildinii. Classification (NCBI taxonomy): domain Eukaryota; kingdom Metazoa; phylum Arthropoda; class Insecta; order Hemiptera; family Pentatomidae; genus Piezodorus; species Piezodorus guildinii. The sequence goes on from CM041297.1 coordinate 102,989,070, forward strand.
ATTAACAACAATAACTAGCAGCGTTTTTTTAATAATTATGCTCTGAACTTGTTAATCTATTTCTTGTTATTAGCTGATTTTTTTTTTTTTTACTTTGCAAAAGAGTAGTAAAATCGTGTCGCAACATTTTTGCTGGTATATGATTGATATTTCATTCTGCAACCTTTACACTGTTTGAAAAAAAATTCTTATAATACCAAGCCACCTTACCCAACAGTATAATATTATCTGCTTTTGATCTCATAACGACCTTTTCCACTGACTGCCCATTGTGGACCTATCACTCGAGGGTGTGTCCCATACGCTCAGGGCTCCTTTCTCTCTCATACGTGAGCAAGATACAGACAGCCGAGAGTGATTCGTTCTACCCTGGAGAAAATAGAGCTATCATAGAAAAAGATGAAAAGATCGAGAAAAGTGATAATGTTTAGCGATTTTCGCTTGACGTAACAAGAATAAGAAATGAAGTAATGTTATTTCGTAATAAAGGATAATATCGGGGCATTTTTATTTGCAGCTGCAGATGTATAACGTACATGCGACTATATTTAATGTGTAGTTACAGTTGTATGACTACATCAATGGAAATGTTTACTTTCTTGACACGTTTTTATTGGGTTGTCCGGAAAGTTCGTAGAGAAATTTGGACAAAAATTAATGAACAGCTTAAAATGTATTTATTTAATCTACAAAATAGTTACCACCGTTAGCGATTACCCTTTCCCAACGGCTTGGAAGGTCCATTTTTAAGAAAATCACTGCCCTTTACTCCTAAAGAACAATAAAAGGTCCGTTTTCACGTCATCTTCTGAAGAGTAGGATTTCCCTAGTAGAAAATTATCGAGGGAATGGAAAATATGGAAATCCGAAGGAGCAATGTCAGGAGAGTACGCAGTTTGCAGTTTGGGCTGCGTTTTTCTTATTTTTAAAAAAGAACAGCATAATATGCCGAAAATGAACTGAATCGTCACTCTGTTGGTTTGCAATAAACTACACTACTGAGCCTTAAAAAGACGAATTCAGTTTGTAATCATAGTTAATCCCATGAGGATTAAAGGCATATAAATAAACATTAGTTTTGTGATTCATTTTTAGTAAGAAAAAATAAAAGGTAAATTTTATTTTAAAAATGTCTAGGAACTTTTCGGACAACATATGATTACACTTAGGTAATTGTATTTACGTAATAATATTACATTTAATACAAGAGGTAGTTTTCCCTACATCGAAATTTTCTTATATTGTTTTTAAATTTTATTATGAATTAATAGATAGATAGATAACTCTTTTCTTCTTCCTATGAGCTATACAAATATTACTACATAAAAATATTATACTAATATATATATATATATAATATATATATTAAACTACAACTATGGTCTTTCCGACCGTTAGTTAGCCCAGGACCAATCTATTCAATTTTATAAATTATAAAATAGTAAAGATAGGTCACTCACTGATTCTACCATAACTGCGCAAGTTATAAACAAAACGTCATATTCTTTTATTAGTCGTTGTTTATAAGGCCATGCTTTTTTGCAAAAATTGTACACAGTGATCTAGTTTTTACTATTAAGATAGTTTAACACTTTTTTTCCGCAAAAAGTTTCTAATTTCGCACAAATTGGACATCCAGCCAGTAAATTAAAGTTATCACGTTTTCTCTTTAAGTACACATCGAGCATATAATATTGCTATCTGAACAAAATCTATTATATTCAGATATAATAAATCACACTAAACTTTAATAAGCACTTATATCATAATTATAATAATTTTTATATAAAAATATTTTCTCTGAAACTGCAGCCTTTGGTATAAATTTAGATCGATCAAGTTGTTAAGGGTTTTCTAAAAGCTGTAAAATTAAAGCCCAGTTATTTTTATTATTCAGTATAATTTAAATACTATGTTTTAGTCCAGTTATCTTAAACGCTTTATAAAGAACATTTTGTTTAATTACTTCGTGATTCATGAAATATAGTGTACTATTGTTTATTAGGTCATTAACATTTAGAATATAGCTATGTTGTATTTTTAATATGTCTATGAACATTGGACTATTTTTATGAATCAATACGAACCTGTTATATATCTGAAAATTATATAGCAATCTCAAAGCTGAAAGAATTAGATTTCGAAAGGAAAGAATAATGACTTTGATTTTATCTGTCCATGACATTTTTTACCATTGGAAAATTACTCAGGACTAAAAGCTATTTCTACATTACACACAAAGTGCAGTGATTTTTAATAAACTCACATTTAAGTTTTCACAAAGGGAAATTGAACAATGTAAGAATTAATTTTTTTTTTTCAAATTCTTATTTATTATAATGAAGAACACATAATACTTAAATAACTTAAGAATGGATTATCAATAAAAAGAATATTAAAGAAAGCGAATTTCCTCCGTATAAATTTTTATTTTTATTTACATAGTTACATATTAACTCATATGATTTTATATAAAACAAAGGAAAAGAGGAAAAACAAAAACCGTCCGTGTTCTGTTCCACCGATCCTAACACATATTCACAGGCTAGTAACGTTTATTGTTTGTAAAACATGTTCAAGTTCAGTATTATACAGTTTTCTCTTTTCCCTAAGCAATAAATCATTTTACAGTCGGTAAATTTTAATTCCTTTCATTTATTTCCGTTTCGAGGGACAGTTGAATAAGAAAGGAGAGTTCTGAGGTAACAGTACATGTATACATATTAATAAGAACGTAAAAGGGAATATTATTGAAAGAAAGTCTTTGGTCTCTAAACTACCGATTAAAACATATAATTATCATTTCTCCAATGTAGGTAGCATTAGGACTGAAATAATATTACTGTATTTTCAGACAAAATCTAGCACAAATCCAATGCTGGTATGTCTGGTATGAGTGTGGTACTACTGATTTTTTTTTTACATGTCGATGTGAGATATGTTGCTTTTGCAGATACCATTTTGATGATGTTAGTTACTTTTCATCTACTGCTCCCCTTGTGAGCCAGTAAAATTTATAATATAATATTTCCTCTCTAAAAAAAAAAAAAATTAAAAAATTGACATATTTTTAATATACGGTTGTTTTATTTTTCAGGCACTTTCAAATCTACAGTTCCTGATTAAACAAAAGTTATCTTGTAAGTATTTATAATTACTTAAATAATACAATAAATATATATATATATATATATATTTGATCTTAAACCTCTCATTTTAAGTGTGCATTAATAGCTTAAGAGAAAGAAGTGCTTTATTTTATTTATTTATTTTTACTGTACAAATTTAAATAATTAAATATTATTTTGATGCTAGTTTCAAAACTGATAAACAATGTAAATTAGACAGTTTACAAATCTTAGTCGTAAGATTCATCGGTATAGTAACATCATTAGGTTGCCAATTACTAATAAATAGAACAATTTTGCTTCAGCTAAAACAATAAAATTCATACACAATTTTAAAAAATACATAAGGAACCTTGAAAATATTCTAAGTAATGCGAAATATAGTCTTTAAGAAATTGCCATAAGATTCGTTATAAGTAGTTAATTTTATGTTTTCCTAAATTGATATAATTTTTTTCGATCCAGTTTTTCTCTGAAGTTTTATTCCATACCAACGTTCGTCTGATTTGGTTAGATAAAAATCAAATTTGTATGCTAAATACGAGAGTGGTCCGTGTTTGTTTGATTGTATTTCGGCCTTTTGTTAACTAAATCATAACAAACAAGGATGTTGAACTAGGATGTTAGCATGTTTCTATAATAGGTTTTCCTATTTATAGCTAGCGATAATTGTAATTATTATTCATTAAATATAATTTAAAGCGATCACTGATTAAATTAAAAAAATTGGTGCGCTCAACACACGACTTTCACTTACCTCTGTTATTATTATCAATTTAAGAATTTTGAAAAATATTTAGAAACGAAAATAAATTGTTAAAGAATTATTTACATTTGATTTTTATAGAAAGATATGCTTTATTAAATAATATGTTATAATATTCTGTATGAGATTCGTAAATTGTTTTTTGTTTTTTTTCATCACTCCATGTTAGAACTACTTGAAGCGTTCGGCGATGACAGCGCAACCCAGTTACCAAACGGTGAAACGATTGCAGTAAAAATATATTTTTTCAGTTTTCTAATTTTGTTGGATATCGAATTCGTTGAACTTATATATTTACCTGTTTTTTATCAATGGTAATAAGATGATATGCTTATTTTTATAGAATATACAAAATTAAAGGTACTTTAGAGGAAGAAAATTTAAAATATCTGCATTTAAGCCCCGTCAGACTATTTCAATCAGAATGAATCCTCCATGATATTAAAGAACATTAAATTTTACATCGATATAGCGAGTTTAATCAAAATCGTTTCTGAGAAAATCGTAAAAGGGTGCTAAATGCATGGATTAAAGTAGGACTACTGGTCAGCCGATTTTAGTGAAAAAGTTTTTGTAACATCTTAGCTGTATAGTACCTATAAATATAAAAAATCAGTTCCGAACGACTTTTCGTTTTTGCGCTAGAGTTACCACACACGCACACACACAGACAGACCTTTTTGCGGGACATGGTTATTTGGACTCAGGAGATCCTAAAACGTGTATTTTCGTTGAAAACTGGAATTCGAAAATTTTCACGATCGCAATACTTTCCCTTACTATATATTTCATATGTAGGTAAGTGAATGTAAAAACCTTGGTTGTCTAGAATAATTTATTTATCTGTAAACGTAAAATACAGTAATTCTTTTTTATATAGTACTAAATTACAAAGCACTATTTTAATAATTAATTTAGGTAAAGAGTTAAAATATACGACCTTTGAAAAAAAAAAAAAAATTTCCAGACACACACACGTACTCTATTCAACCTCCCTAACCATCTGTTTCTTCTCTCAGATTCCTTTCCACATATACTCAACATTATTTGCTTCCGTAAGTCACACACAATATTGATGCCCAGATTTAACCTATACTCACCTTGTACCTACATATTCTTATAACCTATATCAAATAATGCAAAGGGGAATATAACACTTAAGTTTGTCACCTTGTCGACAAAATATATAATTTGTTAATATAAATGTGATTTTTTGGAATATTTATTTATAATTTGTAAAAAAAAAAAAAAAAGGTTATATTTAGTCAGCTCCATCATGCATTATACTTTGTAGGTCGTATAGTTGAGCATATGAGTATTTTTTATTTTTTTTATTTAGACATATAAGTAAGCCAGTAAGCCCAGATTTTGTGTTTTACGAATAGGTTGACAGTCGTTATATTTTTAAGCATAATGATAATATTTTTAGTTATTTAATCATCACCTGATGAGTATTCCTTAGCTTTATATTCTAGTAATATAAAAAGAAACGGAGTTTTTATATTTATCTGACATTGGAGCGTGACAGTGAATAAATTACTTAGTAAAAGTATTGGGTTATAAAATAAGTTCGTTTTTCACTGTTGATTTAAATAAAAACTGCAGATAATTTGAAATATTTTTAATCAATTATATATGACCCATTTTGATCTATTACATATTGCCATCTTTCAGGTATTTTTTTGAATTTGACCATCATCAACAGTTAAAGGACGACCCTAGTCTTCAAAGTCAAAATTTCCCGTTCTGAACCGAGCAAAACACTTACGTACGGTGCTTTATCCTAAAAATCATCGCCATACGCTGACAATTTTGTTAACCGCTTGTGCGTCGGATTTTCCTTTTCGGAAATAAAAAAATCATTAAATGTAATAATAATGAAAATGAATTGTTTTTCTCTTCCATTTTGAGCAAGCAAAATACCACGTAAAGATAAGGTATCTCGTTAACACTGATGCATAAAAAAACCTATAATAATTCTTTTTTTCTCTTTTTTTCTTATCCTCCAACTTTATTTACAAAATAAATACAAAAAACATTCTATGTATATACAACAGCAATGGTATATACAGTCCATGGCTCAGGCCTCGTATTGCTCGTTGGCATATAATAATTCTTTTTACTTTCACTTACTATATATAGTAAGGGGAAGTATTGCGATCGTGAAAAATTTCGAATTCCAGTTTTCAACGGAAATACACTTTTTAGGGTCACCTGAGTCCAAATAACCAAGTCCCGCAAAAAGGTCTGTGTGTGTGTGTGTGTGTGTGTGTGTGTGTAGTAACTCCCGGGCGGAAACGGTAAGTCCTATGAAACTGAAATTTCATATTTAAGACAACTATACGCCCGAAACGTGACAAAACTTTTTTCATCAAAATGAGATTACCAGAAGAGGCACTTTATACCATGCATTTTGCACCTTTTTTCGATTTTCTCGAAAACGGTTCCGACGATTTTGATTTAACTCGCTATATCGATGTAAAAATTAATGGGCTTTAATATCATGTAGGTTTTATTTGGATAAAAATGGTCTGACAGGGCTTAAATGCCGATATTTTAAATTGTCTTCCCCTAAAGTACCTTTAATTTTGTAGATTCAATAATAATAACTAGATTATCTTGTTAACGCTGATGAAAAACCGGTAAATATATAAGTTGAATAAATTCGATACCCAACTAAAGGAGAAAACAGAAAAAATATTTTTTTAATGCAATTTTTCGTTTTTGAACATAAGAGCAGTAATATACATGTATGATATACTGTTGGAAAGCTAAAGATTTTAGAAAAAATATCATCTCATTCACAAGATTTTAAAAGTTAATAGAGAGTGATGAAATGAACATAAAACTAACTCATTATTTTAGATAATAATATAATAGATTTTTTAATGAAACACATGTTTTTATAGAAATTTAATTTAATTAATTCCTTAATAGTTTCACGTATTTTTATCTTTAACTGTATTTGAAAATTCTTTCATTGATTTTAAAAATGGAGGTAACTGAAAGTCGTGTGTTGCCCGCACCAGATTTTTTAGAATATCTAAACATTATTGACCAAGTAAACATGACTTTATAAACACAGAGAGATTAAATTGAAATATTGAAAAACTCTAGGAACTTATTTTACAACCCAATATTTTAAAAATTCAGTGTAAATTTTTAAATATTACTTTTGCTCTAGCTAAAGAAAAATACTAACAGGAGAGATAGCTATTTGATAATTCGAAATTGACTATTACCTGTGTAAAACTTTAATAGGAAGAATTCAATTTCATTTTTTTTTTTACTTTTTGAAAATAATAACTGTCCATTTTTTATTCGGATCTGTCACATTCTACGTCTCATTTAACCTACATTTAAGGGTTAGGTTTTTACGAATGGAAAGTGGAAAGCGGGAAAACTTATTCAAGGATTGTCATTAGGAAGCCATCCCGACTCCCTGCCACTTTAACCGTGAAAGAGTGTAAGAAATGGATGTAGAAGAAAATGGAAGAAAGAAAGCCGGAGTTGATAGAACAGTAAAGGTCAGGCGTCGGATCATTTGTCCCCTGTCCTCTTTGTGTTTTCTTTTATTATTTTCGTTCCTTATTTTTTAAATTATTTTTTTTGTAGTCTTTGCCGACGCGCCCGAATAATACCGCTGGAGGCGTTACATTTCTCGACTAATGATATCTTGTATTTTTTTTTTCATGTTTACGAATAACAGTTATCCCATAATAACATTATAAACTTGTAAGCCCTGATGAAGATTCACAACATGGGTTGAAACGTTGGTAAAATAGTTTTTTACACTATTTTCTGATCATTTTTGCCTACCACCCGAACTATCACATCATAGAAATAGAAATAACAAATTATACAGAATAACATACAAATTCAGTAAATGATGAAATTATATCGCCATTGCTTCGAAACTAGTTTTACGACTAAACAAGTTACTTACCTGTAGGCTGGCATGTACAGAATCATTTAAAAACTGAATCGCATATGGGTGATAAACAATAGAATAAATTTTTTTTTAATGTAGTAAATGCCTGAGTTAGGTAGTTATATGTATAGATTATGGTGATAGGTCATTTGGATGGTTTTGAAAAGAATTAAATAGATTATTTAAAATAAAGTGTAAAAACTATCTAATAAAAAAATCAACTATCTAGTATAAAAATCAAGGAACCTGTCGATTTGAGCAACACCAATAGAGAGAAAGCGAGGTAAAATAGCTTCAACACTAAAAAAACCTTCAAATATTAACACGGTGGTTTATTATTTCCAAATAACTATATTAGGATAAAACTTTTAGCAGACAATTAACTAATATGAAAAGCAATAAGTGGAGGAGTCCGTGGCTGAGTGGCTAGCGCGCTAGTCTCTCATGCTTAAGTTGTGAGTTCGAATCCCAGTCCCGGCGGGGCTATCATAAGGATGTTATTTGAATGGGGATTCACTCACAGCCTCTCCCCTGGGTATGTGAGACCCGTCAGCTAAATGGTGGCCACTCACAAATTAGGCGTAGGAGTGATGACCCTACCCTACAAATTGCATCGAAAAACGCGAGTGTAATCTCCCAGGAGATTACACCGCGAGGCCCAGGGCCTGAACGGCCTGTCGCGCCACTGAAAGAAGAAAATCAATAAGTAATCCAAAAGAAAATGGTATATCACCACTTATAACGGTGTTACAAGCGTATATAAGCAAAAAAAATTTTTTTTTTGTTATCGCGCTTTACTGATTCTAAAACTCTATACATATTTTTCTCCGTCTTCAAAAATTACTGAGTTTTGGGGGTATTTATGGGTAAAATTTCCTTTTTTTATCTTTTCTTTTTTATAATCATCAGCGATTTTTTGGTTAAAAATCACTAATAAATTTGTTCTCCATCATAAAAAAAACTGAGTTATTAAATTAAATCACTCTAAATCGGCCGCCATTTTGAAAAATAACAGCTGATGTCAATGTCTAGGTGTTATGATATTTGTTGGATGCCTTATTTTTATAGTGAATATTAAAAAAAAAAAATGGTTCAGTAGTTTGGAGAAATGCTGAGGTAGGTGCACGGCGGACGAACGGATTTTTAAAAATCCTTTATTCGGGTTCTACGTATCTTAAACGTAAGCCCTGTGAATTTTAGAGGAGGGCTAAATTTTTTATTTGTTTGGTCGATTAGAAAAGTTTATTATTAAAAATAATAAACCAATTAAAACAATATAGCTCCTAACAGTAGGTTCTAGCGACAAATGTTATGTACGGAAATAAATTCATATTTTCAATGCAAGCAACACATACATAGTTTTATTGACACAGAGCTTGTCTATAAAGCAACAACACTTAAATCTAGTAAAACGTGACTTTTTTCATTCGAGCCAATATAGTTCGTAAGTAGGTCCTAGCGAATAATGTTATATAACAAAACGAAACTTACAAACCCATAAAAAAAAAGACACATCCATGTATAAATAGACATAATACTCTAAATAAGAAGATCTAAATAGCTAGCATTCAGTGCCTCCTAGAGCACAAAGGATATCGCGTGCTTCCATAACTCCTGTAGTTCAGTAAACAGCGCAGACCTGTTGGCGCCGCTAGATTGCAATGGTTATCCTCTCACGCACTCTATAACCGATTCATAATTCACCACCCGAGATTACAGGCTAAAGTAAATTACACGGCCCAATCTTCTCGATGGGCGAGAGAATATTAATTTTCTCATTTCGCTGTCTATTCTCAGGTGTGATGGAATAGGTTTAGGTGTTGGCTGCCCGATTGACTCGGTCAGTGCACTAAAGGAAACCTCAGTAACAGTGGGTATAAGAAAAATATATAAATAGAAATTTTACTTTAATTTCTTTTCTTGATTTTATGTATGAACGTCCATTGTTTTTCTGATTGAATTAATCATGTTTATATGTAAATCAAAATAAAGAATTTCGATTAAGCTAAATTTACAACAGATCATTTTCAAAAGCCCTATATTAAATGGTTGACCGAATATGGATGATGAGATAGCTCGGGTGGCGTTCGAAAAAAAAACAGCAAATAGTTAAAATATATTTATTAACCAACATTTCGACCTACGTTGTTGGTCTTCATCAGAACTTTCAGGCAAGAGTCAAGAAGCAGTCGTATGAGTGTAACTGTCAGTTGCTTCTCGACTCTTGCCTGGAAACCCTGATGATACCCAACATTAGTCGAAACGTTGGTTAATAAATAGTTTTCACTTTTTCATTCATTTAATTACGTTTTTCAAACGCAAACCGAACTATCTCATCCTTCCTAAATATATTTCACAAATTATATTATAGAAAAATCCCACAGTACTTCTTGAAATGAACTAGACTTCCTTATGATACATATGTATTTTTTTAATTGATACAATTTATATTCACTAGATAAGTAAAACAATTAAAATTATCATAAATTAAAAAAATAGGAAAAAACCTTATGAGGAAAATCCTAATAATACCAGAGTCAAGGGCTATGACATCTTGAGGAAATATATTTAAATCTGCTTTATTTTCACTATTCACAAGATAACAAAATTTCTAAAAGCTTTTTAAAATTATAAATACGATTTTTTAAACTTATTAATACAGTAGTAATTTTTTATGAATGTATTAAAATAAATAAATTAATAGGCTTTTTTTATTTATTTCTATACCCTTCATGTAAGATTCATATAATGATTTTCTCATTTATATTATTTTTTTTAAAAATTACTATCTTCAACTAAATGGCCGTTCTATTTATATCTCACGAGTATCTCAGTGTATCTTTTTGTGATATAATAAGCTCGTGACTTATTAAATTGACTAACAAAAAAATACTTTCTGTTAGATCTCATTTGTTACTTAAATGGCTTATATGATAGAAAATAATGACGTTTATCTTAAAATTATGCAATCCTTAGCATATACTTTTTGCTTGATTTAAACTTTGAAATGTAGATTCTCATTATAAATAAATACCGTTATAACACTTCAGGAATATATTGCAAGCTATTTTTTCCTATCGAGAAAGTTCAATCGGTACAGATTTTTGTTTTTGATTTTCAGTGATCGTCTGTGTCTGAAGGTTTGATCTAACAATGGAACTTGTAAGAGGTAAACATATTAGATCTTAACATTATTTATGGATAATTGAATCTGTGACACAATCACACACATAATATACATAACCACGAGGGTTTAAGAATTTGTTTTATACATTTCATTCGGACAAGAATATTACAAGCTATAATCGTAGATCAGAACAGACACAGACGATCACTTTAAATCGAACAAGGATTAGGTACTAATTAAACTTTATCGATTGGATAAAATAGCGTTTAATTTATTCCCGGAAGGTTACAACAATATTTATTTATTCAAAAATATACATTTCAGATTTTTAAAAAAGTAAAAAATTTAGGCCAACTACTACAAAATCTGAAATAAAAACTTTATAAAATTATTTATTGTAAGTTAATTTTAAAGAATATTTTGTAAAGCATCTTTCTTTCCGTTTGTAGTTTTATATTTTTTAGTTAAGGTGTTCCATTTATATTCCCATTTTTCATAAGTTGACTTATCTTTTTACTTAAATTTTGTCATTGATATATTTTGATACTGTTGGTCCTTTAGGTGTGCATTTCCAATTTTGTTTTCTTTTTTTTTCATGGATTGTGCTTTAAATTGTAATATAACATAAAAAGCTACTGATAAAGAAAAAAAAGTAAGGTAAATTTATAACATTTCAATTCTATATCTCATGTCATTAGATTGATAAGCACGCTGTGTCATAGCAACCCAATACAGTTGGATAGCACTGAATTCTTTTGTTATACTGTAAATGAAATAAAGCATTTCTCTTTATCTCATAAATTGCAATGAAACTAACCGTAACGCTTAAATATAAAAATTGCTAGTTTCATTGAAACAAATAAAAATTGTCAGTGTTTAAACAAATTTTAGTAATATAAATGAAGCAATATAAGATGCACCATACATACACCATATAGTATGAAAAAAAAAATGTGAACCATCAGGTTAAGAGGACGCTAAAGGCCTGTCCATCCTGGTTGCCATTTAATCACAGATGATGGTTGTAATTAGAGCCATCTAGAGACCTGGCAAGGTTGTTTTCTCTTCGCTCCATTTCGAAAAATGGAGATTTACACGATAGCCTGTATAAGGCCGTCTTCCTTCTTTGGCAGCGGCCGAATGAACAATGACTTCACCTGCCGCTCCTTACAAAGGGATACGAAAAGTCCAACCTGTTAGGACTACGTGGTTATTGTAGTTCTAAACATTAGGTTCGTCAGTTCCTTTTCTCCATTGTCAGGTAGAAGGTAGATGCTTTAGGTTCAAGAAGGTAAATGCTTCATTGAATATCAATGTAATATATACAAGATGTTAATATTTTATCAATAAATTATTTGATTGAAATTCACAACAGTTTTAACATAAAACAAGGACGGGCTGTTTTGACTAGCTAAGAAATGATGACCTGAAAAAAGCTTTCCGTAGATTTTGAAAATTTACTTACATAATAGATGCTTCTACCACCGAGCAGTCTCTACTAGAGACTATTCACAAAAGGAGGAAAAAGAGAAAATATGCCAAATCCCAAAAAGGATCAATTTTACCAAAAAGAAATATAACATTCCTATTTCTTTAACATTTTAAAAATGGAAATTATGTTGTATTTTCTTTCTTGTCTAGTTTGCTTTGTTTTTTTTTTAATTACTACAAGTTACCTCATTTATGATCATCATTAATTTTTGTTTGTATTTCTATTTTTACTTTATGCTACCTTTAGATTTTCCAGTAATATTTTTCTAAAGATACTTGTCATTACTAAGACAATATAATAGTCCGATAAATAAGCCTTTTGTATTTCAGAGCGTTTTTTTAATTTTTATAAATATTAATTCAACTGGATACGGCGAGCAGTTGGAAGTTTTAATAGCGTGCATGTTAAACAGAGGATAAAGGTATTAATAAATTTCATTTCGCAATATTTAAAAAACATTGGATTAGCACACGGTATCTCTTTAGACCAGAGTTAGTGCAATCCTCGTTGCACAAATGCTCTGAGTGTGATCTAGCTAGTGAGGCCACATCCTGCCTATTGAAGAGGTGAATTCGTTGGGGTCAGAGCTATGTCAAGGGCGATAACCAACAAGAGCGGGTGTAGCAACCCACCTTTCCATATTGGCCAATCAGAAAGCTACTTTATCACTGACAGGTGGAGAGCCAGCGAAATTCCCTGTTTGCCTACGTGGGTGTGCGGTAGTTCAAACCACTTGACTGTCTAAGGAATTGCATAAGCGTGACGAGACCGCTGATGAAAACCCATACCAAAATTTATAGGGACTACTAATCTAAAGAGAAAAGAAAAAAAAATCTCAGTTATGCAAGTGCTTCCTAACAAAATGTGAAATCTGTTTACTTTTTTATATTTTAAAATTTCACCTAGAAATTTAGATCTATTGTATATTTAGAATTAATATATAAATATTAATTACCCAATAAAATAAAAGTTTTTTTTTCATACTTATATAGTAACGAGGCATTAATTTTTATTAAGTAATCATTTCAATTTAAACAAAAAAATATAAATAACGTTACGAATATGGTAATAAGAGGTGAGAATAGGAAACAAAAACTTGAGGATATGAATAACAATAAAATCTATATATTGTGTATTATGTATTTTATGTTATTTAAAGGTAGATAAATAGTGCTCATTATGAAAGCAAATAAACAAAAATATAAATATCTGTCATCACTTTGATGGTCGAGAAACATCCTTTTTAAGCTTTATTAAAGTAGATATATCTTTTAAGGAAGTTAAAAATGCAACAACAAACAAACAAATTAATCCTACCTAATTTTAAAAACAGAAGTAGCTTTTCTGTATATAGTTAATCAAAAACTAAATAGCTATCAACATTTTACAGATACAAATTTTTTACTTGATATAGTACTTTTTTTTTTTTTTTATGTTGACAGAAATAGCGAAACTCGATAATATATTCCAATTATTTAATATGTTTTCAAAAATTTCATGCCTAAAAAATGTATGTATATTTTTAAAGTGTTGTTGTTTAAATTAATTTTATAAAATTAAATTAAAATGGAACCCAAAAATCACAAGCGATGACTTAAATATGAAACGATAACTTGAACATCATGAGTTACAATCCCTTAACCGCTACGAGGTTTGACTTGGCCACCAACATCTTGTTGCGTGTCATTAGCAAATAAACAAAGGAAGTCACGAACTTAACTAATGGACTTCCTTGTGGGCAGCGGAAGCATGCGACAGCAGATGTTCGGAAAAATCGCGACAACCACTTGATGCCCTAAACCCACAGACGGCCGATAATTTTATGACTTTAATATCGCATCTGAGAGGACTGCGCCTACATGATAAGTAGGGATTAATAGTTTGAGAGCTTCCTGCAGATGAATAGGTCTCCAGCTACAGGACTTTGACACCGGAACTCACGAAATTAAACTTCAAGGCATGCATTAAGGCAACGTGTTGGCGTAGTATGTAGCCTTGAACCTTGCCTAGAATGCGTGAAACATGTTTCTATTTCAGGATGGTAAAGACAAACATGGCTGCATAAATTAGGTCTCGAGTCTATATTCCGTGCTATTTTCGCTCACCATGATATCCCTGTTAGAAAGATCAGAAATAAGCACTCGATTAGCATATGTAAATGACTTAAATCAAATGCCTCCCATGCATTGCAAATTTGCAAATATACATGTAACAGTATAATAAGATTTGTTCTGATTAAATATTATATTACACATGAATAATAATACTGGAATCTTATAATTGGAAAGTAATGCGAAAGTTAAATTTCAGAATCCAAGTTTTGAACAGAAATACGTTTTAAAACCTTGAGTCTAAATAACTAAGTCTGATAAAAAGCTTAGTAAGTGTATGTGGTAATTGTGGCTCTCAAACGAAAATTCGTGCGAAACTGAAAATACATATTTTAGATGGTTATTTACGTCTAGTAGTGTAGTCTGGGACGTACCACAAATTTTACATCAAAATCGACTGTTCTAATAATGTCATTTTATATCATCTTTCTTTTTACCATTTTCAGTCCAATGATTTTTATTTGACTTGTTATATCAAAGTAAAATTAAAATTCTCAATAAATAGAGGGGTACGGACTAAAATTGTTAAAAATGTTGTTCTTTAAAATTGTTGTTCCATCTTCCTCATCTAAAATTTATGTTGTTTTCCACAAATTTCTTTATGTTATTTCTGTTTAATTTATTTGTATTCAAAAAAGTTATACACGACAACCTCATGAAATTTGGTAATTATAAAATGTAATAATACATAATTTTATCCAAAATGAATAAATTTTGACTATTGATACCTATTGAAAATTATTTTTCACTTTTAAATTTGTTTAAAGCTTTTAAAATGTATTCTCTAATTAGATCTTGTGTGCGCACCAAAAGATTTAATTTTAAATCTAGTTAAAAAAGAAAAAATGAACAAAAAATTGTGGGGGAAATAAATAAATACAAGTTTAAAGAAAACCGTAAAATATAAAAATTAAATAAATTAGAATAAATTAAATTAAAAAAAAAAAATGTATATTTATGTAGTGTATGTCTAGTGTGGGAGCGGCGTGGTCTAGTGGATAGAGCACTAGGCTAATATCCTCCGGGTCCTGGGTTCGAATCCGGCTGTGGCAGAATATTATTTATTTTGTTATTTCGGCCGAGGGGAGACCCTGCCTCTATAAAGTGGGTACCCAAAATTAGGGAAAAACCTGGCGGCTGAGCGTGATCAAGGCCTAATCACCTCATCCTTGACCTAGAAACAGTATGAATCTCTTATGTACTGAGCCCAAGACCCTTCCCCTCAAGGGTTGTAGCAGGTTTTTTTTTATTTTTTTATTTCTAGCGTACATTGATGAGTATGCTGTGTAACAAGCCTCCGATATATTTGGGCAGCATTGCGAAAATATACAGTAGTTTTATCTTTCTGTCGATAAAAGTGAAAGTTGATGTCCTTACCAGATTTCTAAAAATTTAATTTATTTTTCTATTATTTATATTTTAAATATAATTTTTATATTCATACAAAAAATATTCCCTAGTATAATTATAATTGCAATAGTCGTTCAAAGAAAGTGATGTTAAATAAATAAATTAGAAACTGAAGCTGATATTATTTTTAAATAACCGGCTATTAATAACTGTTGCATGCCAATTATCGAGAAGTTCGTTACACGGAACCACCTGCTTTCGTCGGAGGCGCCATCTGTTGCAGGTGCAACGAAGGAAGCCTTCCAACCGACAAATTGTAATGGACGGCTTTTACAGTAAATTATCTTTGCCAGTTGCGACATCAAACGGGCTGCTTACGGTCATATCTAGTTGGCCTCGCAGTCTCTGATGTAATATTTATCCAGCAAGCAACTACTGATCCGATCTTCGGTGGCTGAAGGAGCTATATCTATAAAGATATTCATAGCTTGATGGCCTCTTTTGTTTAAACGAATTCGTTGTCTAATAATTTTGTGGTTAGAATCTTTTACGACAACTATGTTCTTTGGAAAGAAATTCCAGGCTTCTGAGGAAATACACAGGTAATATTGTCAGGTGTGTGGATACGCGAGCTGGCTGTGTGATTGATTATTACATTAGCTATATTTTTGGTCATCTTTTCTTCTTCTGGACACGTAAACTATACGAATAAAATATTTAAAAGGAAAGCGGTTCGCGTTAATGGACTAAAGATTCCATATTCAAATAATGTAAAGTGTCTAAGGAAGATGCTGGATGCAAAACTGAACTGGAAAAAAACAGTTGTTTAAGAAGAATGAGGAACTAAACATTAAATTTCGCAAAATTTCCTGGCTACTTGGTAAGAATTTCCAACTGACAGTAGAGTTTGTTCCAAGAGTATTAATATAGAACTAATAATTGACGTTCCAAAATAAATTACTTATAAGTATTTTCAGTACCCCTTTATATATCAGTGATATATAATTGCATAAACAGCTAAACGTTGACTAGACATTAAACCAAAAATATCTAGATATGCAAAAAAAAAAAACTTTTTTTCCTCACTTGCTTATTGGTCTGTAATGCTTTACGATCTACCACCTAGCACTCCTTGAAGAGTAACATTAGCCAGTTTTAATCCAGAGTCTTGTAAGTAGAAGATAAGTAGAAGGATAGGTATACACAAACAATAGGACATATTGATGCCCAAATAAATTTTTTTTTAACTGAATCCGACCTCGTGTGAGAGTCGTAACCAATATCCTATCAATGGTAACGGTATTTTAGACATCCAAAATAAAACCTTCAACAATAAACTATCTACAACTATGGCCAAAGCCAAAACAAAATGTACACTCCATAAGATTGTAATCTTTATGAAATCCTTACATCTTTTCCTGAATATAGGGCCAGCAAAAGAACATATTTTGTGTAGAGTGCTTAAAAATAAATAAGTGCTTAAAAGAAAATATAATTCTGGAGAACTGACACAAAATTATTTTTTCAGTTTCTCAACCATTATGCGTAAAAATATTACTTTTTTAATAATTTCAATATTGGAAGAAGACGCTTCCAGGAAACTTTGTGGTACATCCAGAACATCCATTTCTTAATCATCCCACGCGTTATTTGCTGATAACTCCTCTGTTATGAGCAAACGTATTTCCCTCCTGAATGGCTACTTTTCTTACCATGCCGTAAAACAGTCGTTTAAAAGCCGTTTTCAGTGCCTTGCAATTCAGGCAACAGTAACGGAACTTGAGTATTATTACACAGTAATTTTGTTTACGACTTCATTACCCGTCTGAGCTGAAAGTATGATGCTAGTGGACATCTCATATTTATATCCGTTTGAATGGTAGTAGTTCTTCTATTCCACTAACCGAGCAATCTGACATTATTCTATGTAATTAAAAAAAAAACCTGTGTTTGGATTTATCTTTTAATTAAGCCCTTCTTTTACACTGGTCTCTTCCATGCCAATCCACTTAATTTTTTTATGATAGTCTGGTATAATAATGCTTGTCGATCTTAAGATGAGATTTAAAAAACTAGATAATAAATTTGGTACAGATAAGGTATAAGTTGTAGCATTGCCGATAGCATGGTAATAATGATTTCCTTGAGCCCCGATTTTATTAATAAATCATAATTCAAACTCTTCACTAATGTTTGAGTTTTTGAATAGAGTTTATTAAATATTAAATACACATAATTTTTAATATAAATAGTTAGTATATTTTATGCATCTTCTAAAGAATTTACGAATATTGGATTGGTAATAGTAATGGCTTTCCTGAGTGTTAACTAATAAACTAGCAGCTGTAAAATAAAGGTTGTCAATATAATAAAGATTTAATGGAACCCAACTTCCTGGAGATGGTAGACAGTAATACTCTTTTCGTGTAAGAAATTTCCAGTCAGTGTCTTTCAACCTCCAAAGGAAAGAAAACCTTGAAACAATATACTACCTTCAACTATACCCAAGCCAAGCTAAAATCCAACTTGAAGTAAACCATGAGATAGTAATGAATGTCCATTAAGAATCATTAGTCCTATCAAAAGGAAATTATATAAAAGTCTAAACTTAAATCAGGAGTAAGGTCCGCATCCATACCCTGATTAAAGGTATAATTTTGAAATATATCATGGGGTCTGGCTCAGATCGAAGTTTTTAATGAAAATACGACCTTCTGAAACCTTTTCATAGCTGTTAGCTCTGTTCTGGATATTTCATCAAATTAAAAAGGACTTAATAAATTATACGTTTTGTGATTTATTAAATAATCTCAAGGAAATGAATGATCATTTATTGGCTAAGTTCATAGCTGGTACTGTACAGTTTTAATGCCGATGAACGTAAAAATTATATGACTGGTAGTTGAAGTCAACGTCTGTAGGCCAGGTTTTGGTTATTAAAAAAGAACCAGCGAAATAAAAATTAAAATTATTTAAATAAAAAAAATATTAAGAAAATTAAGAGTAAATTCATAGCTGAAAGACTAATAGAGGTCCAGAGGGACTTGTAACTGTTCAATATTGAAAATTTTGAATACCGCACCGATTGCAAAAATAAAATTAATAAAAACATGAAATTTAAACAAAGAATCAAATAATTAATTGGTTTCTAAGTCTTCCAAAAAAAATTTATTTTAATAAACTTTAAGCGAGTCAACGTTTCGTGGGCTTTCCCCATCATCAGGACTCACTTCACTTTCCATCACATTATATACTTAATATATCTAATAATTTGTCTACAAAAATTCTTCTTACTTTCTTCATATAGGTGAAACCATCCTCCATATATAAATTCATAATAAAAACAACGTTTTTCAACAAAAACGTTGACTCTTTTAAAGGTTATTAAAATAAACTGTTTTTTGAAGACTTAGAAACCATTATTTGATACCATACATTTATAATTATTTGATATCATATTGCAATCTTCCGTTTAACCTGTTTTTATTACGTAAACAAAGAATATTGCGGCAACCTGGCAAAAAATGGATAGATGACCGGAAAAAGGAACATTTTGGGAGGATGAAGAGGTCTTGGAAGGCAAAGAAGGATCAATATCATATCATGAATTTAAGTTTAGTCGCTTTCCTCAGGGGATAGAATTCGATAATACTAATAAATATTAATTCCATAATAAGTTAAAATTATGTCAATAAATGTCCTCAAGTCTATTCCTATCCAAATTTTCTCGATGATTTTCAATTAAGGAAGTACATTTTTTTTATAACATTGATGTTTATCTATAATTAATACCAAACTACAACCAACATGATATTAATTTAATGATAATAACGTGTGGTTTTTATTATATATTTTATTCGTACATCTCCATGAATTGCGGTATGAATAAAATAATTTATGGAATAAAAAAGAAACCGCATGCCCCGGAGAGTGTGCAAGGATACCACGAAAGTTTTCTGCACCGCTTATCCAGTTAGGTTTGTGGTTCGTGTGCTTCGGACATGTGCCCCTGGAGATAAAAGTGTTGTGTTTTATGTCGCGGTCCTAAAATGAAGAATTATCCACGAGGTGAGGATTGTTTAAACACGTATTACTCTCCCCTCCAGGCTACGTGCCACAACACAGGCCGTTTTATGACCACTTCGCGTGGAAGGAAACCATCTTTGAAAGCTTTCATCCGTTCCACTCAATCCGAGCGTTCTTACATCTCTGGGACGCTCCACACTCTTTGGGAATAGATGATAGCGAGAATAATACACATTGGAAAAGTTAAATTAAAACATTACACATTATATAACGTCCTTCCGAACTCTTTTTAATTTTTGTTTTATTGTTTTAAGCAAGGCTCTTTTAAATAAGCTAATCGGAGCTAAAATATGGAGGCCAAATCCAGTCAAATATGAATTCAGATAAATATTTCAATTTTAACAGGATTTTAAAAGCTATCCGCAGCTTAATTGCCTCTCTAAACTGAGTTGATAGTTTTTTTAAGAAATGAGCTGAGCCTAAAAAAAGTTCATTTGGAGATTACCAGCTGTTGTTTTCGACAAACCACGCTTTTATGTTTTTAATATTTAATTATTGTGAATACTGAAGCCCATTTGGACCTACGGACTCGAACTGTGGGGGACAGCTAAACGTACTAACATCAAACGCATTCAATCCTTTCAATCCAAAGTCCTCCGTACAATAGTAAATGCTCCTTATTATGTCTCCAACTATACCTTGCACCACGACCTTAATGTTCCATTTATTTCAGACCTAATTCCATCCAAATTTTCCAAATTCCACCAGAACCTATTTCATCATCCTAATCCTGTAGCTCAATCCCTATCCAGCTCCACTCATCCATACAACCCACCTAGAAGGTTGAAACGGCAGTGGCCCCGCGACCTGTTGTAAATATATTGGAGTTCTAGCACTGGCTAGATTCTCCACTCAATGTGATGTACGTATGAGTGTGTGTATGTGTATATAGGTAAAAGTGAATTCTTGACTATTGTTTGGTTTTGGTTTTGTTTTATTTATTGGCACAAAACATCTTGGTCATCAGTGCCAGATACACTCAGTATAAGATACACTTAGATATATAATACCTAATGTATTGATATAATACCTATTGTATTGATTCATTATTGTGTATATATTTTATTGTAATTTATGCCGTGTAAATGTTTTATGAATGTAATATGTATGATATCTTTCAGCACTACTATTAATGTCCTAATTGGGACAGATTGTAATTTTACTCAGAAAAAATTGTTGTTGAATAAATTATTGTGAACATAGTAATATCAATAAATAAAACGAGTTGATGTTCATTTAAAATGATATTGAAATTGAAATATATTACGTAAAAATTTGTTCGTTGATTTTATTTAACATCACTTTATGCTACTGTGGCTAATCAGACGATGCTACAGTGGGAGTCCTAGATTATGCCTATGCATGTTTAATTAGGAATGGGGTTTTTAAAGAATGCCTGGCTCGGGGCCACCTTTTCACGTCCCCTCCGAAGGACAGCATAACTAAGGATTTTTTACTCTAATGAAAAATCCTAGGACCACTAGTGGGTTTGAACCCATGACCTTTGGCATAGAAGACTGTTATGCTAGCCACCATGTTGGGGGTGATCCCACGTAAAAGTTTACTGAATTACTTTCGATTTCTATTTAAAGAGGGGGAGAGAGGGGGAGGAGGGTAAAAATTAGACTTAATTCCTTAATTCCAATAAAAACTTCATGCGATGGAAAAATTCTGGCGTCTGGAAGAGAGAGTGATTGCCAGTTGCAGGGAGGCCTGTGGGTTACAAAGTTGTTATAGCTCACCATCCCACAGCTGCAACACCCGTATTGCCTAATAAGCAAGGTAGGGTGGAAAATAAAATAAAATAAGGTTAATTTATCAAAAAAGCATAAAAGAATTCTAAATTTTCAAAATGGCTTTGAAGACCTAGTTGGTAACAGACAATAGAATCATTAATAGAGACGTTGATTTCAAAAAGGTACTAAAGGAAGTGTTTTACGAAATTGACTTTTTGACATATTTGTATTGTCACTAATAAGTTTTATCAATATTTTCTATTTAATTTTACCTGTTGAACACGCAAGTCCTTCGAAAACGTGATTGAGGAAAGCAATTATTTTCTAAGGATACTAATTACACATTTAGTTTCGTTCCAAATCATACCAAAACATTTCATTTTATAACTTTAATACGTGTTTTTTAATATAGTACAAAATATTTTTATATTTTAATGCGAAAAGAATCAAGTAAGTTGGTTTAATAATATAGTAAAGAGAGTTTTTTGTGCTTCCTGTAAAATTTCCTAGAATAGATATAGTACCATTTGAAACACGTCTCATTGGTCTCCCAAGAGATACCAACTTCGCTCAAAAAGAAGTCCTTAAAATGCAGTATGATTGTTGTTTATGAAAACTTTTATTAAGCCAAGAAGGTTGAAAATCGGTAGGGGGGAGAAGTTATTGTTTTCAAACACTTTCTTCAAAGTAAAAACGCTCTATGATTGTTGCTGTGAAAGCGCGTTGCCATCAACCTTAAATTTGAATGAAATAATTACGAGTTCTCATCTCGGGCCGGGGGAATTTTCATTCTAGCATAAATCCTAGTCTGAGTAAACTAGCGGATAGAATAAAAATGCGTGGTAGAGGTGAAGAAAAAAGTTTTTTTCGCAATACATTATTTTACTTTTTTATCTATTATTTTCATTAGATCGAACAATCACTCATGGTTGTATTGGTTGAAATATAGGTTTAGATTTTTAAACTGCGAAACGCTTATCCAAAGCCGGTCTTAACCGAACTTCCAAACCCAACTCGCTGAAGGTTACTATCGATATGGTTCCATGTTTAATACCAAGCACTCAATCATAATTCTATTAGTGCCTTTCGGATTTCAAAACCGGTAATGTATCATGATAAACTATGACTCAGTTCTCCAGTGACCCAGGCTTCAGTCACGAATCCTGAGGGAACGATTATGCTGACGAATCCAGCCAACAACTCCCTTATACCCTTTCTTCATTTTACAATTTAATACACCACCTTCTTCCTGGAACAGTTTACGCTTTTGTGCTAGCAAGGTCGTCTGGCAGCAGAAGTCTTATTTCTTATTCGAGTTCAAGGAAGTAAGCTCGTTATAATTTAATTTTTATTCTGATGCCCTTGGAGACCCGTGATAATAACTACATGAAAAAAAAAAATAGGATGACAATTAGCCCACCGAAATAATTATTCTATGAAGGTCGCGTTAAAGGGTTTGATAATACCAAGTTCTTATAGCATGGGCCACGGATAGTTAATAAGCCTAAAAAACTAAAACACAACTGAAAACATAAGACATAAACACTAGTGGGATATAAATGCGACGCACGCAATCTAGACATGAACCTTTGTACAAATATAACATAAAAATACACTTTTAGTCAGATCTGTAAGTATGCAACTTTCTTTCTTTATTTTTTCTTGTTATATGTTAAAATTATGAATAGGGTAAGAATGAACGTTTATTTTGTTTGTTTGTTTATTTATTTAACGTCACCTTATGCTACTAAGGCTAATCAAACGATGCTACAGTGGGAGTCCTAAATTTTGCCTATCCAGGTTTTATTAGTATAGGGATCTTTAACGAGTACCTTACAACGCACAGGATCGGGACCACCTTTTAACGTTCCCTCCGAAGGACGGCATAACTAAGGATTTTTTACTCCCATTAAAAAATCCTAGGACCACCTGTGGGTTTGAACCCGTGACCTTTGGCATAGGAGGCTGTTATGCCCCCTCCCCCCCCAGCTACAAGTGATCCCACGTTTATTTTGTATCCATTACTCAATCTGGAACTATTTTTAGTTTATTTCTATTCCATTATAGTAAATTAAATAAAGCATATCCAAGGAACAATTTGTATTTGGTATCAGATTTAAATTATTTTTTAAACCTTAATTTCTGTATACGTGACTGCCATAACGAAAATGAACTAAATAGGAAATGCGACCTCCTTGCTCTGCGCTCTCTCCGCCTACCCTAAACACAAGATCTGAATCTACTCTGATAGAACTGTTTCTTTTGAAAAGTTCTTTATTTTTCGTGATACATACTTTAGAATATCTCCTAAAAAATCAATCTTCCGCACACATGTAATATATCTTTACTTAACGCAATTATATTCATTGAAAGTTACCATCTGTTTTATTTTTAAATTTTATTTCTTTTGATTTTCACATATTCCACAATCATTAGCTACCAGATAATTACGTAAGAATATAAAGCCAGACAAACTGCACTTTTTTTCTTCAATGTACTTTATCCTTCTTCATCTTTCTTTCAGTGGCGCGACAGGCCGTGTTGGCCCTGGGCCTCGCGGTGTAAACTCCTGCGAATTTACACTCACATTTCATGATGCTATTTTTAGTGTAGGGTCATCACTCCCTACGACTAATTTTGTGAGTGGCCACCCTTTGGCTGACGGGTCTCACATACCCGGGGGAAAGGTTGTGAGTGAATCCCCATTTTTTATATCCTTATAAAAGCCCCGCCGGGACTGGGATTCGAACTCAGAACCTGTAGCTTGAGAGACTAGCGCGCTAGCCACTCAGCTACGGGCTCCCCATCCTTAGGGGACAAAATGTCTCAGAATAAAAATATTTTTAGAGACATCCATCTATTTACAAATAAAGAGTTATTTAGTAATACTAACATATTTTATTATTCGTTAGATTTAAGACTCACTTAACTAACTAATATAAAATAATAGTCTATATTGAATTGTTTTTACGAATGAAAAAAAAATCGTATTGTATGTTATTCGAAATAAAAAAAAAAATAAAAAAAAAAGAACACGGAAATTAAACGAAACTCAGTTGTAAAGATGCTTAATGCATCATGGGGTCCTAGGTCTGGAAACTGTTTTATTCCTTTTTAATTTCATTGTTTATAAAATTTGTCTAAGCTATAGTTTACATTTAATTTACCAGCGTAGTTACAATTAGTTATATTAGCCTTATCTGTGTAACAATATTCAGCGTTTTAAATAAGTCATAATATATAAAAATAAACCATTCTTCAAAATAGTGTAAAAACAATCAAAGAAGAAAAATAGATAGTGCACAATGAAAATGAGCCAAGTTACATCACTGGGTCTTGCACTAATTTTTCTCTCAACAATTGAGCTTATCTTACTGTTTATGAAACACCTTAAAATTTATGTACCCCAAGCTATAAGATAAATTTTGTTTTGTATAAATAGATTTGGTTGAGTGCACTCAATTTCTAGGCGGAAAATTTACGTGAACGTTTTTACTTTCAGGTGTACATTAAGGAGTGATTAGCACAAAGTTTTTTTTTTAAGGATATAAATACATAAATTAAAACACCTTATCCTAATATAGCCCTTCAATATTTATTTTTCATCTTCCCCTCTGGCTTTTTCCATTTGAACGCCATAGTACCAGCAAAGCCGTAGTTGATGGAGACATTTAGCAGCTAACTAGAGAGTTAAATAGTTACTCGCCGTTGTAATAACATCCTTTAAACATTTCTGTGCTAATAACCAGGGGCTAATGGCTTCCTTCCTCAGCCTAAAGATAAGAATCGCTTTTTCAAGGCTGTGACACCTATCAGGCTTTTTGCTCGCGTAACGAACCGTAAAGACTACTGTTTAGTTATCATTACCGAGCTAATTTAATTATAGCGTCTAATATTTATGATGATCTTCTCTTATCATAGATTTCTAGTGTTTGCAAAAATGGTGGTAAATAACCAAGTAAGTCCAAATTTAGGTTAACAACCAACAAATACAAACTCTTAATTTACGTTATTATAACATACTTAAAGGACACGACAGTGGTTTTTTTTTATCTACCCCTGGCTCGCATTCGTTGGCTACACGGGGAGGTGTGGCTGATTGATGCCGAGTCAAAAGCCCCCGGATTCAAGACGCGAACTCTTGATTATTTTTTTTAAAGATTTTAGTCATCTTGTTTCCTTAGCAACACGCTCAGCCAACAAATATGCTTTACACAATATGCTATTGATGCTAAGTTTTTGTTATTAATTAATAGCCTAATTTTATTAAAATATTAAAAATTTATAATTGTCATTAAAATAAAGCTTATAAATTAAAATTCAAATAATCATATATAGCGAATTAAGATAAAAAAAAATGCGCTCTATTCGCGTAAAATGACTCTTCATTGATACTTATATTCCCATTCAATACCTAACCCTCAGAAGGGTTACGCAAGGAGACCTGAAACAGGTGAAGAAGCCGAGAACCACGGAGTAACCTTTTGCGCCGGCCTTGCCAAGGACGAGGCATCAGCTCTGCTGGCATTTCCTCTCTAACCAGTCCTCTTCCAACAGGAATTCCCGCCTTATCAATAGTCAGCGTTTACTTAGTCTGCCAGTAAACTAATCTTAGAAGCGGTAAAAGGCTGGAGTAAAGAATCAACTAGAAAAAAAACAAATAAGTCAAGATTTTTTTGAAAATTAAAGCTCATAAGAAGAAATTTTAAATTTCCGACGATTTTTTTAGCCCACACACACACACACACAGATATATATATAATAACATAATATATTATTAATGATAATGATGACACGAGTCTGGGACTTCCGCGAATCCTTCTAAATAAAACAAAGAAGGATTTGGATAAGGTTTTCACCACAATTCAGGACATTCTTTCCTGAAGGCTTATAAGTAAAATACATTGCAATTTACCTCTTCTTTAAACGGGAAAAAAAAAATTCTGTAACTAAGTCATCAAAAAAATTATTCCTGAAATATAAGTCGTAACATAGACGTATAATATATCAATGGAAAGCGCAAGAGTTTAGAAGAGTTATTATGCAATAAAATAAATCGTAAAGGTTACTATAATGTTACTGTGAAACTTATGAACATATTTTATTGGAAAAAAAGCGAGGTTATAATAGTTAAAATATTCCCAATGTCGTGCAGATTCGTGTTATATTCTTTTATTTACTACGCAAGATTTTAGAAGCAATAATCAAGTTACTAAGATACTATAAATCTATAAACTATCGTTGTTAATAATTATTTTAAATTTAATTTGATTTTTCACTGTAAACTAAACGGGATTCCTATGGAAACTTAATTTATCCTTTAAAATGGAATTTAAATAGATCATTTAAAATAAAATACAGAGATATTTTAAACATAAATAACACCAATATATATATATAGATATATATAAATATTACCAAACTCTTTTTTCCGAAACCCCAAATTTATTCATGACATTTTTCAGAGCTTAAGCCTTTTGATGTACTTCCAATGGTCTACTTCTTTTTCTGTATCGTGCTACATTAAAAAAAAGTTCTATCTTCTTTCCTTTTGATGTCAAAAACCAGCTCAGGCACATCGTACTTTCGATTTCCCTTAGGGTAAAGTAGGTTTCCTAGAATATCTATAATGGCACAGAATATTGCCACCTCATAAACTGCCAACTTCTACTGGTGTGCTATTGTAAATTTTACAGAATAAAATTAATATTAGCCCTAAAAAACAAGCTTGTTCATTGTTCATAGTTGAAATGGTAACTAATTGACCAACAGTGAAGTTATAAGTTATCAACCCAAAATAAAATATTTGTGAGAAAAGCCACGGGATTTAGCTAGTATTTTATGACATGACCTTGATGCGTATTAGGATGTATGTATAAAATGACCTTTTATTAAAATTAAAATATAACAGAGTTTGTTAATAAAGCTAATTTATGAATGAGTGAAAGGATTTAGAAGAAACAATCGTACTAAAAAGAGCACAGAACTTATTGAATTGCTAAAGATAAAGGAATTAATCAAGCACGTCCTTGCCTTTTTTTAATTTTTTTTTTATTCTAGCCAACACATTTATCAAAAGCGATCCTAAACAATTCCCTTGAGCCACATCGTTATAGTGTTGCGGAGGCGGACAGATCTGACAAATTACTGTTGTAACACGCCGAATGTTACAGTAAAAAAGATACTTACTTTTCCTAAAATAATTAGTTTTCCTAAGAATTAGTTCAATAACTAAATAGAATATTTAACCAGGTAAGGTATAATTTTATCTTTTAAAATAATCTTTAATCCCTGATGAAACTCTGTCAGGAACGTTACGCGATGAATTTATTATTTATTACTATAAATCGATCTACCTTCAAACCAATAAAAATATAGTTGCAGTTTAAAGTGTTATATTTACGATATTAAAACCCTACTCAAGTATTTAATTAATTCGTGATAAAATTATTATGAGTAATTAATCAATAAGTTTTGTGTATTATATTTTATGTTATTTATATTCTAAATGAAGTTTAGGAAACGTAAGAGTAAGAGGCACAATGAAAAAAAAACACAAAAGAAACATTACTACTATTATCACGACATAACATATTTTACAATCACTTCGCTATTATAAAATATAAATTTTTAGTTTGAGTTATTGGACTTCTATGCTAGCAGGCCAAAAAATGAAAATAATACCATAAGGAATGAATTTATTTATTTTAAATTTTTTGTAATTTGACTTTTAATATTATTTTCTGTATATATTGTACGAATGTGGTCTCATATCATTATTACTATTGTTCATTTTGTAACAAATTGTAATATATCTCAATAAATAAATATTTAAAAAAATACCATAAGGACATATGTTAATAAGTATCAATTTTCTTGTTTCAGTATACTATCATGCATAACTGGTTAGTCCATAAGTTAATTCATATGATTTTTAATCGTATCATTTCTTATTTACGTAGATATCAATGTTAATCGGCTTCATATCCGATCGTTATGATTCATATCATCGTTAAAATTTAGACTTCTTTTAATTATTCACACGTCCATTAAGGTAGTGAGCCGTTTAGGGGAGGAGAGCAGCACGAGCCGTAAATTGAAGCAATGCAAATTTTAGTATTCATTTTTCCAAAAATATTATGAAGACCAAATAGTAAAAACACGCCGGTGGTTATGTACTGGTAACTAAAAAGGCAGAAAATATTAAAGTAAATACTGTATCTTTAAACAACCAAACAGGGATAACATAAAATATATGGTTTACAGCAGAAATCTCTTGTGAATGAAATATGATATGACTCGGTTATCTAATTTTTATATTATTTGCTTATTATTTTTTCATTGATTCTTTGATACTGTTGGTCCTTTAGGTGTGCATTTTCAAATTTGTTTCTTTTTTTTTCATGTATTATGCTTTGGATTATAAAATATATTACATATTATAAGGTATAACATAGAAAGCTATTGATATAAAAAGTAAATATAGGGTAAATTTATAACTTTTCATTATAAGTACGCTGTGAATGATAGCAACCCAATACAGTTGGGCGACACTGTTTTGTTTTATTGCAATTTTGATAAAATAAAGCATTTCTCTGAAATTCACAACTGTATTGCATAAAACAACCAATAAATATGCTAATACCTATTGGCGGAAATTCAGTAACTATACTAAACTAGGTTCCGAGGCCATCTTATTTTCAGACGCCTCAGAGGATTATGAGGAATCGAAGAGGAAGGATTGAAACTAGTGTGTTAGAGGTCTATATAGGTCTTATGGATGGTTTAATATTGTTATTATTGTATTGTTTTTAGCTTAGTTTAAAGATATTTTTGTGTTTTTTATTTTAGCCTTACATTTGTTATGATATATGTATAATGTATACCTAGGTTGTATTATTATAGCAATATATTAACCATGAAATATAAATATAAAGTTACTTCAAACAACATGAACATTTTATGAATTATTTTTTAACTTAATTTTTTTTCCTTTTTTTTATTTCAGTCTTGATAATGGTTATCCCCATTATCAGGAGATAACTTTTGGATGGGCGCCATTTTTGATTCCGGAACAGTTTGAGTTGGCAGATACACAAAAATGTTTTTGTAGAAGTTGACTAAAATGTGAAAATCGCATTGAAAATTTTCTTTTTATAATACGCAGTTTTCGGCCCAAGTTCTTGGACTATAAGTGGTTAAAACATCGTAGCAGGATAAGATTTCGAAAAACTTCCGCATTAAATCATGAAAATTGTATATGTTCCAAAGATTTTATGACCATGGTTGCTAAGAGGTATTAAAATGCAAATAGTATGCATTATTCATTTTATAGCCGGTGAGTAAGCAGTCTCACGTATCAATTTTATACGTAGTGGTGTTTTATTACTTGCTATCTCTTCATTCGTACTTATGACGTATTGCATTGATAACTCTATTACCTAATAAATTGCTAAATCTATGTATTTATGTTTTTCGAGATAGGTAGAACATGTCAATGAGGAATTGAGAATTTATTGAGAGTGCATTATATATATTTTCCTAAACCTACTTTAGTCAATTTAAGTTATTTTACATTGATTAAATGTCATAAAATTAAATTTTAAAAAAAATTCCACGGCTACCAAATTATAGTTTTACAATAATATTAATGGAAAAATATTTATTCCTCAACAAAAATACGTAAAAAAAACAAGGTCGAATTAATAAAAAAATTGTTATATATATATATATATATATATATATTGAAAAAAATATTCAATATGTATTAACTACACTATTTTATCAGTTCTTGATAAAATATAGTTCTTAATCAAAGAAACTGTGACTATCTTTATATATTCCTCAATTATCGGTTAAATTATAACTCCCATGTAGTTTAAATTGATTTGTTTATTTAAAATGTCTTACTCAGAAAAATATTTTATTTCAGGCAGTTTACATGTCTGAACTTTATCCATGAACTTTTTCTCTTTCATTTCAAACTCTTTAACCATCGTAAAAAAACTAAATTAAGATGTAAATTTTAGAATTTGGCGATGTCCCAGATAAGAGCGTTATTTTTTAATATTTCTAGTGCTCCAAGACTTTAGGACTTCACAAATAATATGATTTTGATTTGGCTTAAAGTACATTTGCCCTGAATTCGAAAAACAATAGAAATAAATAATTCTATAGCTCTAAGAAACAAGAAAAAAAAAATGTACAGTGTGGGCGTGCTAGATTTTCATTCTCTGAGATAAACAACTTTAAACAAAAAGGTTTAAGAAAAGAAAATAATCTTTACTAATGGTTTATTTGTCACTCTAGAATAATTACTTTGTACAAAAAAATAACACGGATTATGTAAGAAAAAAATACATACCAAATAAAAATGAGTTACCAAAACAGTTTATTTTAGCCTTATCTTGAATAGGGCAACATTGTGGACTCCTATACGGCTCCTATTAGGAGACCTGGTCTGAGTTATTTTTATAACTTGGGTATTAAAATTGTATTTTATGTATTCGCTTGGATTTTATAGCCAGGCGGCTTTAGCTATAAAGGCTAGATAGGTTTAAGTTATGGATACATCTTTTTTGTTTCTCCAGTTGACAAGGACTGCCATATTCTTATTAAAAAAGTTATAAAGTATTTGATTAAATCCAGCTGTTTTATTGTTCACAGTTTACTTTTGTTTATATAAAAAAAAAAAAAGAGAAAAATCTTACAAACCGGGCAACTTCTTGGATTGACAACTTATGGAAATTCGAACTTTTTTACGCATTTATTTCAATTTGAAGGTACCCACTTTATAGAGTTTAGGTAAGCTTCAAAAGAATCTTCATACCCCAGGGTCGTAGGGAGATAAATAATTCTCTAACAGCCGGGATTCGAACACAAAACCTAGACAACAGCAGCTTAGTGCTCTATCCCTACACAACGCTCCCTTTTACTTACATAAAATATAGTAATCACAGAATTTAGTCAAATCTACGCTTAAACAATTTATCCATCATAGGCTGTATATTTTTAACATACATATTATAGCATAAAGTAACTTATGCGTAATGTCTGATGTACAAGTGCAAGAAGTTAGTTACTCTGTTACTCAAAAATACCGAAGTTATTTATTAAATGTAAAAGTTTTTTCATGTTGCTTTTTGTAATTTGTGATTCTAATTTATTTTGATTGTTGCTTCAATATGCTTAGCTAGGACTATCTCTTATAAGAAAGGATTGGGTGTCACCTTTCTTTTTATTCAAGTGAATCAAAAATAACATTCTTTCATTGTATAGACTGCGGTGAGTCAATGTATTGATAAAAAAGTGTAAAGTCCTGGAAAATACATATTATCATTCTGATCCAAAAAAAGTCTTACTTATTCCTCTCCCCCCCCTTTCCATCACACTTCTCAATTAATATATTTATAAAAATGCGAAGATTTTTTGAAATAAAAAATTAGGCGCTTGCTTGTAATTAATAATTTTTACATCAAAACCCATTCTGAAAATATGAGACTACCTTACAGCATGGATTACACCATATTTCTGGAATAGATTACCGTGCTGATGCATATGCTCTTAGGGAATAATGCTTGTTAATTCAACTCAGATTAGAGAGATATACTGTCCTTGGTTTAGCCTTTTCGATAAATTGAACCAATAATAGCATGAGAACGTACGATCGATGAAGGACGAATACTGTCCTTTGAGATTAATGATAAAGTGAATGTCAGAAGGAGAAACACTTAGGTACTAATACGTACTGCATGCATGACGAAATTCCAATGACAACGTAGGAAAATATAAAATTTTATAAAATAATACAGGTGGATATAATTTAAAACCTATGATATATTTTAGGCCATAAGTCAGATTAGTTCACTAGTGTTCAAGCCGTAGGGCATTTCATCCATGTGCCTTTATGTATTTTACACCAACCACTGGTTTTGATAGAGTCAAATCTAAATTTACTGGATGGTACGAAAAATTTAATCTTTTTTTTCTCGGATCTAATGCCAAAATCATAACTCCTTAAAAGAAGCTAATGTCTAGCTGCCCTATAAGCAACACTAAGCGTTCGATTTCTTGTGCAGGAGCTTTGATCTGACTATGGTTTATTGATAATCATATAAATGATTTCAGTGAATCAATTTAATTCCGTTATTTTCATTATATATTCCTTTTATCTCCTTTTGCGAAGCAAATCATATTCTAATTTATTTTTCCCTAAAATGGATGGTATAAAACGTGCTGGTGTTTCATAATGCCATTAAAATTTTCCTTTATTTATATTTTATACTAATTAGGGAAAATTATATTATAGTTCATGAGATTTCTATTTAATATTTAATTTTATACTGAAGCAGTGACTGGACTGATTTAAGAATCTAATGATATTTAGGATGTTCATGTAGTATGTTCTAATTTTCCTAGAGTTCTTTAAAGGAATTTTCCCAGATCGTGAATTTTGTACTAATATTGTGGAAATTTTAAAATACTTAGAACTAACATTCTTTGATTTGCGCGATATTCGCTGATCTGCCGGAAGGCAAGAGGTCTCTACCAAAACTTAGGCGGGATGATTATGTTAAGTCGGATCGCCGACAGTGGTCATGGGATTAAACTGATGTGGCAATGACTGGTGGTATTGGCATCAAATCATTTATTTTTTAGGGTAGTACAGTTGTTTGTGACAGATGTAATCAATATTTTGAAAATTGAAGAAACCTACCTGTCTTTTCTACTATTTGTTATCAAAATCCAGACAAACGTTAAGAATATTTATGGAGATGTCTTATTAAAAACTGATAATGATGTCACAGTTTGTCGATGTCAGACCAAATACACTACTTTTTATATCTGATATTTAAAATAAAAACTGCGACTCGGACAATAGCATTAAGACTACCATAAGGCACCGGATAATCGACCGTTGAGGCACTCGAAGACTACAATTCGGTGCCATTGAGAAGACTGACTGTGACCCAGACATCTTCCTTATAGCTGTTCTCAGAGCGGGTACAATGCTCACAATGGCCTCAGTCGGTCGCTACAATGGGTCGTTTTCACGGTCTCCGTGCTCGCTAGCTTATTCCATTCTTCGGGCGAGCATTCTGATCTCCGTTAGCTCTGGTTTTATCTTGGGTTAACTCTCCCGATTACTGTGTATGAGGACGAAAGAAAGGATCACACATGAAAAGTCTACAATTTACTTTCTTATAATTATGAGTTGTGTGTAAAGTTCTCCAAACATCTTACAGACTAATTAAGCTGGTTATTTTAATGTTTTAGGCAGACAAAATCTAGAGTAATAACTTCTGATTGAGATAATAATACTATCATTACATTTTATTTTATTTCTACTCCCTTAGGTTTAGGAATTCACTTATATTTTTATAAATGAGCTACTTAACCTTCCAATATGTTTTGTTTTTTTTTAATTCTAAAATTGACAAATTGATTCGTTTTGCGGTGGAAAATCTCATTACCTATAAGACCTACAGACGTCTATCAGCTCTCGAATCGAAACTTATTTAATGTTCATAAATTTATTTTATGATGAGTATTTTCGTATAATGCTTGGTTTCTGTAATATTTGCCTTCATAATGTTAAAGTGAGGTCAAATCCTGGATTTGGACCGTTTTGGATGGCCGCCATTATTTATTTCGGCCAGTTTGAGGTGGCAGACAAAACAATGTTGTTGTGCAAGTTGGCTAAAATGTAAAAATCACATTGAACATTTTCTTCTTATTATACGCATTTTTCGTTCCCAGGCTCTTGGACTATCATGCCAACTAAAAGTAAAAGTAAGCCAGTTGAGTTAGCGAATGAGACATTCACGAAATAAAATAGTTATAATAGTTAAAAGAATGAAAGAGTTATTCCTTCATTAGATCTATTAAATTTTGTCATTGAAATCTAACAGTACACCAATGAAGCACAGTGACACAGAATGTAAACCACACACTCAGATCGAGAGTACAGTTAACCATTAAGGGGTACATAAATGATATGAGAAACCCGCTAAATCAGAGGCGACCTATACCACTTGGCTTTATGGTTTGTAGGTTAATGTTACCATTGCTGCGGTACTGTCCTCGAACGTCGAACGGTGTGACCAGAATGGAACGAAGAGGCAACATACTTTTCAACCTCACTATGATATAAGGTAAAAAGAAAACTGTGTGAGTGACAAGGATGACAAACAAAAGCCGCTCGCATATCCTTAATGAAGAACCTCTCAAGATTCCAGGATGCTCATTACCGCTTAGTAACTTAGTGATATGCAAATTTTACCTTGATGCAGGAAACTGTGCAAGTCTCTAGTGTATTTCATAAAGAAACCTCTTATAACATCGTGAATACCAAAATCTAATGACCCGCAATCATTTTTTTATTTTTTTTTTATTTTATCGGCAAAATACAAATACAAAATCAGTAAAATAGATTTTTTTAAATCGATAATTAAATATATTACACATTAATTCAATCTAAAATAAAAGTACAACGGTTTAATTTATATTTTATAAACAATAATCATATGGAAGAGAACTGTTTAATAAAAAATAACTCCCGAAACTCCAAGAATTCCAAATGATACTGTAGATAAATAGGTGAAAAGTTTCAAAAAAATGCCTACAGTCTCTTAAATGTCGCTAAACAACTAAAACAGTCAATGTTTTTTTTAATTCCAGGACTTCCCATGATGAGAAAAAAAATCATAATCATGCAAAAAAAAAGAGCACATCTTACATCGAGTCTAGCCTAAATATACACTTCAATAATTAAAAGAATAATAATTTTTAATAAGGTTATTTTTAACGCAAATTTTTACTAAGCTGAATCAAGAGACATTGTAATGACAAAAACAGTATCATATCAATTTATTAATATAATATACATATATAATATGAATATAGGTATTTTATAATAATTCATTATATTATACAAGTATTTTAAATTAACAACTCATGATGAACCGAATATCACCAAGAAGCGAATAAAGCTCATTTTTACTATCATACAATACATTCTGAAATTATTGTATCATTCAATTTTATGATAAATGAGTTAAGTACGATTTAGTCACTACTATCGAAGTTTTGAGATGGCGACTGTTTTACATTCTTGGATCAAAAATTACTTCAATCATCCATGACAAATAACGCAAAGCAGTCTTAATTTTCAGATTATCGTAACTAATACTAATGATTGGTACAGAACATTAAAAAGCATAGTAAAAGGGTTCACTAGTTTTTTTAGGACAATGTCAAGAGGGTTAGTTATGGTATGTAGTCGACTTTCCACTATTAGTGAGTATATTTAATAGAAGAAATGAAATTCATCAGTCGAGAAATTAAATTAAGGGACTGAAAAATCAAATATAGTAGCTTTCAATAAAGCTTGGATTGATGTATATTTCTTCATAAAATGATCCATATCTTTATATTGTATGGATATAATCTAAAAAGCAAACCTCGATGGGTGTCTAAAATACTAAGTAAACCCGACACTAGACAATTAATATGTTACAATTTTTTTTTTTAAATTATTGAAAAATGAAATTAATTGTTGTTTGCAAACTGAAACAAATTAAGTTAATAAATACCTTAAGAACTTCTTTTTTGATCAGTGAACGCAAATAGTACCTAACTATTCTTTATATCAAATCATCTTATAGAGTAACCATTAAATATTTTACAATAGTTGACAAAATGATTGTGAGGTGAAAATTATTGGCAAACTATTCAACCTCCACACTGATCTGTCTCTCCTCCTCTCAGATTCCTCCCCACATATACCTAACATTATTCGCTTTCTTAAGTCACACAATCTTTATGCCCAGATCTAACCTATACTCTCCCTGTATTTTCATATTTATAAAACCTGTATCAAATAGTGTAAAGGTGAACATGACCCTTGTGGTTGTTCGTAAAAAAAATATAAAAAAATATGCAAGCAAGAAAACATAAATTACATAATTTAAAATCAATAACCACGAAGAGTATAAATTTATTATTATATTCAATTTATAACACTCTCTTCTAAATCAATACATATAAACACTTATCAATTATACATCATTATCGTTTCGAGGTCTTATCTCCTCATCTTCAGAATATCGTATCAAAAATTGCTTCTTGATGATCAATCAAAATTGTTTCTAGTTCTAATACTATAGTCCTTCTAGCCATTCTTTTATGTTGTTCCAACTCCATATTTTAGATTAATATATCATTTAAAAAAAAACATAAATTTATTGGTATATTCAAATTCTAAAGATGAGGTGATTAAACCCAGAAACGTTAATGGTGTATAATTGGTATGAGTTTAATAAATATATTGATGTAGAAGAGAGATTTCTAATTTGAATATTATAATAAATTTATCCTCGCGCGGATCTCATTACCGCGTATGGGGAGCGTCCCACGGGTGGCGGATGTGGGGATGGTCGGTGGAATTTCTTCGGAAGCTCCTCCCGGCTAAGTCCGATGGACTCGCTGACCAACAATGAGAGCGGCCCCCCAGGCTTGCTGGAGGGTGTGACGTAGGTTCGAACGCCCTACTCACATATTTTAGTTCACAAAATATCACCAAAAGTCATGGATTCTTCTGAGGTAAAACGCTCATTATCCGGAGGTAAACTAGTCCCCCGTTCGGGTCTCCGGGTGAGAAGCGGGCGTTTCCAAAATACATTTTTTAGTTAAAAAGATCTGGGAAACTGAAAAAATGCCAGAAGAATGGAAAGAATCAATACTTATTCCGATTCACAAAAAAGGACCGAGGTCGGATTGTAACAACTATCGTGGGATCTCTCTTCTCCCAGTATGCTATAAAATATTCTCGTCAATTCTAACTAGTCGAATCACGGAATACGCTGAGGAAATTATCGGAGATTACCAATGTGGTTTTAGGCGGAATCGCTCGACTATAGACCAAATATTTTCCTTACGTCAAATATTAGAGAAAAAATTGGAATACAACGGTGTAGTCCATCAACTTTATATCGATTTTAAAAAGGCTTATGATTCAATAGACCGTCAGAAGCTATATAACATCATGATTGAACAGGGAATACCTAGAAAGTTAGTAAACCTAGTAGAGATGTGTTTGTCGGAAACATTCCATAAAGTTAGAATCGGTCATAATTACTCCGAGAGATTTGAGGTGCGATCGGGTTTGAAACAGGGTGACTCCCTTTCACCTGTGTTATTTAATATAGCTTTAGAATATGTCATAGAAAAGGTGATGTGTACCGAGAAAGGCTTAAATATGGGTGACAAGATTCCGGTTTTGGGGTATGCCGATGATCTGGTACTGCTAGGTGAAGACACGGAAACCATACAACTAAATACAAGTGTGTTAATAAAAACCGGTAAAGAAATAGGACTCGAATTAAATACCGATAAAACGAAGTATATGATTAGTAGCAGAAACGGTGTCGATCTTGGTGATATTGATGTATCAGGTCATACTTTTGAACACGTAGAGAAATTCAAGTATTTAGGTTCAATTATAACTAGAAAAAATGAAATCCAGGAAGAAATAAAGTCCCGGTTAAAGGTGGGAAATGCGTGTTATTATTCAGTTGCTAAGTTACTTAGATCGCGGCTTCTATCTAAAAACTTAAAGATTAGAATTTATAAAACTATTATTCTTCCAACGGTTCTTTACGGATGTGAAACGTGGCCGCTTACTTTAAAGGATGAACAACGGCTTAAGGTTTTCGAGAATAAGGTACTGCGTAAAATATTTGGTCCGAAGAAAGATGAGGCCACTGGGGAGTTTAGAAGGTTGCACAACGCGGAATTGCGGAGTTTGTACCCTGTGAATATAATTGAGTTGATAGCATCGCGGAGACTCAAATGGGCGCGTAAAGTTGTTGGGCTTAGTGAGGAACGGATTCCGAGAAAGTTGGTATTCGCTGAACCGACTGGTAGGCGTCCGAAAGGTAGGCCGAAGCGGAGATGGGAGGATTGCGTTAAGGCTGATCTCGGGAGCTTGGGCTTGAATGGTGAGCATTGGACGATTCTGTGTAGGCGGAATTTGGTGGTATCGGCATCGAACCTTCGGGTTCGCTAAGCCTATTATTATTATTATTATTATTATTATTATTTATTATTATAATAAATTTATTCTCTACGTGGTTAGTGATTTTAAAATATATTAATCTAAAATATGGAGCTAGAACACCATATATGAATTGCTAGAACTTTAGTATTAGAACTAGGAACAATTTTGAGTGAGCATCAAGGAACAATTGAGACGTTGATTTCCAAAAGAGACTATTCCATTCTAGGAAATTTTACAGGAAGCGCCAAAATCTCTCGTTATCATATTATTAAACCTGCTAATTTGATTCTTTTCGCATCAAAATATAGATTTTTTTTTTACTATATTAGTAAAACCATATTAAAGTTAGGAAATGAAATTTTTTAGTATGATTTAGAACGAAACTAAATGAGTAATTAGTACCTTAAAAAATTAATAGTATTTCTAAATCGCGTTATTAAAGGACTTGAGTGCTCATGAGATACAATCAAATTTAAGATTCAGATAAAACTAAATGATGAGAGTACAAATATGTAAAAAAATCAATTTCGTAAAAAATGTCCTTTAGTACCTTTTGGAAATCAACGTCTCAAGTTTTGATACGATATTCTGAAGATGAGGTGATTAGACCACGAAACTTCAATGATGTATAATTGATATGAGTTTAAATATCTTGATGTACAAGAGAGTGTTCTGTTTGTTTGTTTATTTATTTAACGCCACTTTATGCTACTATGGCTAATCGGACAGTTGGTGGTAACTAACAGTTGGTGTCCTAAATTTTGCCTATCCAGGTTTTATTAGGATAGGGATCTGAGAGTGTTCTAATTTGAATATAATAACAAATTTATACTCTTCGTGGTTAGTGATTTTAAATTATATTAATCTAAAATATGGAGCTAGAACTCCATCTATGAATTGCTAGAACTTTAGTGTTAGAACTAGGAAGCTATTTTTTATACGATATTCTGAAGATGAGGTGATAAGACCTCGAAACTTCAATGATGTATTATTGATTTGAGTTTAAATATTTTGATATAGAAGATAGTGTTCTAATTTGATTATTATAATAAATGTTTTTTGAGTCACAATTCGGATAAGACCGACCATTCATTAATGCCAGAGGCTCATAATTAGACTCGACTAGGAAATATAAGTTGACAAGAGGAATTTCATCATCATAATGAGTGAAAGTAAAAAGAGCGACTCCTTTCTAAAAAATAAAAAGAAGTCGAGGTCCTTAGGGTTGTAAAAAGAAGACTCCTGGATGCCTGGTTCCTTGATGCCCTTTAATAAATGAAACTGAGTCAGATATCCAAGGGTACAATGGAACAAAACCCTCTTTTGTCATCCTTGTTGTTCAAATTTGTTAATGTCAATCTTGGCTCAGCTTGGTATGACGGTATTTTACAAAAAAAATACACCAAAATGTCATCTGCTGTGGACCAACTTAACAGAGAGGGTGGTTTTGAAAAACATATATAGAGTTCTAAACATTTTAAAAAGGAAATCTAAATGAAAGTATTAACTTTTCAAGAATAAAATTTTTAATTACAACCATATATTCATTTTTAAGCATAGGTTCAAAATCTATACTCTACCACTCCAAAAATCTTTTCAAAGATTTTTCTAATAATTTGGATCTTTTATATTATTTTTTCTTTAATACTCCTTCATGAGCTTTTGCCATTCTACTCCGTAGTATCTACAATATTAAATTAAATTTGCGTATATCTATAAACATTGGTTAGTAGTTCACTTGTTTTTCAAACAACATATTGTAGTCTGAGGAGTTTTAACTAGAGAAAAAAAATCTTAGTACAAGATTAATACATATTTAGGGAAAAAGCATTATTAATGAATGCACTATATTCTCATAATTTAGCAGCATATATGAGATTAACATGGGTTAGATATTTACACGAAACTCTCTTTTAAATTGGCTTGGCATCCTATTGCACTACTAGGATAAGATATTTTTCAATAGCGAAATTTAGATACGAAAATTCACAAAGTAATGTTCCTTTAAGCTACATAATCTTTAGTGACATTTTTTAACCTTAAAAAAATAGAGGACATGTTCGTGCTTTATCTTCAGTTACGTTGTGCTATGAATAACTAAACCAGCCTGCACTTCTGTTAGTAAACACTTAAACACTTTAAAAATAGTCTTGAGATTTTCATTAATATATATATATATTCTCTTATTCTCTGTGTGTACACATATTTAGTAACATGCGGACTGAAATAAGTTTAATTGTTGAATTATTGAATCAAAATTATGTGTCCATATAATTTCAGGAATGCGAATAATATCAGTTGGCTGGATAATAAGTTAATTTTTTACGGCATGTCTTACCTTAATAATATCAAAAATTTAAAGTAACATACAGAATTATAAGCCCAATCAGGTATCAAAAATATGGTTTTGGCAATTAGGCCCATTGCGGAATACAGGAAAGGTAGGTGTTGGGTTAGGTCCTAATATAAGAAACGAATATTTTGATACTGGTAGGAACCTGGGTAGCAAAAATATTGGTTAAAAAGAGCTTAGCTCTACTTCAGATACAAATATTGTATTAAAGAAAGATGAAGTCATTTTTTTGGTTTGAATAATAAAAGAAATAGCAAGTAAATTGGATAACCAGATATAAAGTTGCATTAAGAAGGAAAAAAAAAGGTTAATTTTAGATAGATTTGACGAGACACAGGACCCAATTGAATGGTTGGAACGGTACGAGCCTAATTATTTGTGAACATAGTTAGTTACACATGGACTATAATAAGTTTATTAAGGTTTATTATTTTCAATAATGAACTTTTGTAATCGACCACAAAAAAAAAATTACCCCTCCCACTAAAAATTCGAGGGCTTACGTTACAAGATACGTAGAACCCGAAACCAAATTTAAAAAAAAATTGGTTTGTCCGCTGCATTTCTCCGAAAGTACTGGGCCATTTTTTTTTTTTTAATTTGCCATAAAAATATTAGGGCAGGCAATGATGATCCTAAAACCTAGACGCTGATATCAGCTGGTTATTTTCAAAATGGCGACCGATTAAGAGATATTTAATTTAATAACTTTTGAAGGTAGAAAAAAAATTATTAGTGTTTTTAACCAAAAAACCGCTAATAATTATAAAAAACATTGAAATTCTACGCATAAATATGCCCATAACTCAGTTATGTTTTTAAGATAGAGAAAAATATGTATAAAGATTAAAAATTTGTAAAGTTCGATAAAAAAAAATAAATAAAAAAATTGATCTCTATATTCAAGTCACAAATTATAATATATGTAATTCCATCAAAATTCGATTATTATTGAAGACAGAGAAATATTGAATCGTTTCGAAATAATAAACCATTATATAATAATTTGCAGTTTTTTTAAATTTATTTTTTACTGCTATGTTAAGATTTGTATGTTATTAACGGGCGTAATAATCTAGAAATTTATCGCCCTAAAACACCTTGCCTACCTGTATGTTATTAACGAGTAATTTATTATTCTTTTAAATCAATAACATTTGTTTAACTTACTTACATATATGTGATACGTAATCAGCAAGTATTACGATAACGAACTTAAAATAGCATCTAGAAATATGTCATAAACAGAGGTATAAATTAGATGTTTATATCTACTTCCTTTTTTTTTTTTTTTTAACTCTTTATTTGTAATTCTTTTAGCTACAATTCCTAGGAATTCTCCTTTGAAATAAATTTTACCACGACATGATATTATTGAGGAAAACAATTTGTACTCTAATGGATTCACTAGTAACGATGATAGTTCTCAATATATAACTGTTGGCCCTTTCATGCTCCAGAACTTCAACAACAGGATAGGGACAGTCCCTTTCGTAATACCTTAGATTACAGTTGGTTGATGATTTATTTCCAATATGATCGAGGGAAGTCCAAGGTAAGCTTATAATCGGGAGAGACGGATGGAGAAACAGAAAGGGATTTGTCAGGGGCTTATGGCTTGGGGAGC
Source organism: Piezodorus guildinii (assembly GCA_023052935.1). Lineage (NCBI taxonomy): Eukaryota > Metazoa > Arthropoda > Insecta > Hemiptera > Pentatomidae > Piezodorus > Piezodorus guildinii. The sequence continues at coordinate 103,031,836 of CM041297.1, forward strand.
CTATTCATCCAACACTCGGTTCCGTTAAATCGCCCTTTTGTGCCTTACCGCGAGTCATCTCTGAGCTTCTCTTGACCTCTCCACTACCTCGGCTATAGCGCGGAAATTCTGAACATTGTAACAAAATGCCCGATATTTATCAAATAATATTAAGAGACACGTTCTCAATTCAACATGGTGAAGTAGAGGTTTCTGAGGATAATAAAGATATAGCAGACGGTCAAGAGAAATAATAAAAACCCTTCAATTTAAACATCTAATTAGACCAAAAACGGTTCATTTGCATGTTAGATTTTTCTTCGGAGTTGAGCTCTGGGGCTCTACTAAACCATCAAATTCTTTCCGTATTCAATCCTTACAATCCAAAATCCTTCGGAAAATCCTCAACGCTCCTTACTTTGTCACGAATAAACTCATACATAAAGACCTCAATATCCCATATGTTGCTGATTTGGCCCGGACCAGGTATCAATCCTTCCATGAAAAACTCCACTCCCATTCTAACCCACTAGTTTCAATCCTTGCTTCCTCTTCCATTCCTGACAATCCTCCGAGGCGTCTGAAAAGGAGATGGCCTAGAGACCTTCTAGTTTAGATTACCCAGCGAGTAGTGCCATTGGGCATTTACTCTTCATGTCTTTTTCATGTATTTCTGTTAGCTAATTTACTTGATTACCGTCAGCCAAAGGGTGGCCACTCACAAAATTAGTCGTAGGGAGTAATGACCTACACTAAAAATTGCATCATGAAACGTGAGTGTAAACGCCCAGGGCCTACACGGCCTATCGCGCCAATGGAAGAAGAAGAATTTACTTACTTAACTAATACAGTTGTAAATTTCAATAAATGATTAAAAAAATTAAAAAAAGATTTTTCTTTCTAACCACTCATATCCGCCATGCTTCTTCCCGACTATCATTCAAGTCCTAGCTGTTCCAGTACCAACTGTCATTCCAAAAAGACGCTCAACAAGCCTGATATTTCAAATCAAATATCAATTAAAAAAAAATGTGTTATTTATTGTTCATATTTTACTTAGTTAATGAAAGAAAGAAAATAAACTTTATTTACATGTTGACAAAATATTTACAGATGATTTCGGATAAGACATCCTTACAATTAGCAAAATGTTTTGTTCGTTTGGTAATTATAATCTATAAGCCTAATGACTAAATATGTGTTGAAATTAAATTTATTCATTTATTTATGACGCGGAGGTAATTGTTAATTATCCGCATTGATAGATTTTACTTAGTTAATGAATCAATTATTATGAATCAGTTTCAATGTTTAGTTTTATTCAACACACTAATCTATTACAAGTTATTTATTTATTTTACTCTTTTGTTTTATTTTATACTTTAATCCATTATTTTTTTCATATATCATTGTGAATAAGAATTAATTATAATCCTTTGGTCTTTAAGGGACCCTGTTCCAGGATAAAAATGTATTTCTTTCTATTCTATTCTATAATATAACATAACACTGGAAAGAGAAATATTTTAGAAAAGTTAATATACAATAAAATAAGTCACAAGTTATTAAAAAGTTGTTATTAGCGTGCAACTTATGAACATATATATTTTAATAAGGAGTGTATGGTGCTTGAGTGTATTAAATTTTTAAATGTAATTCGAGGAAGTTCATTTGAAATCTAAAATAGTAGTAAAGTGAATAAAATAGGTAACGTTTAACATATCATACAAATAAACAAACGAATTTATGCCGATTATTAGGTATATGAGTAATATCTAGTAATATCTATCTATTAGTATATCTATTATCTCTCTCTCTCACTCTCTCTCTCTCTCTCTATATATATATATATATATATATATATATATATATATATATATATATATATATATATATATATATATATATATACTAATAACGTAGGAAAATAGTTTTTAATATTGGCTTTATTATTTCGCTCGGTGATCAGACTTAATTGATTTTCACTAAGTACTATTGACTACTAAAGAAAAAGAAATGTATATCCATGTCGTCATCCATTTTCGGAGGAATTCTGAGATAAATATATCTTAAATCAAATATTTGTTTCATGATGGCAGATATTTAAAATTAAAAAAAAACTGAGATTAAAAATCCGTTGGAGATGATGTATGAATAATATTTTCATGAAGAAAATCATAACTAGTTGCACACATTTTACAATAATATTTTCATATTTAAAATAATTAAATTCGTTAATAGTAGTTAATTAATGACTGAATTATAATGAATATTATAATTCATGAATCAGTATTACTAAAAACCAGATTAATAAAAAGCTTTGACAGCGGACAGAAGTTTGATCTATGTCTTCGGTCTGGCACACTTTCTAACTCCGTAATAGTCTTCCTTATCTAAACGCCGGTGGCTTTTCCATTTCTGGATTCCATCTGGAGAAAGTGCTCTTCTGGTCAAGATGATTTGAAAATCCTCGTCTCCTAGTTGCCCAAACTGTCTCAGCAGGATCATCATAACCCGAAACGAAATCGAGAGCTTCCATTACGTTTTTATCGAGCCCTCAGGGTCTCAACACCTACGTGAGCTCCTCTTAGAGAAAGCGTTAGGGACATACACCGCATCATCACTTCCTTTACGGTTAACACCTGACGGCAACAAAACCATTTTTATAAAGATTTGAATATACATTTTATAAAAACAAATAATACATTTACTTAAACTAATTAAACAATATAATATTGCAAAATAAGCGTTCATATAGTAAACAGTAGATTTGAATTATTAAAACAATAATATCCGTTCGTGTAGAACGTGTAGTAGCATCTCAACGACAGGCAGGTGTTGCTGATAATACCTCAGCACTGTTTCACCTGATTAAGTGAGTTGAATAACCTCCTCCAGCCCTGTTTGTTTCTTTGCAACAGCTATCACAAGTTACAAATACATATGCCATCCTATAGAAAGTAGAAATGGATCTGAATCAAGGACATTCTTAAGTGATGGTTTTACTTTGAATAAAACTAGAATGGGATACCGTTGATTATTAGTTTACAAATAATGAGGTTTTTTTTTTCTGAAAATTTAGCTAAAGAATTACTACCGGATCCCGGATTCGTACCTTGGTTGTAGCAGAATGAATTTTTATGTTAAACGTGCAGAGATTCTGGAGAATAAAATAACATGAAAATATTCATGAAAACTAAATCACGCATCTCCAACGGATTTTTTAATCTCAGTTTTTTTTAATTTCAATTTCCTCCATCTTGAAACAATTATTTGATCCAAGGGAAGGGGGACTTTAATTCACTGTTTAAAGGGGTCATATGAGACCTCTTCGGTGTAACAAGGACAAATCTTAAAAATATGTTCAGGATTAGCCAAAGTAGGGAAAATAAGTGAGGAGACGAGGAGCTTAGGGGTGGATGGCGGGAGCGATAGAAAAAATTGAGGGTACTTATTGTTCTTCGGAAGATTTGGGCAATATGGGATTTCCACGAGAGGGTTTTGTCAATGGTAATACCCAGGTTTTTGACAGAGGAAGTGAAGGTGATTGGGTGATCATTAAGGGTTAGACTTGGAAATGTGATCTGAGGAGAGAATTGGAACCTATAACAATTGCCTGAGATTTCATAGCATTTAGCCTTAGTTTATTCAGGGTTGTCTAGGACTTGTCCAGCATTCTATCTAAGTCATTATGAATATTGTCAAATGCTACTTGACACTAGGAGGGAGAGAAGAATAAGTAAATCTGGTAATCATCAGCGTATAAGTGGTGGGAGCAGTGATGGATGGAATTGGGAAGATCATTGATATAGGAATTAAAAAGGAGAGGAGATATGCTTGAACCCTGGGCCACACCTGCCGAGAGGGCAAGGAAGGGAGAAAGAGGGTGGTTAGGAATGGTGACAGCTTCAGTCCTATTAGAGAGAAATGATTTAAGCCAATGAATAGAGCTGTTTGAAAAGGATAGAGACTGTAGTTTGGAAAAAAAGGATAGAGTGATCAAGTAATCATAATTCAGAAAATTTTATTTATTTATTAATTAATCAATAATTTCTGTTACTTTGTAACAGAAAATTTTATTTTTTCTCCAAAAAAAAAACAAACTTAAATGCAATGCATTTTACTTAAAAACTTTTAAGAAAGAATTCCCTAAATGATAGTAAAAACCATATTAAAATCCGCCCAGGGTTTAGATGAAGTTTGTGGAAACCAAGGATTATTATATCATTTTATATATATATATATATATATATATATATATATATAGAGAGGGGAGAGAGAGAGAGAGAGAGAGAGAGAGAGAGAAAGAGAGAGAAATATTTTGTATATTACTACCTAAGTACTGAATTTTCCTTGAAATTTCTGAAAACACTGAAGTCTTTTGTTAGACCATTTGAAGATTAAACTCCTTCACCCCAGCGATCGTTAAAATGCGAGCCCTTCGACCCCTCAATAAAGAGAAACGAATGGACACCATTAATCCTCTTTCACAAGATCCCCACGTACAGAATGCCCCACCCCGAGGAATGCACCCAATTATGGTTAGCCAAACGTGCAACGATAAGACCCTTTCCAAAGCGATTGAAAATGTTTTTTCAAAATCAAAATGACTGATGACCTGGAAGACTGACAATGCAATCCTCCCACGATGGAATACCAGAGGATGAATTATGGCCCTGATACCGTGGGGAACGTACACCGCCGGTCGAAGCATCGTTCCCTATCTCGTCCATCGGATATCGCTTCGGCTTCTGAAAAACAATATACTACAGTGTAAACGGGATTTTAATATTCATGATTGTTCCGCAAATCGTATTTTTTATTTGTTTTCTAATTTACATTTTTTTTTTTTCCCTCAAATCCATTTTTAGATTCAGTAGATAATAAATCAGTGCTACATTGCAAAGAAAAATGCCTTAAATAAGCTTAAACCACATGGCACAAATAATACCATAATTAGCCTGAGCAATAAATGGGAAAAAATGAGCAAAGCCATTAACGTTAGAACGCCTTTCAAATACAAGGACTTAAGGAAAATTGCCTACCTAACATGTATGAGGTCATTGTTTATTTTTTAACTTCACTTAATACTACAATGACTAATCGAAAGATTGCAGTCCTAAATTTTGCGTATCCAGATTTAATTGGTACATGGATCTTTAACAAGTATCTGACAGCGTACAGGCTCTGGACCTCCATTTTACGTTCCCTCAGAAGTACGGCTTAACTAACGATTTTTTACTCCCTTTAATTATCCAACAGCCGTCTGATTGGTATGAGCCAGCGGCATAGAAGGCTTTTATGTTACTAAACGCTCTATCACAGGTGACCACAGGTACATGGACAGTTTCTGGTTTTTGAACTGAAAAGTACTTTTAAATGATTATAAATCCGATTTTATAATTTTTAAAAATAAATTATGTATTATTTTTCCATGTTTATTGTTGTGACATTTTAAATCAAATCCCATAAAAAATTATCATGCACGGATTTTATAGCCGCTGATCTCCAACACGCATTTTGCTTCTTTTTTTTTTAATTCAGGCAATAATGTAAAAAAATATTTATATCGGCATAATAATATGTAACTGTATGGAAATATTATACAATGATATTATGTACAACAAAATAAAATTATTATGTTTTTTGAAGATTGAAAATAATTTATTTATTATTATCACGCACTGATTTTATAATAGCTATAGGAGTACAATCACATAACCACCAGTGATGTGTAAAATATATTTATATAACAATGTATAACTATAAACAATTTTAATTGTATTTAGAAGTCTATTTATTTATATTACAAATGACCCTCAAGACTTGATAACAAATCCTATTTGGTCAGTTAGAAGTACATACTTAGTATTATGTATTTTAAAAATTAGAAAATCAGTTTAATCAAAACTGATCGTTTTACTTCAGGACTTAACTGTAATTAGTACTCCAAAAACGTACTTCATCAGTGGTTGAATTTCTATTAATCGCTCAAAATATATCATTAAAAAAAATCTAATTCGTAAAGAGATTAAATGGAATAAAAATAATTAAACGTGTAAGTAGATGGGCTCGATGAAAAGGCAATTCTTCACTCTAACAACTTCCCACGTATTCAGACATTTCCACATCCTATAACCAGGTTATGTATTGTCGATGAAATTAATGTATTCAAGGATAAATTTCAGCTCAAAAGATTATATCTATGATTATCACGTGCCCCTTTGTCAGATGTATAATTAGGTTATTTAATTCCTAAAACCTACGCTTTGCCTAGAAAATTAGGAAATCTGACGGAACGTTGTTATCTGGGTTCTTATAAATGGGCTAATCTGATTACTATAGCTAAACTCTACATTAAAAAGTGAAGGTAACCCTGATGACAAGATCATTGTATATTCTTTGGTGTGGTAAGCACTAAACGAAAAGTTCAGTAGCACTTTTTTCTCTATTACGATGGCAAATAGGCAAGTTCCACAAAGCTATACCCAAAAAAAGAAAAGAATGATGGTCATTTTCATAATTAATTCCATATTAACTAAAGTATGATTTTTTATTATGTTATATTTTTTAATTTTATTATTTTCAGTAATCAACCCTTGGGATCGAACAAAAAAAAAAAAATTTTAATCACCGTCACTCAAAATTTGAAAGTTTTTTTGATTTGTTACTAGTTTCATAAGTCAATCCACTGTGTTCCTCTCAACCCAACGTTAATATAAGCCATTTAGTTTCAAAATGGTGACTGATTAGAGTTGTTATATGCCCATTATTCGGTTATTTATAAAGACAGAGATTTTTCTTATTTTCATAGATGGTAATTTGGAATCTTTATACACACACATATATATATAACAGAGTTTATATAAAACTATATATGTTTGTGTGTATAAAGATTCCAAATTATCATTATATCGATTTTTGAACAATATAGTGTCATACATAGAATTGTTTGGATGTTATAATTTTCGTGTGCAAAAAAACAAAAGAGCGAAAGAGTGTTGTTTAAAAGATGTTAATATCCATCCAGTTCGGTTCTATGAATAACACTATTTTATTTTAAATTGGCATGAATATGAGATCAACAAAATTTCGAAACAACCTAAATGCAATTGTTTATTTATTGACCGAACCTCGAGACCCGTAGAAAACTTTAATTATGAACTGTCGAGAACCAAAAATATATACACATAACAGATATGACAATTGATTTGAGATGTTATATCCGGATTAAGGTATTACGAAAATGAAACATTGAGAAATTAATTACTTAAATACAAAAACAAGAGTTCATTGTTGAATTTTAAATACAAATTTTTAAATTTTACTCTTTTTAGTTTTCATATTAGAAAGAAGTGTTATTGATATAAGTATATGATGTTTTTATCTAAATCATAACTAAAATCCTAGGGACATTTTGAATTGCTGTTTAAATGGCACAGTTAATTATTCTTGTTTAACAAGAAAAAAAAAAAGCAAAACTCCATCATAAATCTCTCATATCAATATGTTAATTTTCATAAATGAATTCCCAAGACTTGGTCCGATATAATAACCTTCTTATTTACAAGGTACCCCACCGAGTGGAACTTATGCAAGGACGATACAACTTTGCATAACATAGTTGCCTCCTTGAGAAAGGAGGGAACATATGAAATACAAATGGCCTACAAACAGATGCGGGAACTTCTCGACAGTCGGCCGTCCCATTCTTATGCGATTGTAGCGCTCTTGATAAGCTGCTGTCAACCTAAATCAGTCGTCATTTAGTCTAAGGTTAGCTTTGTCTATCTTTGTCCATATTAGGCTTTCTGAATTTTTCAGTACGTGATCCTTTTCTTAAATATATCTCTACATACATAACTAAAACATACTTGTTAGTCAAGAGTCATTCTAGACCAATCTATCATAACACTACAACAAATAAATACATTTACACATATATGTGTACATTCAAAACTATTTTAAATATGCTGAAACATTATCTTACGTAATTAGGAACCATCTCAGTTTAGTATGACAAAAATTAAGTGTTAACAGCATATTTTATGTTGAAGAATAAGAAAACTATAAGAATAATACAACTTCTAATCATAATATGATCAAATTATTTATTATTATCAGAATATTTATTTTTAAGTTATATAATCAATAAAATAGTCCTTAATCAGCTTACATTATTCCAACATATAATATTAAAATATTTCGAGGTGTTTATAAAACCAGGTCCTGCAAAATCTATTTATAAATAATTTATACAATATAATACTCATTTCAGTAGTTCACAAAGTGTGAATTCAATAGCAGTCAGTAGAAATTTAAATAGATTTTCATGATGTAATGCTCATAAATTAATTTATACATTAAAATTTCTATCTCTATAGGATCAAGAGTTTGTTTTAAATCAGAGAATTCTAATTACCCTAATTATTTTTAAATTGTCAATATCTAAAAATAATCAATACTTTAGAAAACCCATTAATTGTATTTTTTTAATTTGTTGATCCGCCTGTACTCGACGGAGTCTTGGTGTAAACAAAATAATAACAAATTAATTTAGATCAAGTTCAAATAAACGATTTACTGAAAACAAGTAATTGAAAGAAATTAAGCAGAGTAAAGTAATATTATTTTTCAGTTTAGGAGTAGGAGCTGAAAAACAAAACATAAATATGTTTGACAGTTATTTTCTGATTAATTTAAATACAACATTATATCAATTAAATCCCGCTTGGAAAGATTTTTTTTTTAAAATATAGTGGACTCTAGCCACAATTTTCATAGTTTATTGAACTAATAAAATTGCTAGACTAAAACGCGGTTTTCCTATTACTAAAGAGAGAGGATAAAACATCTCTTCATATTCATCTTTTTGACAATGCCTGCAATTAATATTCAAAAAACATAATAGTAAAACAAATCCATTGCTCTACACCTTTCATCCATCATAGTTTTCTAGCCTCCAGCATTTATTCAACTCTCTCTTGCGTGAAGGGCATATCGTGCGAGCTATGAACCACGAGCCTACAAGAAGCAGGAAGTGGACTAGAGGCGACCGGTTAAAGAAATATAAAGAAGAGAAAAAGCTGTTGACAACTGGGCCGGCCTTTAAGAGGTTGTACTAACGGTAAGGGTGGATGGCGAGCTGTGTCTTCCCTTCCTCGCTTCCTTCTTCTATACTCAGAGGAGAAAGAAGAAGATGCGGGAGGGTGTTATGACTAGATATCGGGTAGAGGCGTTAAAAAATCGATGGAAGATGAAAACAAAGCACATATAATTAAGAGCAATAATATAAAATAGAAAATAATTTTTATTCTGGGTCTGAGTCCCTTAAGAATAACAGAATGTACAGTTGAAATATACATGTCTGGCCAACAGACAAAATGAACATAATTAACTACTATTTGCGATTATGGATGAATATATTAATATATACAATACAAAAAAAAATTCAGAAAATAATTATGTTAGACAAAATGAAAAATAAACATATTGATAAGAGAGTTTAAATATAAAATAAGAAGAAAAAATAAAACAGTAATTTTATTCCAGTATTTTAGTCTTCTAAGAATAACGTTAGCTTTGACATAATAAAGAATCAATGAAAAATAGACCAAGTCGACTTAAATAAAAATAATATACTAAAATGAAATGAGTTCTTCTAGTAACAATAAAAAAAAAAAAATTACTGTAACGATTAAACAAAAATAAGTTCTCTAAATAGTTAAGTTGAAGTATCATAAATAAATACTAGTGAAAAAAAATTGAATACAATCTAACACTATTTTATATTGCCAAGCAGCGTCATATACAAGCACCGCCAACTCTGTTTTTTCTTTAAATCCATAATATCATTTTTTTTTGAGCGATTAACTTAATAATGTAAAGCTCAATCAAGCAATATTATTTCCTCTTCTTCATCTTCATCTTTCCTCTCTACCGCACAGCAGTGTGAGGAGGTCGCTTCTAGAGGCTGATCCAGGCATTCCTATTCTGAGCCATTTCTCTCGCTGAGCTCCAATCTATATTCCTTTTTCTGATCCCATCCTCCCAAGTCTTCCTAGGTCTTCCTCTTGGTCTCCTTCCCTCTACTTTCACCTCATACGTTGCTTTTTCCACGCGATACTCTGACATTCTTGAGACATGGCCGTACCATCTTAGCTGGTTTTCATCAACAACATCCTCGGCCGATCTTCAAAGATGGAACTTATTTTGTATTCTTATTGTCTTAAAAAAATTAATACAATTAATAACAAAAAATAGTAAAACGATTATCTTTCGATATAATATGTAATTATTCCATATTCTGGTGATTATTAAACCATCCCTATTAGACAGATTCACTAGTTTTAGAACTATATCTTGATAAAAATTCATTCACATAACAAGTGACGTATTTAGTGTCAAATCTGTTTGCCTTATATTTCTGAATTTGCGACCTAAGATCCGACCATACAATAGATATTCTCTTCTTCTGATAAAACCTAGTAAAAAAAATTTTAATTATTTCTTCATTAACTAAATTAATTTTGATTTTCAAAGAAAAGGAAAATGTATGGTAGGGTTTCATATTATTCCTGGTTCTTAAAATGAAAAATAAATATGAAGACTACTAAAAAGAACAAAAAAGACAAATTTACGAAAGTGTTGGCGCTAATTATTCGTAGTTCGACTCTCAGAACACACTATTAGTTCAATATTTCCAAGTTCGATCTATTTAAAGCTATAAAAAGAAATGGATGAAATATACCTGAACAGTAATATAATGAGTGTTCATGACAATAAAAATATTTCTATAAAATAAATCCTCAATGTCTTCATTGCTTATTCTTAGAAATATGCATATGGTAAATATATTTTTATTTAACATTTATGTGAATGTATATCATTTTTTTAATTAGTATATAAACTAGTTATTTTTTTATGTTAGTTATTAATTATTGATATATTTTAGTGAGTCCTGAATGATGGGGAAGGCCCCGAAACGTTGACTCGTTAAAGTTTATTGAAATAAACTGTTTTTGGAAGACATAGAAACAACCAATCATTTGATATCATATTGCAATCTCCTTTCGTTTAACTTTTATATATATATATTTATTTATTTTTTTATTATTAATGTTAGTTTTAAGACCATTTCACTATAAATCTTAGACCTATGCTGTCCAGTTTTTTTTGTTTTTTAATAACTTTCTTACATTTTTGTAGTTGGCATATGTTCTGATTGTATGTTTTTTTTAATTTCCTTTCATATTCCTTTTCTTTCTAATCATATAAGATTTTTATAATGTTTCTTTTATTTATATAATTAATATATTATATTATAATTTGTTTTTTTTTGTTTTTTTTTTTTTTTTTTTTTTTTTTGTCATCCTTAACCTCAGGGGATCATTAGAGTCGGGAAATTTTCTTTATAATAATTTGTATTCTTCAGGAATCGAAATAGATGACGAAATTCTCTTTCTTATAGCTTTTATAACTAGTATTTAACTTTCCGGCCAGATTATTGGTATTTTGGCACTGGGTGTAAATAGATCTCTGAGAAGGTAAACATGTGTAAATTCTAATTCGGCATATGAGTTCTTTCCTTCCTTTGCCCTCCTATTCCTAGTACTACCATATTACCAACTACATGAATTTTCATCTCTTTCAACCTTTTTCCCTGTTATGAAAAAGGATTTCTTTCTAAGGCTTAACCAGCTCATCTAATGTCAAGCCTCATAATATGTCTGTCTGCCAGTTTATTCTCATTCTCTATGTAAAAATACATAAGTATTGTGAGATCAAAAGTGAATAGATAGTCCTGAGGATTTTCAAATAATCGAAATTCATTGCATGTGATTTATTCAAAGTTAAAAATAGATTAACCACAGACATTTCCTTTCTCTTTCAAGTTATTTTAATGGATTTAATTAGGCACCTTAGAGGCAACAGAAGCTGGTGCAAAAAGATGCCTGGGACGAAACCTGGAAAAAGCTGCTGTCTATCACCATAAGAAGACGGTGGTAGTTTCTCCATCCTGCGTTGGAGGCGCATGCGCCGCTTGTTGTCTAAGTTCCGCGGAAGAGAAAGAAACGCGATGCTCATTTCTCCATTTGCGATTTCTTTGAAGGAACGCCGACATCCTAGAACCACAATTGCCGCTGAAGAAGGGTAAAGGCATCAATAAGATAGGCCATGTATAGTTCATCCGGAGGACAAGAAACGAGTCCGAACTACTTCAACGGCTGAAGAAACGATAACGTCTCAGTCTGCGGCCGCCGTGGTTTCCGACTCAGCTAGTTTAGTGGAATCGTTTGAGAGAGGCTGGAGTAGATGAGTTGGTAAATTGTTTCTTGAGATCGATCCAATTAACTGTAAAATGTGCCTAAGTATATACCCTTGTAAAAACAAACAGTAACCTCTTTCTATTTTAAGTCTGTAAATTGATCATAGTGATAAATTACACTTGGTATACAGGATTTATGATTCATTGATTTTAACTTTATTTCACAATAAAGTAAAGTTTTAAAACTTTTAAATCCAACATTGTGTCTCAATTAGTTCTAAATATATAATTATGATGTATTGGGTAAAATTTATTTAGCACTGAATAAATAAAAATACGATTCGGCAATTCAATTACTGCTCATTGGCCATTTTAATAAAATAAATTAATACAAATTTTAATATGAAAGCTTATAAAAAAAAAAATCATTTCACTGAAATAATCAAATAAAAAATACCTTAAAGATAATAAAAAAGTATTAAAGAGAATTTTAAAATGAAATTAATTAAAAAATAAAAAAAATAAACTATGGAGAAAAATTGGGAAAATATTATTTTTTCTTCGATGTTATTATTAATGTATACTAATTCTAAAAATTCTAAGGTGCATCACACAACTTTGACTTGCAAGCGAAAGAAATTTTATAAGGATTTAGAAGATTTAGTAGCAAGACTAATATCAAACGATTTTATACCGTAATTTAGTTTTTATTGACACTTTAGGCAATTACCTAATCGTAGAAATTATAACAAAAACGTAAGTTAATTGTTTTCAATACACTCCCTATAAACTTCTACTTCTTTACTTGTTATATATTATATTATTTTATATTTATAAATATTTAAATCTTGAACTTAAATCTTAAATATATATTGTTATTCCTTTGCTTCAGTAATGTGTTTTATGTGGTAATGTATTGAAATGCAAGGGAAAATATTTTTTCTTTTCCCACCTTGAATTGAAAATCAAAATCTTCGTTCTATTCTACTCATTAATTAGCGTTGCACAGTCATTAAAAAAATAAAATTAAAGACAAATTAAAAGGAGAAAGTTCGATGATTAAGTCCTGTCATACTGTAACCTTAGCATTGAAGAATATATAATTATGCTTTAATATAACGAGTGAAATAAAAAACGAATATTTTCACGACCGCAATACTTTTCCTTGCTATTTATTTCATATATAAGTAAGTTAAAATAAAATAAATGTACTTAAAATACTGCCAAGGTTGGTGGTTTATTGGTTTAGTAAAAGATCAATGCTTGAGATAGGGTCCAATTACTTATCACAGTCAAATATTTTGGATTTTGTAGAAAGTCAAGATAACTCTAACCAAAAAATAAAAATTTGTACTTCAATCCCTACCATCAGAATTTCAACTAGGGATATACTAGTAATCAATTGTGTAATTAGTTGTAAATTAATCATTACTGTATGATATTTTTAAATTAACAAATAATGTGTTGTTTTGTTTTTTTTGTTAGTGGATAATATTTTAAGCTTAAATTTAAGCTAAATTATTAATTATTAATCACGAGGGAAAGAGTAAACAACTGGACGATTTTATCATAAAAACTACAGAAGAGAAAAAAACAGATTAAGAGAAGTCAAACTGAAAAAATCAAGTCAATTATGGAGAAAAAAAAGCCTGCAGACAGCTTAAAGGGTTACGAACCGTAGATACAATTTCATGAAGGATATGAGCGTTGAAATGCATTAAGCATGCTTGTACAAGTGCAAATTGAAACAGAAATATGATAAATAAAATCATAATTAAACGATATGATTAAACAACAGAATTAATCGACAAAGAAAAAGTCCATAAGCAGCATATGAATGAGAAGAAAATAGAATTAGAGTCAATTTCACTTACGGTTATAACATATTTTTTACTTTCACTTACTATATATAGTAAGGAAAGTATTGCGATCGTGAAAATTTTCGAATTCCAGTTTTCAACGGAAATACACGTTTTAGGGTCCCCTGAGTCCAAATAACCAAGTCCCGCAAAAAGGTCTGTGTGTGTGTGTGTGTGTGTGTGTGTGTGGTAACTCCCGGGCGGAAACGGTAAGTCCTATGAAACTGAAATTTCATATTTAAGACAACTATACGCCCGAGACGTGACAAAACTTTTTTCATCAAAATGAGCTTACCAGAAGAGGCACTTTATACCATGCATTTTGCACCTTTTTTCGATTTTCTCAAAAACGGTTCCGACGATTTTGATAAAACTCGCTATATCGATGTAAAATTAAATGGGCTTTAATATCATGTAGGTTTTATTTGGATAAAAATGGTCTGACAGGGCTTAAATGCCGATATTTTAAATTTTCTTCCTCTAAAGTACCTTTAATTTTTTAGATTCAATAATAATAACTAGATTATCTTGTTAGCGCTGATGAAAAACAGGTAAATATATAAATTGAATAAATTCGATACCCAACTAAAGGAGAAAACAGAAAAAATATATTTTAAATGAAATTTTTCGTTTTTGAACATAAGAGCAGTAATATACATGTATGATATACCGTTGGAAAGCTAAAGATTTTAGAAAAAATATCATCTCATACACAAGCTTTTAGAAGTTAATAGAGAGTGATGAGAAGAAGATAAAACTAACTGATTATTTTAGATAATAATATAATAGATTTTTTAATAAAACACATGTTTATATATAAATTCAATTTGATTAATTCCTTAATAGTTTCACGTATTTTTATCTCTAACTGTTTTTGAAAATTCTTTCATTGATTTTAAAAATCGAGGTAAGTGAAAGTCGTGTGTTGCCCGCACCAGATTTTTTATTTATTGGAATTTACAACTAAGAAACTAGATGAAATATATAAAGGCATGAAACACATGTAGAGAAGCTTCCTAATGGAAGCACTCTAAAAATGTTCTAAACTAGAAGGTCTCCGGGCCATCTCCTTTTCAGACGCCTCGGAGAATTGTCAGGAATTGAAGAGGAAGAAAGGATTGAAACTAGAGGATTAGGGTGGGAATGGTGTTTTCCATGAAAAGAATGGTATCTAGATGTGGTATCTAGTGTATCTAGATCGGGCCAAATCAGCAATATACGGAACATTCAAGTCTTTATGGATTAGTGTATTCGTGACAAAGTAAGGAGCATAGAGGATTTTACGAAGAATTTTGGATTGTAGGGATTGGATATGGGAAGAATTTGATGGCTTAGTAGAGCCCCAAAGCTCTACTCCGTAAGTCCATATCGGCCTTATGATAGTCATGTAGATGAGTCTTTTGTAGTTAAGTGGAAGATTAGAACGTTTGCCTAGTAAGTGTTGAAGTAGTCGAAAACGTCAAGCAGTTTTTTGTCATTTCAGTCTTATGTGAGGGTTCCAAGTTTGTAAAGATGCAGTACTAGATATCGGATCTGTTCAACCGGGACAAGAGGAGTATTATTAAAGGAGACAGTAGGGCAGGATGTCATTGGTTTACGACGAAGGGTAAAGGTAATTTGGTTGGATTTGTTGGCATTTATTTTAATTCTTCAGTTCTGACACCATACTTCGAGGTCTCTGATGTGGGATTGGAGATTTTGAGAGGCAATAGTTGGATCGTTGTTGACTGATAATACACAAGTGTCATCAGCATAGGTAGAAAGGAAAGTGCTAGGATGGGATGGGATATAAGTTTTATAAACTGTGAAAAGAATAGGTCCTAGAATACTGCCTTGAGGAACACCAGCATACTGACTACAAATAGATGAATAGGAATTATTATGATTTACTTTGAAGGATCTGTCAGTGAGGTAGGACTTGATGTTAAGGAAGTATGTAGGGGGAAGAAAATTGCGGAGTTTGTAAAGCAATCCCGGGTGCTAGACTCGGTCAAAAGCCTTCCACGTCGAGGAATGTTCCCGTGCAGTACAACGCGCGCAGACGAGACAAGGTCCCCACACGATGACATTGCTGGATAGTTAAGTGGGAGGTTCTGAATCCAAACTGGTGATCAGGAATTATGGAATTGGTATCTAGGATGGGATATAGGCGTTTCAGTATAAGTTTTTCCAAGATTTTACTTATGATTGGTAAAAGTAAAATGGGACGGTAAGCAGATGGATTTTCAGGCGGTTTCTTAGGTTTGGGTATCATTTTGACAAAGGATAATTTCCAGGAAGCAGGAAAGTACGTGGAACGGAGTACGGAATTATTAACATATATTTAAACATGAAAAGTCAACATTAATGAATTGAAAACCTTGATAAATGAATATTGGACTATCTCATGACATTCAGTCGTAAGTTTAAAACGTCAACTTTATACAGAAGAAGCATTTCATGCAAAATACTTATACTTAAAAATTTTAGATAGCCACATTTTCAAGGTCTCCAACTTTACCTTATCTACTGAGGGTTTCCTCCTGGCTTTCACAGCACCTGAAACCAAAACATGAAATTATATATTAAATTATAATTTTGAATAAAAGTAAGTAAAATAGCAATTACACAGAACAAAAAAGCAACAACAATAATATGATAAATTTATAAAGGGACATAGGTACAGTTCTGATTTTTTAATTTTTTTTATTTAATCTCAAAAAATAAGAAATAGCAATGATGTGAACTATATAACGGTCTAAATACATAGATATAAACACAAACAATTAGCAGGTATTTTGATTATGTATTGAATATAATTTCGTTTTCCTGATCAATTGTAACGAAGGAAAATGTATGTTTTTAATAATTATAATTTAAATGAGAATATATTTCTTATTAATTTAAAGCAAGTAAAATTGCGTTTTAATTACAAATGTTAAGTTATGAAAAAGCATGAATATGCTAAAAATTTATATATATATATATATATATATATATATATATATGTATTGATATTGATATAAATAGGCCTAGCAATGTGCATACAATGTGAAATATTCATACTATACAGTATGAAACATATAAATTGGTTTTAAAGGTTTTTGGTTAAACAAAATATTGTTAATAAGTATAAATAATTATACATCAGTCTAATAAGAAAGAAAATATCTCTTGTCCATACATTTATTCCATTATTTTGTATATTTTAAAGCATTATTCATCCGTCAACATAATATTTTTATTATATCAAACTAAGTCTATTATCCTATTAATGCTAATACATTTTAATGCCTTCTTTAATTGAATTATTTTTAAAAGAAAGCACAGAATAAAAACTTTGCTGGATTATCATAGTGATATTTATTCATTCGGCTTAGTGACAAAATAAAATTTTGAGATACCCCTATTATAAAGATAAACAAATAAATTTCTTATATTTCCATTTTTGAGCTAGATACTTCACTATATTACAAACATTTTACCTCCAGCGAACGCTTGAGCAAGTAAATTGAATTTTTTTCTTCCCCGGAGCTTCCCCCACAGCCTTCCGTCTCATTAGTTTTACCTTGGCTAAGTTTCAATTTACACTCCCTCCCGAAATTTCCAAGCCGGATAATGGAATTGGCAATTTCGAGGTGGGGAAGATCCCAATTTTAATAAGGAAAATTTATTATTGATTTTACTGACATTAAATACAAATTAACTTCCAATTAGAATTATTCACATCCCTTTTATCATTGCGATACTAATTTGGAAAACTTTAGCTTGATTTGATATGTAGCTATGATTTAGTACCATTTTATTTGCATGTTTTCGTATCTTATCACCTTTTACGTCAGAACATTCTTATGTTAGTATAAAACCCCTTTTTGACAAACTCTATTATGATGCAAAAATTTGATAATATGCAAAAGGTAAAATAATTGGAAGTTGATATCACAAATGTTATGTAATTTATTGTTTTTTGGTTATTTTTTGTCAAAAATGAGGAATTGTAATCGGGAAAAAAATAACCCTCTTCTTTCCTCAAAATTTGATTGAAATTTGAAATTAGAACTCAAGATATAGATATAGAGAAATAGTTTTATAATAAAGAAACCGCGGTTTTTTTACATATACGTCTTTTCGCTGGGGGTTTATGTTTTTTTTTATCCTCTAAAATATAATACGCAACCCTTGCTGATTTTGTTGCTTTGATCGAAAATTGAACGACAGTTTCCCAATCATAAATTTAATGGAGAGGATTTTTTGTCATATAGCATTGATCGCTGCATTGGTAATTATTTTCTCCCATTTTTTTTTTTTCATCTTCTAGTAGTTTGGAAAAAATTGGAGCTTTAAAATTAAGAGTGTCATTAGTTGAACTGGAAAAGATATACTGGGTAGTAATATAAGTTGTTAGCATTTTTTACTAGTGATAAAAACTTCAGATTCTTTTAAATATTTTTAATCGATTAAATGATTTGGAGAGAATTTTTCATTTTTCTTTTTCATTAATAGAAAAATTATAAAATGACGTAAGCCTATTTTTTTCCTCCATCTTGAGCAAGCAAAATACCACTCAAAGATAAGGAATCTCGGTTGAAACTGAGGCATAAAAATACCTACCCTAATCCTTTATTAGAATAAGTAAACATTATTGAAATATTGAAAACGATATGAACTTATTTTACAACCCAATATATTATATCGAGGCATATTCGTGATCTATTGTTTTCTACAGTCAGAGATAAAATTAATATTAATACTGGCATTTGATGGTCCGAAAATAGCATTGTTGAAATCTATTCGGCAACATTGCTACGTATTTTACGTCTAGAAAAAGGATATGTCCCTGAAGAACAAACTGATGTGTTTGGTTATCCTATTCCTTATGAAAGATTACATGATTTGAAGAAATAAAAAGTGATTTCTTTATACAAGCCAAGTGTTAAAGGAAACTGATAATTCTATAATGTATTCTGGTGTATCATAAAATTCTAAACGTGGTCTTACAGGTTATCCAATGCAGTTGTTATTCTCCTTGGAAGGGAAAATTCCTGATCCAGTTTCCCTTAGAAGTAGGTGAACACGCTCCATCAGCACTTTACACAGACCATGTGCACGGGAATGCGAGCCGAAGAGGCTACGGTTAGTATTCGATTCGTAGGCTGAGGAGCATGAAGGGAGAAAACAGTACGCCTTGTTTGGAGTCCTGTAGGAGACAATGGATATGTGTTACATTCCAACTAATTCCATTTCTAATTTATTCAGTTATAGATTATCCACTGTTTCACATACCGAGGCAGGATTTTGGTCTATGCGAAATTTAGCAGCCCTAATAAAATGATTATATGTGCCACCAACATTTAAAAAGTATTCTTTGTACTATGTATGTAATGCATATGCGTTACCTATAATATTGTACAATACCGCTACGGTTGAGGATGAAATTTGAACCAAGATGTATGATTTTGTATATTTTGGAAAGCTGTGGTTTGCAGGACGGGTTAATTTAATAGAAATTTTGTAATTTTAGGAACATTACATTTTTTTTTTTTTAAGTTGGGCTTAGTAACGGTGTTGACTACCTTGGCATATGTTGAAAGGGTAATAACAATAAACTTTATATAGAAGGTATTATAATAAAATATATCCTTGTGACACTCTACTTGATTAAAAGTCACAAAAAAGAAGTCCTTTGCAACTTATTTTATAGACTAGCACCCTTCTAAAAATTTTATTCCTTAATAGATTACGAAATGACATTCTCATGAATAGCCTTGCAACACCGACTAATCTCAGAATATTGAATGCTAGGCTTCAGAGAGTTTACTTCCAAATCTATAATAGGTAGATCGGCTCAATTACTCACGAAATTTTCCGATCAATTCGAGAAGAACATAGAAGTGGTGTAGAAAAGGACTGGCATTTAACAGCTGTCTTGGCATTTCAATTCAGCAGCCCTCTCACTGCCCAGCTAATGACAGCGCTAAACGAACCTTGAAGATCTCGGATGTAACGATACCTGACTAACTGTCGGCGGGTAATCGTTACGTAATGGATCGCTCATTGTAGCAGTCAGTTACCGGCCTAATGTGGTACCTGTTACCTCCCGTTTAAGGCTACCGACCCTTCTCTCCACTCCATTTCCACCCATTTACTTATCAGATGAAGTTATCCAGATTATAATAGATATTTTGCCTTCAAATGTACAACAAAATAATTTAATAAAATAAAATAATAAAAGGTATTGAGTGGATACTATAATCTCTGTCATACATCTGAATCTGGCACACATGGACCTTTTAACACTTTAAAGATCATGTCATCTAGCACATATAAATAAGTTCTGTAATGATAGCTAACGTATTGGATGAAACAGTTCTTGGAAAAAGGAATATACACATATATATCTAGATACAGTTTTACATGCAGTGCACAACAACATGGATTATAAGTTACAACAACATCATATTCTACTATTTAGATTATTGTGAATTTGTACTTAAAAAGAAAAATTAACGAGTTATTTTAATTGTCGTGTTCCTTTTCTTTCCTGTATCCCTGGAGATATAGAAGGAACTGTTAATGATCCCGAATATGTTCGAATGTGTAGCCAATAACGCCTGAAAAATCTTCGAAGATCAACTAAATTCATCCCATACAACTCACCATATATGTGTACGGTGTTTATACCAATAATTTTTTTTTTTTTTTTTTTTTTTTTTTTTTTAATTGAGATATATTACAATTTGTTACAAAATGAACAATAATAATATTGATAAGAGACCTCATTCATACTATATATACAGAAAATAATAATAATGGTCAAATTTCATAAAATATAACATAAATTTAAATATATACAATAAAATAATAATAATAAATAAAAAACAAAACAAATCGAAACATAAACCTATTATTGAGATAAACAAAAAGTTGGCAAATAAATAAACATCTTACACACAATCATAACTATATACAATATATACAATTGCTAAAGGGACCCCAGCAAGCGCTTTTTCCTCCACTTGTGGAGGAAAAAGCGGAATCCAAGAGATCCCAGCACCTCTATCTCAGCCGCATCACTGGTCTGAGCCAGTGGAGGCTGAGTTAGGGCGCTGTAGCCACAAACATACCGTACATGAGTGGAGGATCTGACCATTGTTAGAACTCCAGTTTAAATGTTTACAATAGGTCTCGTGGCCACTGCCGTTTCAATCTTCGAGGAGGATTGTAGGGATGGGTGGTGCTGGATAGGGATTGTGCTAGAGGGTTAGGATGATGACTAAGGTTCTGATGAAATTTGGAAAATTTGGATGGTACCAGGTCTAAAACAAACGGAATATTAAGGTCATGGTGTAGGGTACAGTTGGTAACGTAATAAGGAGCATTAACTATTGTTCGGAGGACTTTGGATTGGAAGGATTGGATGCGTTTAATGTTAGAATGTTTAGCTGTCCCCCACAGTTCAAGTCCGTAGGTCCATATAGGTTTCAGTACTGTCTTGTATATTAGTAATTTGTTGTCAACTGTAAGATGAGATTTTCTGTTTAGTAGTCTGTATAACTGGCCGAATCTGCGGTTGAGCTCTTTTCTTTTTAGTCTTGTATGTGGGTTCCACGTCAGTCTTTTGTCTAGTAAAAAGCCGAGATACCGGACTGTGTCTGAGGAAGGAAGCGGTATGGAATTGAAATTAACCGTTGGACAGGATTTGCGTCGAAGGGTGAATGTGACGTGAGTGCATTTGCTTTCGTTCACCTTAATGCGCCAAGCATTGCACCAGTCTTCGACAAGGGAAAGGTGCTTTTGGAGATTTAGCGATGCTGCTTCAGGATCGGAATTGGGTGATAAAATGGCTGTGTCATCAGCAAATGTTGCCAGAAAGGTATTGGGGTCGGTAGAGATATCGGCGGTGAAGAGGATGTAGAGGACGGGTCCTAAGACGCTGCCTTGAGGAACACCGGCCTCAACAGTATATTGTTCGGAAAATTCGGATCCACAGCGAACTCGGAAGGAGCGGTTGGATAAATAGGATCGGAGGATTAGGTATAAGGATTGAGGTAAATGGGTTTTGAGCTTAAAGAGCAGTCCCGGGTGCCACACCCGGTCAAAAGCTTGAGCTATGTCCAGAAAGGCACCCGAACAATACTCCTTGCACTAAAGGGCGGAGGAAATGTGGTCTACAACTCGGAGTCCTTGCTGAACCGTGGAATGTTGAGGACGAAATCCGAACTGATGTGAAGGAAAATTTTGAAATTTGGCTAGGATTCGTTTTAGTAGGAGCTTTTCGAAAATTTTTGAGAGGATCGGAAGTAGGCTGATAGGTCTGTAAGATGACGTGTTGTTAGAAGGTTTGCCTGGTTTTAGGAAAAGGATCATAGTTGAATGTTTCCATAAGAGAGGAAAATAGGTAGTGCGTAGGATACAGTTATAGAGATATGTAAGGAATGTAATGGCTTTAGGTGGAAGTTGTCTTAAGATTTGGGGAGTAAGGAGATCGTATCCAGGAGATTTGCGGAGAGGAAGCTTTTTAAGAAGATATCTGACCTCAGAGGGATTAACTGCTTTAGGTGGTAAGGATAGTGGTATTGGTGACGTGAGGAACTCTTCAACTGCTGCAGTATGGGTTGGATTAAGCTCTGGATGAGGAGTAAAAACTTTGGAAAGGTGCTGTGCGAATTCCTCGGCCTTATGCTTGTCAGAAGCAGCCCAGGAACCATCACAGCGCCGGAGAGGATGGGAAATGGTGTGGGATTTTAGGATTCTCTTCGTGACATTCCACAGGGAATTGTCACGAGTCGAGAGAGAGGAGAGGTAGGTATTGTAGGATTGGGAACGGAAGATCGCCAACTCCCGCTTTAATTTTCTACAAAAAAAATTATAGGAGCGGCGATCTTCTGGGTGGCGGGTGCGTTGCCATAATGTTCTAGCTCGACGTTTGCTGTTGATGAGGTCTGTCAAGTGTTGTGGTAAATGGCTTTTGTAAGGAATTGTTTGGGATTGTTTGGGAGAGGAGGCAGTCCAGGCGGCTTGTTGAATAGCGGTTGTAAAGGAATATACGGCGTCGTCAAGGTCATTTGGGGTTTTGAGAATCACTCTGAGGTCAATATCATTAGTGAGAATTTCGCGGAAAAGGTTCCAGTTGACAGGGCCCCTAATGAATGACGGTGGGATAGGTTTAGGAATAGGTGTTATGGATACATTTAGAATCAATGGACTATGATCAGAGGATAGTTCATCAAGGCGAGCTATGGAAAAATTCATAGAGCCTAATCCGCTGTGGATGAAGAAGTCGAGGATGTCAGGATTACGGTTAGGATCTGTTGGCCAGTAGGTAGGAGAATCGGGAGGTAGGAGATGAAAGCGTCGGGAGTTGAGTGCAGACTGCAATGTCCGTCCACGAGAATTGGTGGTTCTAGAACCCCACTGTTGGTTCTTAGCGTTTAAGTCTGCACCCAAAATGAAGTGATTACCCAAGGAGTTGAGGAAGGATCCAAATTGGGCAGAGGAAATGGGATGTTTAGGAGGGCAGTATGCTGATGCGATGATAAGCGGAAAGGAAAAGGTTTCGATAATGATGGAAGTTGCTTGTAGGTAATCGTGGGCGGAAATTGGGTGTAAGTGATGGGTGAGGGATCGGCGGACTATGACAGCAGTACCGGCATGGGCTTTGCCGTCTGGATGGTCTGTCCGGTATGTCGTGTATCCTGGTATTTTAAAGTACTGTTTAGTGGTTAGTCTAGTTTCAGTAATGAGTGCAACATCAATGTTTTTGTCCTGCAGTACGGCTGTAAGTTCGTCAGTGTGAGTTCTAACACCATTCGCATTCCAAAGGAGAATGGATAAGGAATTAGGTGAGGTCATTTATGGTTTTTTTAAGGCAGGAATGAGATTTGTTACGAGATTCGTAAGGAGTGATATTAGGGGCATAACAAGGGATTTAATTTCGGAAATAAAGGATGTCATCAAACTGGTAAGGTCTGTGGCGTTTGAAGGAGGAGGAATATGAGAGATTTGTGGTGGATTAGGATTCTTAGGATTGGTTACATTTTGAGAAAGAGGTATATGTGGAATGGATTGAGGTACATTCTGTAGTTCCGGCAGGGCCACGGCTTCAGTACTTTTATTCCCACCTCCAAGTAGGTGGGCAAATGATACATTGGCATCAATAAGTTTTGAGGGTTCTCTTCTGTGTCTTACTTGTCTTGCTGTTTCATCCAGTACTTGAGGTTTTTGAAACCTGGTCCTCAGCTCCTTATAGATTTGGCATCCCTTATAGTTGGCCGGGTGGTCCTTCAGGCAATGAGCACATACAGCTGGTGTTGATTTTGGTTTTGTACACTCCACAGACTTGTGCTGTTCACCGCATTTCACGCATCGAGGTATGTGATGACAATAACTTTTAGTATGACCATATGCTTGACAATTATGGCACTGAATTATCTCTCTCTTTGTGTAAGGTTTTTCAACTCTTACACTGGAATAGTACAATCTATTGAGGTCATAGATTTTTTCAACTCCTTCAGCTGGTTCCAAATCCACAAAAAAAGAGAGGTAGAGGAATTTTATCCTTTAGGACGTTAGTGACTTGCCGCACTTTATAGCCCATCTCCGTTAGTTCTTCTTTAATAGCTTCAACTGGTGTCGAGGGGTGTAAGTTTCTGATTACAACCCTTAAAGCTCTCTCTTGGCGTAGCTGATAGGTATGGAAATCTGCTTTGGTTTCAGTTAGGTATTTCACTATTTTTCTATATGTCTCGGCAGTAGTAGGAGATATTTTGGTATCATTGATTCTACTCATACAGTAGTAGCTGGTAGATTCGGTAATTTTGTTCAATTGCGCACACAACAACTGGAAATCTCTAATATTTTTGACAAATATTGGAGGAGGCCGTGGTTCACTAGGTATAGGAGTAGATTCCATGTTTTCTTTTTCATTATGTAAAATCTGAAAAGGATTTGGGGTGAAAAACGGCGATTCGTCAGTCATCCCTTGTGACGATGTGCCAGGTTGTGGTTCAGATTCTGAATTAGTACCGGAAGGGGTTGCTTGTAGATTTAATCTTTTATTAGTATCACGGCGGGGTCTTTGTTTTGTAGGTGACGGGATTGAACCACTAGATCTAGATCTTTTAGTTGAAGCTTTGGAGGACATTACTTGATGATAATATCGCATTTCATGTACAGAAAGTAATTAAATAATAACCAGATGTGGGAAAAAAACAATAACTTAAAAAAAGTTAAGCAAGACCAGCCTTGCCGGGCTATTGGCAATCAGCTGATATGAAGAGATGACTCAGCATTCACTTTACACTGTAAATTATGTCACAACTTACCGCTGTTTGCTCCAATAATAACTGTTGTTGTTATCCTGAAGTCTGATGATGTTTTCAAGACTGTGCTGAAGTGAAATCCAACTGTAAAAGCAAGAAATCCGAGAGCCGACTTGAAATATGACTGCTATACTCACGCGCATGCGCAGAACTCGTATACCAATAATAGAAAAAAGGCTTTAACCTGAGCGGGACGGGTGGGATTCATTCCGTAATATCACCAGGAAATAAAGATCAACCTGTCCACGTTGTACCTTCTCCATGCGACTCGATATTGCAAAAGGGACAACGCCTGAATACTTTCGGCCTTCACTGTTTCAGTATTCAATAAATTGTCCAGAACTCATATAAGCAACGCCTGTGAAAAAAGATGCTTTTTATCTTTTCACTTTTTTTCTTCTCTGATCCCCAAAATTGTATTAGTTAAATTCTATTTAGTAAATATCTTTCGGTAAATCAGTAAAACAAAATAATACAAGAAATGTAATATTTCATATTTATTTTTTGAACCTGAGACAATCTGAAACGGTAGTTCCTCGAATATGAGACTAATAAACTTCTTATTTTTTCCTCTGACATCTACTGTTTTAACTTCACTGGCTACATACTAGATATGAGTTGTCCAAAATAAAAGAATTAATCTAAATACTGTAGAGATACTCCATTGAAGGTTATCTTTTTTTTTCTACAGTTTGTCATCAGCATTGTCTTCGTATAATTGTGGGACCAGTCCAACTATCACACTATGGGTAAGGAGACCCTCAATCATTTCCTTCATCACTCCAGCCTTATGAGAAATCAAAACAACGTCATAAACAAATCCTTAATTACTTAGCTTAGTTCCATCAATAATGACACCTACGTTACAAAGAAGAATAAAAGTAAATAAAGAAGACAAAATAAAATAAAAATCGGATTATAAGACCGCTATAATAGAGTTTTTTCTTTTTTTTTCTTCAGAATTATGAAACGAAATATCCTTTTAATTTAAGACAAAGTTAAAATAAAAGAAATTGCTCAAGGAAAGAGGTTATTGTTTGGAAAACTGACTAATCCGAGACATTGCTTGGACCGCGACCCGACCGCAGGCTGGTCATGGAGGCTGCTGCTCAACCCAACCGCAGAAATGGAACTGAGGTCAACTCCCGCTGGAATATCACACTTTAATAGGGTTCCGTCAGCCGTGGTGGTGGAAACAAATCAGGCAGCTGCTTTGGGTCTTATTAACAAAAAAAACATTCAATGCACGGATTCGATCAAACCAACACTCGGTGCTTATTTCTTAATTTAATTCATTTCGAAATCGCAAATCAACAGCTTGGCCTAAATAAACATTACTTTCTTTTTTAGATCTATACAAAATCCCCATAGTTATTATTACTTTAACATACCTACATATGAAGTACATACTAAGAGAAAGTATAGCTACCGTAAAGATTTTCGAATACCAGTTTTTAATGGAAATACACACTATAGGGTCTCCTGAGTCCAAATAATTAAGTAGTGCGAAAAGGTCTGAATGTGTGTGTGTTGTAAATCTAACGCGAAAACAAAAAGTCAAATGCGAACAAGAAGACTATATACCATGCATTTTGCACTTTCTTCCGATTTTCTTAGAAACGGCTATAAAGATTTCGATTAAACTCGCTATATCGATGTAAAACATAATCAGCTTTATATCATGTCAGTTTTTTTCTGATTTAGATAGTCTGACAGGGCTTTAATGCCGATATTTTAAATTATCTTATTCTGAAGTACCTTTAATTTTGTAGGTTCGAAAAAACGTATCATCTTACTGTCATTGATAAAAAAACTGCTAAATGTACATATTGAACGAATAAAGGAGAAATGATCAAACATATTTTTTTAGGTAATTAATTTTTTCCGAACACAACAATAGTAACATACGTGTACAATATATCGTTGGAAAGATAAAATGAATAGAAATATATTATCTTATATACAAAATTGAGGAAGGTAATGTAAAGTGACGAACAGGGCATAAAGTTATATTTGCAACGAATCTGATTGTAACTTTTTTAAACTTTTTGAACTCTAGCTATATTTGAAAGTTCTTATAAAGATTTTTTTTTTGAATTATCTATCAGGTTCACTCATTAATCATACATGAGATTTGAACCAACGTACACTAATTGCATAAAATGTTTTTTCTATGAAATTGAATTCAAATGTGAACCCCTGAGAAAAGTTATAATAAAAAGAAAAACCTCATTTAGACGTAACTCAAAAAGTAAAAATCTTCTTCCAGTGGCGCGACAGGTCGTGTAGGCCCTGGGCCTCGCGGTGTAATTTCCTGAGAAATTACACCCACGTTTCACGATGCATTTCGTAGTATAGGGTCCATCACTCCTGGGACTGGGATTAGAACTCACAACCTTTAGCATGAGAGACTAGCGCGCTAGCTACTCAGCCACGGGCTTCCCTCAAAAAGTTTATATATCACGGCCAATGTATCATTCGTTTGATTTTCGATATTCCGAAAAAGTTATTCTTTATAGATATAAACGTATGGTAACATTATGTATGCTCATTTGAAATGTAATTCAATTTTTACAGAGATAGGCTAGATTACAAGGCAACACAAAGACTAAATCTAAATAAGATTATTATTATTAAACAATGACTATTTTTTATAATGGTCTTTGACCCAACGAGTTAAGGAATTCCTATGAACAGAAACCGGATATTTTTAATATAAAACTATTCAGAAATACTGAACATACATTTTTAAACTGACGTAAAATAAAACTGATATAATCTAAAATAAAAATAAAGTGTAAATACACTGTAAATTATACAGCATGTGAATTTAAACGATAAGGTATTCCATATAAATTATCGGTGGACATAGTTATGAAGGATACATGCAAATGTATTCTGACATTCGCGTAGATTTTCTGTTTGTGTCAGCATTCGGCAGTGTAGCTCATACTCTTGTTAATTTGATTTAGAGTGCAAATAGACTTATTTAAAACTCTAATTATATAAGATATTAAATAAATTTATACATATTGAATGAATAATATGTGGTTAATATTGGTGATGAGGAAATAATAAAATAATATATAAAATATTTTATGAAAAGTGAAACCTCGCGCGTGCTTTAAACATCATAAATCTGAAAGAAAAAAAAGTAAAATTTTATGTTGACATGTTAATAAGCTAGAGAGAGTCTAAGGGAAAGTGTTCGAAACGGGCATCTAGAATTAATTCAACATTTATTGCCGCTCTGAAATGTGAAATAGCTCAGACGAAAGTGAACGTAACTAGGAACTTGTTTATGAAAGTTAGTCAGCTTATCTATTTCAATTCTGATGAAAACCTGTTTGGCGGAACTTATCGTGGAAAATCTTCGAGATATAATTACAAAGTTCTTTACGTAATAATTTTAATGTAGCAATCAATTGATTGGATATCTGTATGAACTTAGTAAAGTTGTCAAACAATACTTTATACTAAAACAATAGCACGTTGTTTTATGGTACAGCGATAACTACCATTTAGAATGCAATGTTTTAAAACAATACTTTAGAAGATAAAAGTTGATGAAATAAGCTGGAATTACAAATTTATGAGAACTAATTCTTTTTCTCCCTCTCTCTTTCTCTCTAGATGGAATCTTCTTCAGTTAGTAGGTTTTTTTCTCTTTTTTTTCCTTTTTTTTTCATATTGATTCTGTGATGTAGTAACTTTGTTTCATCTTTGTGATTAATTTTTTTTCACACACGAAATATAAAAATATTTTAAAAAGAAGTATTTCCACAAACTAAAATGTTCTGAAATATTGACAATTACAACAAACTAATCAATAATATCACAATTGGATAAATGTTAAAGGCAAAGGAACTTATCACGACTTTCTGTAGCGAAATTGAGGTTTCCTGACTATTCTAGCTATTCATTCAACCCTTTTCATTTTTCAAATTACTAATCAGTCTATAATACCTATTTTTCACACTTCAAAAATATAAGGTACAATTTCTGTATTTAATTCAACTAATTTAATGAATAATTAATTTCAAATAATTTAGCAATCACTACAAGAAATATAATAATTGTAATTTTATTGTTTGAATATTTAAGTTAATATACTTTATGAAAAAAAAAATATTCACTATGTCTATATAGAACGGTAACTACCTGAAAATATTAAATGGTAATGATCTTGGCTTGTTAAGACAACATCTCAACAACGATTCGTCAAAAAACTGGAGAAGTATAAAATCTGTCTAACTTGATCTCATATTTTTTTATTTAGGGAATTTCAGATATTTTTCTAATAGGAGGAGTAACTAAAAAGTTAAAGAATCAAATTATATTCCCGAATATGGGATGGAATTCTATCCCAAATTGGATAGAATACATAGAAGGAGAGGGCTTAGCAGCACGTCTTTCTGATCTTTAAATAAGCAAAGGAGGTCTGTAATCTAGTTTCTTTTTAGCCTTCTTTTAATATGCATTTCAGCTGATGCCATGTCGATTATAATAAATATAAATTAATAAAAATTGTGAAATCAACTTAGGCAGGTGTTATTCTTCTCCAATTTATAGATAAATTTCTCCAACATTTTGGCCTAATAAGCCGAGATCATTAACATTTAACATTACCAGGTAGTTATATATATTCATAGTAAATATTTAAATGTTTTCATAAGGATTTTTAACTTAAATATTCAAATAATAAAATATAGTTGATGTGTCTACTGTCAAGTCAGTTATTTTTCCTATGAAAAAGCGAATTCGAATGAGTTAGTGGTTGTCAGTATATACTTACCAAGGAGTAGTAGTAATGCACCTTTAAATTTTTTATCGAAATAATTGTGGTGTTTTTATGTAATAATTGTTGCTGATCCATCAATTTGTGAGTCTTAGGTTCATAGGTTTAAGTATTAAATGTGTTGAATAGAGAGTATAGTCCTTTCAGTTTTTGGCATTAGAAAATCAAAAAATATATATTCCATTTATAATAAATTTAAAAGTAAATAACTCGCCGCTTTAGGCTACTTCAACACTTACTTGACAAACGATCAAACCTTCCTCTGAACTACAAAAGGCTCATCTACATGACTATTATAAGACCAATCTGGACTTACGGAGTTGAGCTTTGGGGCTCTACTAAACCATCAGATTCTTCTCGCATCCAATCCTTACAATCCAAAATCCTTCGTAAAATCATTAACCATAAAGACCTTAATGTTCCCTATGTTACTGATTTGGCCCGGACCAGGTATCAATCCTTTTATGACAAACTCCATTCTCACTCTAACCCACTAGTTTCAATCCTTCAAAAGGAAATGGCCCCGGGACCTTCTAGTTTAGAATATTTTTAGAGTGCTGTCACTGGGTAGTGTCTCTACATGTATTTCATGACAGTTTTATATATTACCATCTCATTTACTAGATGTATTTTTATTTAATACAGTTGTAAATATCAATAAATATGTTTAAAAAAAAGTTAATAAATAAAATATTATTAATTAATTAAAAAAAAAACCTGTACCTCTACAACCCATAAAAGGTCTCAGGTTTAGTACGTATAGAGATTTATAATGTATCACGGCTAACGGCTGAGTAAAGAATACCAAAAATTGGGGGAATAAACCTGGCGGCTGAGTGTGATCAAGGCCGAATCACCTCCTAACACTAATTTAAAAGTATCGACTCAAAAATATGAATTTCTTTATGAAATTTCATAATAGGTTTTTAATGATTATAATAATGAGCTTAGCGAGTACCAAGTTTGTTGCCTGCCCGGATTAGTACAATGATCTCTTTCCAAGCCCAACCCCTTGATATCATACTTAGCACTATCCTCCCACTGACGCCTGAGCCTAACTCTCGGACTACCATTCGGATTAGCACATACAAACATTTTAGAAATTCTTCACTGAGCTAAGCAACTTTACACGCCCATTTGAGTCGCCGCGATGCTATCAAGTCAATTATACTGACAGGGCACAAGCGTAATTGCGCGTTGTGTAACCTCCTGAATACCCCAGAGGCCTCATCTCTATTTAACAGGTTCATGCGGGGGCGAATATCTCCGTTTTCTGCCTGAGGCGGGACTGTCTTAGCTGCTTACGCTCCGTGGGGCGGCCGACAATGTTGTAAGTTTGAACGCGCTAAATGCGAGATGGTAACAGTTTTGACATATACATATGACTTGAAGGAGAAATTATGGAAGTATTTAAACATGATTCTTATATTATTATTATATATTGTATTCTTATATCATATTATGAGAATAAAAATATGAAAAGAAATCACGCACAGCTAAATCAATTCTTAAAGAAGAGTAATCAAATGAAATTAATCGATAAGAGTCCTTGGAGGTGGATGTTAAAAGTTATAAAATATTTAATGAATAAACCCTTATGTTTGTTAATTCCTACAAAGTATGATGTTGAGAACAAATAAATAAACTTATTTTTTAACGGCTTCTTTTCTAAAAACAAGGTACTCACCTGTAATACACGTCGTCCCACGGGATACTTAAGTATGACCCACCGGTGGGCCACCCCAGCGGGAAAGTTTCAATTCAAATATTTTATGTGGTACCTTTTTATCGAAAACCTTAAGGCGTTGTACATCCTTCAAAGTAAGCGACCACGTTTCTCACCCGTATAGAACCGTGGAGATTAAAGTAGTTAAAAGCCCCTATCTGAGTAATTTCGCAACTTTATAAGAAAATGCCATTCCCACATTTAACCGCGACTTTATTTCTCTTGGATTTCGTTTATTCTAGTATAACAATCATCATCATAAAACCTATCATAGAACCTAAATACATAAATCTCTTAAACGTGTATATCAATCTCTCAAATATCTCCAAGATCGTCACAGTTTCTACAATCAATCATATATTTCATGATAGGTTTTTAACAATTCTTTTTTCTCCCAAAATAAAATGTTGAAGCCATGAATTATCGATTATACTCAGTACGCTTTCTTTTCAGATCCTATTTTTCAAGAAAAACCTTATTGCTTGCTTACTCGGTTTTATCTAAACATTTAATTTGAACATTATTTACAAACAATTCACCTCCTAACTACAAAAAAAACTATCTTAATAAATATATCCTAGGATGAGATGCAACCCTCAAGCTTCTCCTCCAGACTACCAGTCTTTCCCACGTACGTGCCTCGATTACCGGTTCAGATTACAAGATCTGCCATCTCCTTGTGTCTCGGTAGCGAGCTGATCCAAAGCAGAATCTGCGTGCTCCTGAATGTCGTGCAGACCCCTGCGGAATGCACGGTCTGGTTATGAGTACATATAACTGTATTTTAGAACTGGAACAGAACCGTTTTGCGGTATATGACTCGCAAATCCTGAATAATCCATTTTAAATAATTATTAAACAGATTGCATTATTTACTAGATCAATACAGAATTGCATACGTAGAGTAAGTATATATTTCTAGCCTTAGTTACAGCCATAGGGCACTTTTATAATTAAATCGGAGTCTCACAATAATATAAAATAATAATTCATATTGATAAGTGATTTGTCTTGAAAATATAATAAAATATTATATATGTCAAGACTGATAACAGAGAACTCCGTTCGAGATGAATTTGTTTATTTGTTATCCGCCTCTACCCTACAGGGTCATTGGCGTCATCATATTACATTATACTCTGTTGTAGTACCCTATAATCTCTAAATATTCAGTTTGGATAAATGTTCTTCTTCGTCGCCAGTATTTTGTTCAGTGTGAGTGGCAATCCTATATTTTTTCTCAAGTTTTTGTATTTTTTGCATTCCATTAACAAATGGTTCACACTCTGTATGATGTAGTCACATTTTGTGCAAGTGTTTACGAGTTGTGCAATTTCCTTTAGGGAAATTTAAATGTTCCACAAAGCGCACTTACTATCATTAGTAATGTATGTAGCCTATGAGAAAAAAACATTAATAATGTTCTGTAATTTAAAGTAAATTATTTTTCAATATTTGAAGCAAAATACTTGTTATATTGTATTCAAGGACAAGTGGTTGGCATTTAGTTTTAATTCGGCTGTAACAGATTTGGGCCACACGATTCTTCACTCGGATGGAAATTAGCAACGTAGCTCAGATTGTATGGTTGAATGAGAAACTGGTTATATCTGGCTTTTCATATAAACTAAAAAAACAATATTCTTAATCTTTCTTATTTTTTAAATCCTTTATAAAGAAATCGAAATATAATAATCATAATTAATTTTTTCGGAACAATGAAGGAAACACGTTGCACTTAAATCTTAAACTTAAAAAATATAATGGTATATAATAAACCCACTGAAATATATATTAAAAAGTTTTTTAAAATGTAGTTTTTAAAATGGATAGGAACCATATTAATCAACATCGGTAGATGAAAATGGCTAAGCACTAAGAATAAAATAAAAAATTGCACCCCTAGCGGTTTAACCCTCAAGCCTTCATTGTGTAATCCTCAATTTGTCAAGGAAGATCCAACTGAGAGTAGCAATTACCATAAGCATCATAAAAGCAACCCTAGGAGAGGGCTGGATTAAATTGCTTAGGGTGTTTCATTGATTTTAGGGAAGGAGACATCTGGGTAGGTTTGCCAAGCCGGTCATGCAGCTTGAAAACCACAGAATGTTACAGTAGAGACTTGGAAGGTATCTGGTAGATTTTGCTAGGATCGTGATATCAATCACAGAAACATTGGCTTCAATCAAAAACCAATAACCGATTTCTGCAGTATTCCTCTAACCTGAAACGATAGTATTTTTTTCCAAATAACCTAATACCTTCGGGTCAATCCATTCGAAATCGTCCTGACAATACCGCTCAACATTTTCATGATTATTTCACCAGCTATACTTGTTATAAAACTCTGTAAAAAAACATTTCTTCAGGGCAAAGAAACAACAAGATAACAACCAATAATATGGAGGAAAAAAATAAGCTAATAGTACAATAATAAAATAACAGGAATATAAACGAACGTAGAGGAATCAATCAATTAAGAAGTAAATAATTTTAAACTAATAATTATATGTGAAGCGGCTAGGCATATAACAGAATATGATAACAATAGGAGCAAAGTGGGATGGATATAAATAACTGGTAATAAGAGAAATGTGAAATAAAACTTAACATTAAGGAAATACATACTTGACTCCCTAAAAGTGACGGGTGACGGACGCCAATTAAATGGATATAGACGATACGAAAACTAAAAAACCCGTTAAATTCAATTTTATAACATAAATTAAATCTCTCCAGTTATCAATCCTTTCATGACAAACCCCAATCCCACTCTAATCCACTAATTTCAATCCTTTCTCCCACTTCAATTCCTGATAATCCTCCGAGGCGTCTGAAAAGAAGATGGCCTCGAGACCTTCTAGTTTAGAATATTTTTAGAGTGCTGCCGCTAGGTAGCTTCTCTACAGGTCTTGTTCATGCCTATTTTATTTTATCCTATTCACAAGATGTGTTGTAAATATCAATAAATAATTTTAAAAAACAACATCAATTGTTAAACAAAATTTCTTTATCTATCTCCTTTACCCATGTTAATAATTAATTTTTTAAAGCATTAAATCTATTTAATGTATTCTGGCTAGATATGCTATCTTTATTTATTACATATATGTTATTCTTAGGGCACAAAAGGGGTACTCACTACGTTTGCTATAGCATGCTATTTGTGCTATTGTGCTAAACCCATCAATTTTATACAGGAAATAACTGTAGAAGCTCGACGGGTTTAGCAAATAACACAAATAGCATGCTATAGCAAACGTAGTGAGTACCCCTTAAGTCCCTGAATTTTTTTTTTTCAATGCTATTCCAGATTATATTATTTTAACATTGTTCATTCTACAAAACCATTAGTTTCACTTATGTTTCTCCACCTATACGCTATTATATTCTAATACGAATACATTTTATTTGTTGTTTGGTTTGCTACTATAAGCTTTTAATATTTTTTTTACCAAAAATATCATTTATATAATTCATATAACCATTTGTTATTGCTGTTGAGTTATTATTGTACAATTAACTTATTATCATTTATCTTTTAATTTGATTGACTTATGAAGGCCAATAATTTCGGACGAAACTTCGGCACACAAATATAATGCTTTCATTTTTAGTGTGTTATTTCTTTATGACCGCGCCACCAACCAATCTCTCCTTCATATATTTTTTTATAACCTCTATAAGCCTTTCTAGGATAGGAAACATGTCAAGAAAATCCTACTTTTAAGGAACATTTCCGTTAAACGTGAGAAACTCTTGTTCGAAAACCAAATAGACTTTCCCTGACAACACAAGACCAACTGCCGTGCATATATTATTAAGTGCAAGTCGAAGTCATTTCCATTCTAACCACTCTCTTGTGCAAGAGTTTCTACACCTTTAAGAGAACTTTTAGTTTCACTGTGTAAAATTAAGGCCGGGCAAGAATTACCATTTCAGACAAAATGAGAAATAGAAAGTTATTAATTGAACTAAGGCATACATGGAAAACTGAATCGTTATACATTTCCAGCTGAATATTTAAAAAAAAAAAATCTAATATTTTTAATGAGGTATTGATATGTAATCCATGGGAGGTGAAACTCGTATTTGACAATGTTTAATTTAATATGACAGTTTTATATTTATTTATTGTAGTTCCTATTATAGTTTCAGGTGTTACTTAAAATAATTAGTAAAAACGTATACAAACCGTTATTAATAAATTACACTAGTACTTTGTATGTAGACTAATAAAATTAAAATATTTGTATTGTCCATTTATTACAACGTTTTTTGAGGTACATCTTGTTTTTAGGTACCATTGATACATTATAACAATTTAATTTTTATAAGATACCTGATGCTTTAAGATACTAACAATTGGCTGTAGCAAAGAATCAGAAATAAACATAATTATATGAAAAAAGGGTTATGAATTATGTTTTTGACAATATATGGCATTATTTGTAAATAATTTCGAAACTAATTCATACAGAAATTTCAGAATCTCGTACAATTGACAATACTTGATGCCATAAGATTTCTATTTTTACAAAAATATTCTAATGATTATCAATAGTAATATGTAAAAAAAACATTTTTTGATACGCACAAGTTATTATTGGTTAAATCTACCGATCAGTAACAAGTATTCTTCGTCTCCCAATATTTTATTTAATAAGTTTGAATCATGTTAATTGTTACTAATACATCGGGCGAAAGAAGGTTTATTATTATGTATTTCCGTTTTGATGAATATTCTATGTGTTGTTCGATAAATAAATGGAGGATTTGGAACAATATCCTTTGATCCTGCTAACTTTAAACTTATTTAATAGATTTTTCAAAACCAAGAGATTTTTCGAAAATGCCCCTAAGTATAATAATCAAATAATATAGCTGAAATGAATTTTTTGTTTATGATTATAATTCTTGTGACGATTTGCCACTTATCTGCACCAAAATTATTTAAAAAATAATAAAGTTAATAATAAAATAATAATTTTATAACATAGCGATAACCTTCGTTGGCATTCCAGCGTAGCTTACGTTTTAATAAGAACCTTGCTTGCTGCTCACTGGTCCGCGACATTATCTCGAAGCAATTCCTAACTTTAACAACTCCACGCTCTAGTGATTTTTCGTTTAAAAAACAATGGCAACAAGATATCTTTACAAAGGCTGTAAAAAAAAACATCTTGTTTACTGGTCATGTAAAACTTTTGGTTTAAGGCTATTAATATCTCAGGACCTTCGTCGTAAAAACAATCTTAGGAGTTTTTCAAAAATCTCTAGACTCGAGTTCATTCCTCTTTCGTGTTTTCAAGAAGTTTCTCAAGTCGTAACAGGTATTTTTTTAAGGGGGTATCAAACGCTTTAGAATGTTTCTTGTTCTTCTATGAGGAAGACTATGTATCTGACTTGGTCTCTTAAACCGCCCCTCCTTCTAAGCTATGTCATATAATATATTCCATACAACTAGTTATGTTACCTCTAAAAATATTCATGTTTCACTTTAGATTATTTCTCATAATATCCAATTACAGCTATTATAACTTCCTCAAAGAAACTAAATATTATAATAGAGTCTAATTTTCAAAACATTGCCCTCTGGATAGAGGCAAAAGAAACAAATAAAAAAAAAAAAAAACACTTCATTTACGTCTTCGGCATTTTGTCAATTTATTTTATTTGTACTGTTGTTTTTCCTCTATATACTATGAGTTTAAAGTTTACTTCCTTTCTTTCACAACTTTCATAAAAGAATGGGTTTTAGAGACGTGAAATTTCTATGTTTACCGCAGTAGAAAGTTTAAACACTAGTTTAGAGCTAATAAAGAATGTTTTTATACTTTCAGTAGGACAATTTTACTTTAACAGTCTTTATTTCATTTTACAACATTTGAGATGTAATTGTTCTTTATTGTGACTTAGAATAAATTTTTAATTTCTTGAGTGAAGCTTCCTTAACAAGAGATCATCTGGATAAAAAATAGATTTACATGTACCAAAGTTATAGTACAAAAAAAAGCAAGAAATTTTGTAGAGTAAAATAAATAATAGTCAACAGAACTAGACATTCTCAATTTTCATATTAATTATTGGTTTACCAATACTAACTGTAAAGTTATTATTACAAAACTTCACCCTAATAGTTTATATAGCTTGTAAGTAAGGAATGTCAGTGATCTTATGATTTCACCCAACCCACATAAACCCTCTTGTTCGCAACATTTCAACCTCACATATTCCTGATAAACCTCCGAGGCGATTGAAAAGAAGATGGCCTCGGGACCTACTTACTTAAATAGACATCGAAGTTCTACCACTGGGTAGTTTCTTCACAAGCCTTTTCACGTCCTTTATTGTAATTCAACACTTTTACTTGTTGTATTAATGTATATACAGTTGTAAAATTTAATAATATATTTAAATAAATAAAAAAAAAGATCTTATCATTTAATTATTTACAATGATGGAGTTTTGTTGACCGTTGAGAAATTAGATGAGGAAGATGGTTGGGGGTGCGGTCATAAATTAGATACACACATTTAAAATAAGTGCTATTTTAATTATGTGCCGACGTTTCGGCCTACAGTGGGGGCCTTCATCAGGGTTGACTATGAGACGCTGCCTAAAGGATTCATCTGTGTATGTGTATCTAATTTATGTAATTAATATCTAATGTGTGTATCTAATTTATAACCGCACCCCCAAACATCTTCCTTATTTAATTATTTACAGTTTTATAGAAATGAATTTCAAGAAAAGTAACAATATCTTTTTATAAACATTTTAAACAATGCACAATATTGCTGCAGTTTTCAAATATTTGTTCCCACACAAAGGCGCTGATAAGGAGCACTAATGAATAATACTAAAAAAGGTAATACAACATGGTTTTATCAACAATCCTAATAAGATGATAGGGGTAATTTCTCTGAATCTATAAAATTAAAGGTACTTTAGAGGAAGAAAATATTGACATATAAGCTCAGTCAAATTATTACGATTAGAATGAAACCTACATGATATTAAAAGCTCAGTAAATTTTACATCGATATGGCGAGTTCAATCAAAATCGTTAGAGCCTTTATTGAGAAAACCGTAAAAAGGTGCGAAATGAATTATATAAAGTAGCACTTTCAGTCAGTCAATATTAGTGAAAAAGAAGCTGTAATATCTGAGGCATGCATATAGTTGGCCTGAATATGAAATAAATTTCAGTGTCCTGCGACTTTTCGTTTTTGCGTTAGACTTACCACACACACACACATACACACCCAACAGACTTTTTTTCGGGACTTCGTTATTTGGACCCAGGGGACCCTAAAACGTGTGTTTCAGTCGAAAAATGGAATTCGAAAATTTTCGCGATCGCTCACAATACTTCCCCTTACTACATTTTTCATATATATGTACGTGAATATAATAGTATTCGCATTATTTTTGAGTTTTCAATCTCAGAAATAAAAATAAATATTACTGATAGTTTGTTAAGTAACTTCAAATATCACACGGTGAAACAAAGTCCATACGTGATTCTGATATTCTGGAGGTCAAAACGATTAAAAACGACTCATTGAATCACGAAGTAAGAAAACTCGGAAACATTTTATAAAGGTCGGTACATTTTACAAAACGAGATATACTAGTGAATCATTAAGAAGTTGTGTGATATTTATATATCTATTGCAATATGTTAACGGAATTACATGTTAAAACTGGCATAAAAATAGGCAGACGTAGTTTAATAGTAATTTACGATTAAAGCATGAATACAATTTTAGAGTAACCGTGGTTTAGTGGCTAACTTATATGGCCTAGTATTTTTTAATGGGAGTAAAAAATCATTGTTATGCCATCCTTCGGAGAGTATGTAAAACGGTGGTTCCGAGTCTGTGTGATTTCAGTTACTAATTCGTAGAAGTTACATTTCAGTAGACAATAATATAGGTTCATCAATGTTTATCTATCCCCCAAGTATTGCCGCTCTTGAAAATGACTGATTTAAATACTTAAGCACAAAACATCTTGATCGTAATTAGTCAGCTGATGCGTTAATATGATCCTTGTAGTGCGTTCGTTAAAGATAATAAATTTTTTCTTTCTATTTTCAAAATTTATGGAAGTTTCAATGTTTTAGAACAAAGTAATTAAGGACTTTTCACTTCCAATTTTTTTTTATTCGTAACAACTTTGAAAAAACGTTTTGGAGTTTTTTTGGATCATTTTCAAGACCAATCAAACACAAATAAATTAAGTCAGTATACAATTTTTTCTTGAATTAAATAACTATAACTATAATTAAATAGTAAATTCAATTAGAGGTATATAAATTATACCTCTGCAATAAACATAGGTTAGGTAGGTTATATATTTTACGGACACTCAACAGCCAAGGTTATATGTGTCCTGTTTTAACATTTGTTTGATCACAGTGGAGGTTATGTTGTGTTTGATCATTGGCATGTTGTTACAATATGTTTTAGTGTCAGAGGCATGTTGTTACAATATATTTAGTGACACAGGCTTCTTACATGTTATTATTAGGGTTCAGTGTCTCATCCGGTAACCTTGCGTATAATAAACATATATTATTTCAAATTAAATTAACCAAAAATTGTATGTTGGCTAAATTTATTTTTTTACTTTATTTTAGTCTTGAAAATGTTGCAAAACTCAAAACGTAGACTACTTTATTTATTACATTGCTAACGAGGTAAAACATAATCGAAAGTGAAAAGTGTGTGAAAATGGATTCACCTTCACAGAGCATAGTGGAGGCACAATTATAATGTGAACGTAGTTCCCTTTTGTTGACAAGAGTAAAGATTTATTCATGAAAGAACTGGTCAAAAGAATCCGAACTTAGATTTAAATAAAGTGAATGTCACTTTAAAAGCCGCTAATAACGTGACGAGGGAGGGACTGAGTGAAACCTCTTGCATGACACCTCCCAGAGATAGAAAGTGCCACCCACCTGTCCTCCATCAAGGCCAAGGTTGTCAGGTGTTTGGACTTCACATTATACAGTTTGTACAGGCCCAACATTTATGTTTGTGTTCCGGGTAATAAAACGACAATAAACAATAAAATCCATTCTCTCATGCATAAGTCGAATTGGGTCGGGACTGGCAATTGTTTCAGGCAGAAAAACATCTTATATATTCTAGATGGATACTTAGGTGCAGCCTCGGTAACCTTCAGGTAATAAAAGGTCATTTATGCTTTCTTACATATTTATAATGTCTTATGCATTGTTTTGTGTAATGAATTGGAGGTTTAGAAAAGGAAAATAGTAAATATATATAAAAATAAGCATAACAATACATGTCAGGCCCATTTAATAGCCTGCAAGGTATAATGGTAGTGTCTCGCGTATAATTTGCGATTCTTGACTTAAGGGAGGAAAATAAATTTAAAAAATACGATTCATTTTTGTTAAATGTATACTTCCTTGATAACTGTCTTCCTATGTAAGATTCCTACAGGACATTTGAGAATTCATATTGTGAATAGTTCATATTTTTTTAAGAACTCATTAAGTAATTTTTAATCACAAATAATATTAGATAAATTAAACTAGTCTTCATGGTAATGGACAGCTTATGATAAACGAATATAATAAAGTAACCATTATTATTATTAAATCTGATTTCAATATAAATAAATGTTTGAACAATATCTTCTTTCAATAATTAATTTTATTTTTATTTTACATGTTTCATACAAATAGTTTTTTTTTGTTTTTTTTTTTTTTTTTTTCTCCAAAATTCGAAGTTTAACTTCATCCTTAATCTCATTTCAGTTTGTCTTATATATTTGTCATTTCCAGATAACGATGCCCCATGACGCCTGAAATGGCGGAGGACGTGGAGAATATCCAGAGGAACAGAGACAGATCTCGGCTGTTGTTTGGAGTGCAATTAGAGGTAATTAATAATAATAATAATTTATATTTATATATATATTTTTCAACATATATATTTCATCAATATATATATATATATATATATATATATATATATATATATATATATATATATATTTTGATGAAAAGTTAAAAAATGTTTAGCTTTTTAGAGCCGTTTTTAAGCAAATCGTAAAAAGGTGCAAAATGTATGGTATAAAGTGGCTCTTCTGGTTAGCTGATTTTGATGAAAAAGTGTTTGTAACATATCGGGCGTATAGTTGTCTTAAATATGAAATGTCAGTTTCATAGGACTTTTCGTTTGCGCGCGGCAGTTACCACACACACACACACACTAACCTTTGTGCGGGACTTGGTCATTTGGACTCAGGAGACCATAAAACGTGTATTTCCGTTGAAAACTGGAATTCGAAATTTTTCACGATCGCAATACTTTCCCTTACTATATATTTCATATATAGGTAAGTGAAAGTATAAACAAAACAACTTATAAATTAACATAGAGGAAAATGAAGACAAGTAATTAACATATAAAATACGAACTGTTGGTCATATATATATATATATATATATAATATTATATATATATATATATATATATATATTAATATATATATATATAATATAATAAATAATTTAATTGTTAAAATCTACAATTAGTGAAGTAATATATGTTTTGTACGTTTATAGGTAAACGGTTTAGATTAGCCTTGTTATATTCACCTATTTTTCGAATGATTGGGATGATATCGGACTTAGAAGTAAGGGGAAAATATTGTGACAGCAAGTATGCATATTTTTTTTTTTATCGATGGGAGTTTTAAATCAGATAACATAGTTGAGATTCGCGTGTAAAAAGCATAATTATTTACGATTCTCATACATACGTTTTGAACCACCTATATTTGCCAGTGTTTGGAATCGCACGGGTAATTCAATACTAGACTAGAGTTAATATAGGAAATTTATTTTTTGGTAATAGTTTTGAATGTATATTGAAGTATGCATGGAATTAATATGTTGTGGATGCACCTTCACAAATATTAGAAAACCAAAATATCATATAACACCTTTAAATAATAATGAAGGTGTCAGCTCCAGATCTTTCCAATCCAGATACCAAAAAAAAATTAAAACGCTGCCGAGGTCTGTGACCTACGCCCACAGAGCCATTGACCCAACTGTTACAAGCTGCCTAAATTAATGATAATTTTCCTAGTAATTTTATGAATGTAGATTTGTTTATCGATAGTTTATGTTCTTTTGTTATTGTTATTCTATCATCCCATCACTGATAAGATGATAGTATAGCTAAATCATTCCGTTAGTTCAAAAAACATAGAAAAAGAAATATTGACTTTAAACATCCTTCAACTGAATATAAAAGCGGTGAAACATTTTTTTTTTTAATATATGCATACTTATACACACATTGTGTGTGTTGTTTTATATTGCTGCTGAGAATAAATTATGTTTCAAAACATATGCAAGGTATGTAAATAATTATAATTTTTCCTATAAACTAAATGCTCGATGTAGTTTTTACAGAATAATATTACAAAATGCAAATTAAAAAACGAATTTCAACAAGCTATGAAGATATGGGTTAGTGCGGGCAGAGAGATAAGTTAAATTAGTAAATCTAGCTTGGGCTAAGTGAATAGGATAATGAATTTTTACCGGATTATTTTATTGGTGAAAAATAAGGGGCATTCGTGAGTTTTCCGTGGAGCATATTGGATATTGCAAGATTCAAAAAATAAGATATAATCTATAAATTAAAAAACATTACTGAGTCCTACTATATCCTCAACTCCTTTCATGGGTAGTTAATGGTACAGATTTCTAGAAATAAGTATCTATGATATGAGTTAATATTTATTTCCAAAACTAATCACAGAACGGCATACAAAAACATAAATTTAAAAAAAATAAATAAACTAAAAAGAAATAGATGGTCAAAGAACAGTATAAATTCATTAAAATACACGTCTTTAAAATATTCCTACGTTTTCTGTTAATATTCTGTACAAGTAACGACGTAGATTTTTGTTTCAATTTTACATTTCTTTTACATTTTTGTATTATAATTAATGTTCTATATTGATTTAAGTATTTCAGTAAACTGTATAATATACATGTATTACTATTATTTTTATTATGTTACAATATTATTTTATTATGTTATGCATAGTCCATACAAATCTACTTACTAAAAATGGGCTAGTTTCCATGGCTACATGATGTTATAAGCCAATAAATTGTATTATATTTATATTTATAAATGAAAGTACCGTTTTACCAACTTTTCTGGTCACCGCAGTATCTCAAAAATACTTTGGCTATCAAGCTTATATTTTTCCTGCAAGATCGTCTTGCTGTGTAGAAGTGCTATAAGGCTGGGTTTGGGAAAATTCGTTAGCTAAATGGTTCATAAAAATACATTTCTGATACGTTTTACAAAATTGGTTTTCGAGCAACTCAAAAACTATATATTTCCTAAAAGATAAGTACTCATTTAAAATATGGTCGAATTTCTAACCACATAAAAGAAAAATCGCCTTAATCTGACATGTATTAGCAAAAAATACTAAATTTATAACATATATATATATGCAAGTATATCTGACTTTGTATCTAGGTTTTGTAAGCAAAAGAACGAGCCTTTTTCTAAAACCTAAAAATAAAGTTTATTTTTAGGTGAAAAGCTGAATGAATGAGATTAATTCATATTTACGTTATAAACGAGTAGTAATGATGTACTATAATTAT
This sequence comes from Piezodorus guildinii, assembly GCA_023052935.1. NCBI lineage: Eukaryota > Metazoa > Arthropoda > Insecta > Hemiptera > Pentatomidae > Piezodorus > Piezodorus guildinii. The sequence continues at coordinate 103,076,457 of CM041297.1, forward strand.
GTTAAAAAGCTAAAAGATATTTAATCATTAGGGTATGCCTACCTCTGTAAGTATGCTACTGTACTCGAAAAATTAAATTAGAATGTGGCTCTAAATAATAACTTAATAGCTTTTGCATAAATATAGTTAAAATAGTAACTTATTGACCGAAAGCGAAGCTATACTACAGGAATTATATTGTTTTCAAACTACATCAAACATGTGTGTTTATACATCTATTATATATATATATATATATATATATATATATATATATATATATATATATATATATATTTGAAATATCAGAAAATGAAATATTCGCTGTGGGTTACAGATAGTTCTATTATATTTTTATTATACGAAAATAAATTACTTTTTTATTTTAATACAAGGTAATGAGAAAGAAAGTGTTTAATATTGTTACGATAGTAAATCAACATAAAGCAATAGGAGGATGAACAATTGAAGATAATATCCAGCCGATAGGTCTTTCCCAGCGACATGGGACCCGCAACCGTTTGATGCAGCGAACCCAAGTTAACCCCGCCTAACGGAGATCTCTCATCTTGGCCACTTTCAGTTTAGAAAGTCGCTTGACTCCTGACCCGACCTTTGCATGCCTCTGTCTTGATCGAAAAGAGGTCCGGAGAGTGTGATCCTTAGCTCGTTAGTTAGCAAGTCATCGTCCTTGAGGGAAAATTTGCATAAGCTCTAGACTTCATTATAAGAAATCCACTTTAATGAATGATATGCGGATCACTTTCATATCTTCAAGGAGAGACTTTATCGAACTTTTTTGGTTCATTATTTCAAACAATAGACTTAAGAAAAAATATCCCCTTCAAAATTTAAGGTCTTAGGTTTTAAGATACGTAGAATAACAAATTGAAAGAATTATATTAATCAAAATAAATCCATAGATCATTAAATTCTCTACAAAACTAAAAAAGAATCACAGGAATTGGTTCAGAAATAGCAAAGATAAAGTGTTTTCAAATTAGCAGCTGTGGTCGAACATTTTTCTCAAATATAAATTGAAAGTGTTGCTGCAATGATTAATTTATCATATGAAATCGTAGATATAAGTTAATTGCAGAAACAGCTATATTGACTGTTAAACCCAAATATAATTATTTGAAAATAATAAACCATTGTTTAATAATTGGCATTCTCGTTACATTGAAAAGAAACAATTAATGATTAATTCACTATTTATCATAACTTTCTGACTTCCTTGCTCCCACCACTTAGTCTTATTGAATAATGGGGTTACCCAGGAGTATGTCTTACCAGCAAAACGCAAAGATCTAAAACTTGTGAACTCGTGTCCACTATAGAATATCCTTAATAATTTTAAATCTGTCTTTTGAGCATGTCTGGTTCTTATTAATACCCAAAAGTTTCCAAGTATTTTGCGTTTAGGTTTTATATATTTTCCAAAATATATACGACCTGGGGCCTGGGTCTTTGGACGTTGATCGGACCCCCTGAGGCGGTGTTGTGCGGACTACTTGGAAAACACTACACTAAGCTATCAATTCTTTACAACCAAAAAAACCGATTATTACCAACAAGATAACCCATCAATATTCTATTTGTTGAAGACATGATCCGAGCAAGATGCACCTTCTTCGATTCCTTGTACACAACAACCCTGCGCACGTAATTTGCAATCTCGTTTTTAATGCCCTATGACTCTCCGAATTAAATGAAAAGAAAATTGCCGCGAGGCGTTCTCATTTACATAAGACACTAAAATGGTAACTATGAGTAGTTCCTTCAAAAAACTTTATGATGTCTCATAATCCTACTTTCTAGACTAAAAAAAATTAGGATCATGTAAGACATGGTTGGCATGGGCGGTAGGTTGCCGCTATGTTTTTACCCTACGGGTTTTAAAAAAAATAATTTCATGACGTCCAAATGAATTAATTAAGAGTTATTATCACATCGAATCTTCAACATAACGGAAGAGGGGTAACTAAGAAGCTACTTTACATGAATTAACCTTAACTTCCTATTAAATGAATGCTACATATGCGAGCTTTGTTACACTCTAAAACACTTCACTTTTATGACTTTTTTTTTTTTTTATAATTTCCTCATCTCTCTTTATATAAAATAATGTCGGGATTCAAAGTTCTGCGAACTACTTCTAAACCACAAGACGGATTATGATACTGATCACTGTCATTTAAGACATTCTTTCATGAAGGAATATAAGTATGGGAAAATAAATCTTCTGTAATTAAGGCATCAGCGATTCTTTCCTGAAATATGAGTAGCAGGATAGACAGAATATACCTTTGGAAAGTCCAAGATTTTAGAAAAGTTAATAAGCTACTAAAGAAGACGAACACTTTAAAAGAAAGTTATTATAAGCCTAAAAAATTATGAAAATCTCTTCCGCTCTAATAGCTCATTCCAAAGCAATAAAATCTACATCGGTCAAACAGTGCTTTCAGAAACATAAATGACTATTTTTTTTTTTTTCACATATTCACTACATTCAAACTGCACGCGGTCGAAGGAGGAATGGGTCACTAGTAACCCATATTCCTTCAAAACATTATCATAAGCATATTATGTAGTTTTGTCTCCATCGGGTGCCAACGGAATTCAATAAAAACTGTATAAAAGTGAGAAGTGGATTCGACAACCGTGTTGTCCCATCATGTCGAAATCGAGTTTAGCACCGGGTCGATGGAAGGCTGGCAAGACTGGTTTTGTTTTAGGGCAGGGAGAAAGTGGGCGACTTTCGGTCTTGTTTTTTTTTCTTAGCTCCGTCTTTCGTCACGTCTGATTCGGACATCACGTTTTAATATCCGATGATCAATTAATTTAGGAAAAATTATAGGGGAAAAATGTATCTGATGACCTGCATAATTCACTAACAAATAGTGTACAAGACTACTATTACTAATAAGAAAAAAAAAAAACGAAAACATTGTTTTGAAACATAAGTCAAATCATTTAATGATTATTTTATTCAGTATCGTTCCGCTTCGAGAGATTGCCTTCATCTAACTACTTTTAAGAACAACTGGGACCTCTACTCTGGTAAATTTTATTATTGGGGTGACTGTTTCTTAAATTAAAAGAAAGTTCAGTTTTTCTTACAATAAAGTTCTTTAAACGTTTTAACGTTTGGAAAAACTATGAACATAATTTAAAAGTCAGATAATTGGATTTTCTGTAACACTCGACTAGTTTTCTATTCATATATTTCTTCCTACGACGTTTGAATGGATCCTTTTTTATAAAAGTGAGATAGATCGATTGATTTATTTATTTTTTGGAGAGGAAATCCCCTTATACATTGAGCCTGGCTACTTATAGGCAATATTATTAATATAGTTTAAATATAAATAAAAATTAAAAGCGTTAACAACTTTACAGTCTTTTATAGGAACAATAACGTAAACATAAACTTTAAATCCTTGCCATTGCCTATCATGTCTGCTGCTGAAGTTTTATACATCATATTGTCAACTTCATATTGTCAGATAACTTCTGTTAATAATAAGTAAAACTGTTTCATGTTGGTTGTTTCTATAATAGTAAATATTATATGAAGTTGATTTTTATCAGTTCGTTTACGTGTGGGATGTAGTGGATTCTAATTGAGATGTAGATGGGGCATCCTGCTATTAACTAGTATAATGTTTTCATATTACATATTGTACAAAGTTCCTTTGTGTTGCTGTAGTGGATAAGAAAGTGAGATATAGGTCGATTAATAAGATGAGCATTCAAAGGCACAAAATCAGGGCTACAAGGTGTGTGCTGTTCACTTCAAAAATTCATTTCAGCAAGTTTTCGCGGTACAGGAAGTTCACTTAGTGAAGCAAGCCATTTCTTCTATGAACTGGGTATCGTCTCTACGTGCATTTAATGCTGCCGAACCACCCTCATATTGGGTTACATGTTAAAAAAAAGATATATATGTGTGTACTTTAAATTGACTTTGTCTTCCTAATATTGACTGTGACAAATTCTTTATGTTCGTTCAGGATAGGTTACTCTTAAAATTTCCGTATTTCGGTGATGACACATTTTTTATTCCAGTGATGGTCGCAGAGAGACATTATTTTTCCGAAATAACAATGCCATAACTAAAAACTTGACTTAGGCGCTAAAAGAGAGAGAGAGAGAAAGAAATGATAAATGAAAATAGACTTTTTTTTTCTTTCTCTTATGATTAGTTTCAATGGAAGTAGTTTTCCGTTAGTTAATTTTTTTAAATTAACTCATCGGGACGGCAATGCATACTTCATGCCATTAGCTCATAATAAATAGTTTTATTTAATGGATTTCGTACTTTTACTCTCTGAAATAAACTGATCTCTCAGAAAGATTGAAAACATTCCCTAGATCTAATGGAAGAGAAATATTCTGAGTGATTTTCTGTCTGAGTAAATATCAAAAAAGGTTTTGAGATAGGATTTCAGATAGTGCCCAGAGGGAAATCAATGTAAATAACACTCCCGCTAAAAGTCGGAGGTCACCTTTGAGGTATTTAGAAACTCATTTTTAGAAGAGAGTAATTTATAAAAAACAAAGCACTTCCTTTCATAAAAAACAAATTTCCAATCCATGAAAAAATAATTAGCCCCGCTATGTATATTGTAAGCAGTAGTGCTGAAATTAACATCTACATCTAGAATTAATTACACTAGAATCACGCTGTAAATATATTTTATTTTTTTTTAACTCAATAACTTCATTTGCACCTGTAAAATAAATACAATAAGAAAATGGGCTGTATTTTACAAATATGGAAAGCATGGCATGGTTAGGCATGAGGGAGACAGCACCCAGTGGTGCATCCTCCTGTCATTAAAAAAGAAACTATTATTTTAGGCTAGGAGGTCCCTCACCCAACTCCTTTTCAGCCTACGCCGAGGTACCTATGTCAGGTATGTCAGTTAAAGCCATGTTTTGAACAACTTTGTTAACGTGCTCGTGTAGTTGATCGTGAAATCGTTTGTAAGTCAATCGTATGTGATTTGTAGTAGTTGGAATACGTAAGTCGGTAGGAGGGATATCAGTAGAAACATACGGTGGAGAGTTCGTTGCTAATCTTAAAAATGTGGATTCAAAGGTTTGTCTTTTTTTAATGAGTGTCTTTTTTGCTGGTCCGTAGATTTCGGAAGTGTTGGTCATATAGGTTTAAGTAAGTAAGTATATAAGTTAAGCTTCTGTCTAATCGGCAATTTAGAACATTTATGTAGTATCGAAAACAACATCGAAACCAGTCGAAAGTTAAGCGTTTTAGGTTTTGTCTTGACGTGTGGGCTCTTTGTCAACCTTTTGTCAAAAATTAGTCCCAAGTACGTTACTCTATCTGATTGCGGTAAATGGTGATTGTCTATGTAAACTAAAGGGCAGGTTCCGCGTCTAACTATAAATGTAACATGTAGTGACTTGTCATGGTTAATTCGCTATAAATTAATTCATAACTATTGAATATTATCTTAATAAATTTATTTAGAAAGAAATGATTAGGTAAAAAAAATAATAAACTTTTTTTGTAAAACTTGTGCCTGAATTTAATATTTAAAACAATACTATATTTTATTTAATATTGCAAGATTTAGAGTTAAAAGAGTTTGTTTAATGAAAAAATAAAATAAGGTTTAATACTATTGGGGTGTGATCAATGAGAATATTTTAATACATGGGAAATATGGCGAATTCTTTGTGTGCAAATTATTTTTCCCTTTACAAAAGTAATACAATTTTAGTATAGCTTTAAATATGTTTACATGACTTGTAAGCACAAAGGAATCACTGACCAATTTATTTTATGTGAAACATGTAGATTGTATTTAATATCATGACGAGCAGTTATTTTTTAAATTTATTTAACGTTCCTTTGTGCTGCTTTAGCTAATCGGACGATACTACAGAGCGATTTCTAAATTTGTTCCTACCCAGGTTTTATTAGGATAGAGATCTTTAACGATTACCTGACATCGCTCAGGCTCGGGACCACCTTTTAACGTCCTCTCCGAAGAACGGCATAACTAGGGACTTTTTACTCCCAATAACAAATTACAGGGCCACCTGCGGGTTTAAACCCGGGACCTTTGGCATAAGAGCCTGTTATGCTAGCCACCCGCTACAGGTCAAGCAGTTTAACAAACGCAAATGGTTTATTCGTTATTTATTCTCATACGGTTACTATTTATTATGTTTTTATCGTTCCTACTTTAGCTGGGACAAGCTTGCTTCAAGTTTAGTAATTACAATAAAATTACCCCTAAATGTATTCGAGACATACATTTAAGTTTGACACTAATTATATCATTCATTCTAAAGATTAGTTAAACTGTAAAATAAAGTGAAGATTATTTTTTTAACTAGACTAATAAAATTAAGATTATCAGATTATAACTAAATTAAATTAGACTTTGTTTATTGGAATAATGCGGAGTATCTGTGCACAAAACTTTTGGATAAGTTATTCACTAAGTCGGTTTAATATAAAACTTGGAGATCAAATACTTTATTCAAATCAGTTTCGGGTCTATTCTTCAGCATCTGGAGGCTTAACTTCCAGGCAATATTTCTTCATGAATATCGCTGGATCAAATTATATCTATTAAAACTTTTCGATTCTTTGAAAGCAAATGCGAATTATTGAAAAGTCGAATGTGACATACAGACGAATACTTTAAAGGTTAGGATAAATTCAATATTCAAATAAATAATAGACTTTTGTTTGTTTTTTTATTTAACTACGTAGCTGATACAGGTTCAAGTAAAGTAGATACAAATATAATTCCTAAGTATACCAATATATCGTTCCAGTACATCATGCAAAAAAATAACCTTAAAGTTGATTTTCTTATCATTTAAAGAATAAAATTTAGTTAGAATTATATTTATGAATTTCTTTCTTTGGGATTTAATGTAGTATTTTTAACCTTACAACGATTAATTATTATAGATTTTAGTTTAATTTTAAAATACATTTAATAAATTAATTATTTAATTTATTTCTTATAGGTAACCAGCCTTCTCCTAGAGGCTGAAAGAAGAAAACTGAGCGTCCTGCAGAGAGAGCTGCAGATTGCTTTAGAAGAAGGAGGTTCGATCAAAGCCAAAGAGCATCAAAAGCAAGAACTCATCCAAGCCATTACGTAAGATCACTGAACTATTTTTTAAATATAAATTATATATATATATATATATATATATATATTTCTACTAAAAAAAATAAATAATAATAATAAAAAAATACTATACGAAAGCATAAGGTTAAGTTGAAGCTTATGATTAGGATTATGTAAGAGTGCATTTTATTTTAAATATGTTAAAAACGAATAAAATAAACCCGTTAAGTTAAGCCACGCAACTAAATGAAATATATTGACATATGATACCATTAGGACTATTTTTGGTTTATTTATTATAGACTGTTATTTTATTTTTATTTTTTCAATCGTTTATCCGCCATTACTCTAAAGATAAATTGGCGAGATCAAAATATATCATTCCAAAGTTTCCATCAAGGAAACTTCTACGACCAATCCATCATTATTGCTCATGCTCTAACTATGACTATGGTTAGGGTATGTATTTCAAAATTTCTCCTCAATCAAGGTATTTCCGCATAGGTTATAGTGTTATGTAATTTATGGCATTTAATTATAAAATCTGTACTTTAGTCTAAAAAATATAATTGATTCTATTAAACTGAATCATAATTTAGTTAAATAGATTTTACTATATATTCCAGATTTTTCTATGTATTTAGAATAGATTTGTTGAAGATTCATTGGATTGTTCTGTTACGTAAAAAAAAGCTTGGAAGAAAGGTTTGACGATCTTATATCTATTTTCGAGTGTGCTGGAACAAGACATTCTTACATCTGATGATTTCTGTAGAGAACTTATTATTTCAAATTATCAATATTCCAAAAATGGAATACCTATAGCGAAAAAAAAAGTTATGGATAAAATTAAAAAAAAAAACAGCATATTTTATAAAAAAATATCCTTAGTATTTTTATAGATATTATATGAGATCCAGGCTGGTAAAAAGTAATTGGCATATGTAAAATGTATTTGGAATTCAGGTAAGCGTGGTCAGTAATTGGATGGGTGACCAACCGTTTGCCATCTTTAGGTGTTATATCTCCTTCCAGGTAAGTGGGACCCCGACCAACTCCAGAAACTCACAACAATGGGGCGTAGGAATCATAACCATACACCATGTATCATATTAGGGACGTGTGTCGTGGTTTTCCATGAATAAACTATATTCGATGGCTCCTACCATAGGCAATCCACTTAAGGAAAGTAAATAAATAATTTAGAAGCTTTTCCATTCTGGACTGATATAATCCATACATTTTAGCTGTTTGTAAATTTTAATTGACATACTTCCAAAACCTCTAAAGTGCTTTTTGAGGATGTGAATCTTCTAATCCATCTGATGCCTTAATTAAACTAATCGAAGCTTTTTATTTGTTAAACAGGTAGAAACCCTTTTATTTTAGGCTCCGCCTGTATATATTTTATTTTATATTGTATATATTTTTTCTGTATTACCTTATACGTCATGCAAAAAGAATAACAATGTAATTTACAATGCGAACCTTCACTTATAAACGGCTTGTATAGCTTGTAACTGATTACTATTGCATAAAGGAGTTATGTAAGATATTTTATTAATACATTTCAAAGGAAAGAAATAAGAGCCAATTTTTTTTTCTTCTCATTTTCCAGCAAATCACATGGCTCGAACACACCACCCAAGAGGAAAGTTATGTTACTCAGGTTTCAAGGCGTGTGCAAGTTACTGCTTTACCTTAAAAATTTAACTTTCATACAATAAAAATATATATATATAATATATATATATATATATATATATATATATATATAATATATATATATATTTAATTTGTTTAATCAATAACTATCTTTAATGGAAGAATAAGACAAACACTCGATATATCATAATATATTAGCTAGTGAAAACTAACGGGACGTGAAACGTTTTTTATTTAATCCATTAAACACCCATAAATGATAGATCTTGTTTTTTTTTTGTTTTTTTAAATATTCTAAACTGATATTGACAGCCAATAGTCTTTATTTCTTCTTTGGAAAAACGTTAAAAGTTTAATAATTTATAAATTAATAAAATCATATACCGTCATCATCATCTCATAATAATGTTTAAGATATTTATTAAATTTTATATTAAAAATCCATGCATTTTCAGGAAAATTCAAACACAATATGACCATCTGGACAAAGAATACAGGCAGCAAGCGATGGGAGTTCTTCGGTCTTCAAACACGAGAGGGTCTGGAAAGGTGTGTAGTGCAAATATTTCTTTATTTATTCTAGTGAATGTACACACCCTATATTAATTTCTAAGCCAAGGATGGTAAACGAAAAAAAAAAAAAATGTAACTTCAAATATTCTGATTTCAAATATTCAAAATATTTTTTATATCTAATTTCTTGCATAGCAATAACATAAATTAAAACGTTTCTTAGAGTAAGACATTTTATTTGCTAATCGATATCTTTTTTTTCCATTACAGTCTGATATTATAAAAATGGTTTTAAAATAAATTATTCAAATTTTAGAAATAAAATAACCTTCTGACTTTTGAATATCTGTTGAAGGATTTTCTTTACCGTTCCGAGAAACGAAAGTTGGTTGGGTTGTTTTTTCCCCCCCTAAAGTAAACATCTTTTGGAAGTATAAATCTGAAGTCAGGAAAATCGAACGAAGGATGTGCCGAGATTAAACAGGAGAAAATATCCAATCTTATAAAAAGCTAAGATTGCAAGCGGTGAGGGGTTACTTTTTTTTTTTTTTTTGAAGTCTTCCATTTTTCTTTTTATATGGAATTACACATACATAAACATATATGCTCATACCATAAAAATATATTTATTAATTTTTAAATTAAAAAAAAAAAAAACGACGAATGGGTATGAACATAACTAATACATCCTAAAGTGGTCAATATTACAGGTGTATTCTAAGTGCTTTTCAAAATTGCTATGCAAGCTTATATAAATTGCATAGTTAGAATCAGTTTTTTCGGTTTTAGGTTACGTGAACTACATACGAATATATGGATCGTTCAAAATTGTAAATAACTAAAGTAAGGTCTTCAAGCTCAAAAACTGTATTTCCACTACAACCCACTAATTTCTATCCTTGCTTCCTCTTCAATTCCTGGTAATCCTCCAAGTCGTCTAAAAAGAAGTTGGTCCAGGGACTTTCTCGTTTAAAATAGTTCTAGAATGCTATCAATGAGTAGTTTCTTTAAAAGTGTATCATGTGATTGTTAAATACTTTCCTCAAATTTACTAGATATATTCAATAAATAATACAGTTTCAAATCTCAATAAATATTGATAAAAAAAAATCGACATGATGCTACTAAAATTAAGATATTTTAGAATGAGTTAAAACAGTATTCGTTCAGGTATTTCGGTGCGATTTCAGGGCTGTTTCGTAAGGTGCTGTCGTGTAGATCTAAAATAATAGACCAATTTTTATTTATGGTCAAATTATTAGCCATGATTTGAATTAATTCAAACAGTAGAACGAATGGCAAGTTTAAATGCAAACTGCGTCAAGGAAGTTTAAGGACTCTAATCAACACACAGGTATTGCAAATTGTATTCAGATCTCGTTTGTTTCCGACACTGTTTACGTGACAGAAAACTGGAGTGCGGTCGAAGGAATTATAATCGAATTGTCTAGACGATGTTTTCACCTCCTTATTATAGGAAATGCCTTGTAAACCGTAGTTTAGAAAGGCAGGACCCTGATTGCTATTTGAACAGGATGAAACTTGGGTAAGTATAGAATACGCAGGGAAGAAATGAGGTAAGGTAAAATACTTTTCAAAAAATGAAGAAAAAAAGAAGGGTGGAATAAAATTATTACTACAGAAACTGAATATCAAAAAGAACTAATACTTATTAAAATTACTAAAATAAATAATCAATATAAGAGGTAAAATTAGTAACATGAGAATTCAAATGTATTTGTGACGAATCCACGGAATAAATCTCGACCTACCCACTCTGCGCAGAATTTATTGGTATTCTATGCGATAATCTGACATCTATGTTACAGCAACAACTTAATATAAAATGTAAGTATCTTAACGTGTTAAAGCCCCATTACTCTCTCTATCCCTTTAAATCTAAATCCTCTCCTCTCCTCTTAAAAAAAAAAAAAAAAAAAAAACTTTAGTTCACGGTAAACATTAGGCATTTTAATATTCGTTTATTTTTGCTTTGTCTGTTTGTTCATTTAACGTAACTTTATGCTACTATGGCTAACCAAACAATGCTGAAGTGGGAGTCCTAAATTTTTCCTATTCAGACTTTATTAGGATAGGGATCTTTAACGAGTACTGACATCGCACAAGCTGGGGACCACCTTTGAACGTCACCTCCGAAGGACGGCATAGCTAAGGATTTTTTACTGCCATTAAAAAACCTTAGAGCCACCTGCAGGTTTTAACCCGCGACCTTTGACATAGAAAGCTATTATGCTAGGCGACCGACTTTTTTTTGTTGATATAACACTGTTAATAATCTACCAAACTTAGTACTGACCCTATCTCCCCATAAGAAATACTATAATAGGAATCTCAGGTCTCGCGACAACACAATGCAATATTTAAAAGGCAACATTCTTACTTTCAACACTTATAGAGACAAAAACTATTTATTTATTTTAAATAAGTATAAATCCTTCTAATAACATTTCTTTATTCTGTGAGATAATTTCGAAATGATGAAATTTACTTTTAAACCATTCCATTCGGTTAAATTTTAAATACCATTGTATAAAATCCCATCAATTAAACTCTTCTATCACTCAACAACTTATCAACAACTCAAAAATTATATTATTATGGAAAAAAAGGTCTTTTCTCGTTCAACTGTCTAATGGTACATTGACAATAATGTTATGAATATTTTTTTTTTTATTTGTTCGAAAATGGAAATCGATTTATCCAACAGATAAAAAAAATGAATCTGAGATTTTCGAGTGGTATAAATTTAATGAATTTGAATAAATTAAAAAAAATATTATACAGGAAATATTTAGATCGATGATCGAACATCTAAAGTGATTAAAAAACGTATTTAATAAATAAATAAAATAATATATTTAATCTACAATAGTTGATATTTAGGCGTTGCTACGTAAGGCATTAAATGCCACCATAGTTCGCCGTCTGGCTAAGAGATGACACCACCCTCCCGCCCCAATCAATACGCCCTGTAATTCAGAACTACTCATTACTATTGGGCACTATAATTAACCTCATTGTCATTATAAAATTATCCGAATTTTGTAAAAATGATAAATCAAACGCATGAAAACAACTCTCTAGAATAAAAATCGCTCTTGCGGGATTTTTTTTTTTTTTTTAATCAAAAAAGTTATAGCTAAAATGAATCCAATCACGAAATATTTTTATTTCAACCACATTTGACACATATTTCAATTTATTTTAAATCATAATTATCCGATGTGATTTTAACTAATTCTTTTTTTTACGAAAACATCCCAGATAATTAATGCTCAACCGTAAATATAGTATAGAGAGCTAAGGCAATGAATGAAAATAATAAATATAATATTTCGTGAAGTAAGAATTTATTAATCTAATAAATTTTAATAATCTAGTTTTATTTGTTGATTCTTTTTCTCGAAGGGTGTAGATTGTTGTAAGAAATCTTTTAATAAGAAGTATTAAAAGAGTCTTATTTTAAGTCAATAAAGTAAATAAACCGGGTGAGTTCGTGAGAGAGTTATGTTTGTATTTGTAATTTGGCGGGCGGGGGCAGGAAGGGCGGAAGGAGGGGGTGGAGCAGGCGTGCGCGGCGGCGGGGAGGGGTTCGATCGCCGCCAGTTTGTTTACACCGTAGCCCGCGTCGAGTCCTCACCCTGTGGTTCCCGGGAGTTGGGGGCCTGCCCCTGAGCGAAGAGCCAGGGGCTCGGGGCGGCCCAGCGCGCCGCCTGGCCATGGAGCCCGAGTGGTCCACCTTCCGGGGGGCGGCTAAGGCGTCCCAGGTCCGGGGCGGGGTACAGGTCCTCCCGCCGGTCGTGCCCCCCCGGGCCGGCAAGCCTAAGCCCCCCGTTCCACCCAAGAGAGACGAGCTAACCCGCTTGACTACCGTTAAGAAGGATCCGATTCCTATCCAACGGCCGCCTTCGCCGCCACCGGCTGACGAGGTCGCTAAACCCTTGGAAGTCCTCGAGAGGAAGATCCTAGAGAGGATAGAGAACAGGTACCGAGACAATGCTCAGAACGAGTCCGCTATCGATAGGAAATTGGCGGATTTCAAGGAAGAAGGTCAATTACGTAGAAATAGTGTCGAGAGGAAAAATGATGAGCCAAAGACTTTTTCCGAGACAATAGAGCATTTCGAGAGACAAGGTAGCTTTGGAAAAAGTTCCGGTAAATCTGGTAAGCCATTAGTAAGATCTAATTCCGAAATAAAACCTGTAGGTAAAGTTGTAGACTATGAGAATTCAGTTAATTTCGATTGCAATGAAGTTTTATACGCCAGTATTAACCCCGAAACCAAAAGATATTCCAAAGAGATTCCTAATAGTGATAGTAAATCGAATCTTTCTAAGCTTTCCTCCAGTCCTGTTTCGAAAGATAGTCCTGTTTCTTTGAATAGATTGAGTGAAGAAAAAGAAGAGTCGTCAGATGAAGAAGGTGCTACAGCAGACATATGGGTACGTGCAATAGATTCCCCAGTGAAGAAGCCTCAAAGTTTGTATGTGAGAAGCAACTCGACTAGCGAGGATAAAGAAGAAAGAATGCCTACATCCCATCGAGCGTCCATCGACAACTCGCAACTTAGAACACCACCGAAATTTGAAAGACCTCAAATAATCGTAGAAAATAAAGAGGGTGAAGCGCCACCCGAGTATCCGATAGTCGACAAAAGGTTAGGAAAGGTCGGGACTGAGAGTCTGCCGTGTAGCAGGCCAGGATCTCGTGCCACCAGTCGTTCGTCCAGTCCAGCAGCTTTCGGGGGAGAGAAGGATAAGAAGAAGATGAGTGCAGCGGAGGCTTTGGGAGTGGTTGCGAAGCCCTGTCCTCGGCCACCTCCGGGCAAGCGGAAAAATCAACTCGAGTTCCGAAGGCAGAGTTTGGGAAACCTATCGGATACCAAACTGTCGATGGGCTGTAGCACATCGTGCCCTAGTCATCAACTCTGGAGCAGCTTTGGTGAGTGTCAAGAGCAGGAGTACAGGAGGCATGAGAGGGCTAGAGGTCAATCCGCGGACAGCAGAACCCTCCAGAGGCTCAAATCGGAGAATTGGGAAACTCAAAGTTACTCAAGCACTCTTTCAAGGATCGGTAAATATTCTAGTTCCAAATATTTTCAAAAAGAAGAACAGAGGCAATGTCGTCACCCCCAGGATGTCGGAAAAAGAACATTTTCTGTCGAAGAATTGAGATCTGGAGGGTTCGTGCGTGGTTCAGCAACGACTGGTTCTGCCAGAAGTTCCTTCGGCAAGTCACCCCGAGTGACATTTGCTCTTTCTGAAGAAGAAATGGGTGCAAGTGGAGGGGCGACGCCGAAATACCACGCCACTGGTAGAACGAGGTCTTACGATGCGGACGAAAAGTACCATCAACAGGTAGGATCACAAAATATTATATGCATGAGTCGTTTGAAGGTTTTATAAAATCATTCTTTTTTATAATTGTATTTGTCAACAACAGTATTATGTAAGATAGGAAGTTTCAATTCAAATACTTTTTTTACATCAGTACATAACACAACTTAAAGTATAATTCACCTTTTTATTTTTATTTTGGCTCATTATTTTAACAGAATTGATTAAATTAACCGTATCAATATCAATAAAGGAATACAATAATGTCGTATTGACAATAATTAAATTACCGATTATGCAAAGTACAACGACTTCGTTATTTACAAATAAAGGACAGTAAATGCTTTATGTAAATTATCCATCAGGATCGGGTGGTGGAGTTGACGCTTAAGTGGGGCACTATCTTTTGAGTTGCAAATTTCCAGAGGCCTCCCCTCGTATCGCGCTGATGATCCTTTATATTTATTTTAAGGTTTTAACTTCGCCGGCTTATTAGTCTACTTTAATGTTATAGCTACTTGAGGTGCATTAGCTTCCATTAAGTGAATTTTGTAAAATATAAATACAATCTGTTGGGGAATGGTGTATCGAAACTTGAAACGTAATATCGTTTGTAACTTTACGAGGATGATAGTGACTACATAGTATAAAGTAGTATACAATAATGAACCCACGTGACTATAAGCATATTGTACGGATGACATAAACTCGTACATAGATTACATGAATATATCTGTGATAAGATTACAAATCTATTCACTGATTAATATTTCTGTAACAATTAAACCATTCCAAGTTATATGCTATAAGAAAGACCCTCATAAACAATTCTTAAATGAATAGTAATGTTCGTAAGCCTTTGAGAGACTTAATGAATATTTTAGTTTTCATAATTTTCTTTAACTAAATAAAATGAAAAAAAAAGCGGAAACTAATTAATAAAAAATATGTATTTCCTCATCATCTTTTAATTACTCTGTATTGAATTGAGAATTGTCCCATATTATTCGATTAAGAGAGTTCTATACCAGTAAATAAATTCGTTCTCATTGATCATATCTTCGTCAAACACCATCTAACAAATCGATATTAATCTACATAAATTAATGATGAAACAGATTATAACAGCACAGCAAATGCTGTACATGTATCGATTAAGTTGTGTAATTCATAGATTGGATGCCCAATTTTTCCGTTTTCACTTTAAAGGAAATATTGATCAACGTTTCGTTTACCAGGTCATGCATGTGGATATTGTGCCTGGGTCAGTCTGAAACAATTAACGAAACCTCCTGAGGCAAAATATTCAGAATTCATACCGCAATATTCCACACATATAAAAACATAAAGGATATTAATTAATTATATAAAGCTATACAATCGATTACATTAAAACGACGACAACACATATTTTTACAACACACACACGTATATATATATATTTTGTTTTTTATACTGACTTAAGATTCTCTGGTAAAATTATTCTTATAAGAGAAATGTATATATTTTTGTTAAGATATTAACGCAACATACATTTCCTTCGCAAAATCATTTATTTATTCCCTAGTATCAAATGACTTTAGAGGTTGAAAAATTTCATTGTTACCTTTAAAAACTGCAAATTATTACACAATGGTTTATTATTTCCAAATAATAATATTGGGTTATAACTGTTTATAAGGCTTTTCATAGGCAATTATGTAAAATGAAAAGCACTAGTTCAAAGCACCATATCATAACACTACCACTGATTTCAAAACGCTATATCTAAGCTAGTTGTAAACTAAATTCAATGCTTTTTTTATAATTTGGTACAAAATTTAATTCTCTATCTAACATTTTGGTATTTATTCATTTATTTATTAGGAGAAACGGATATTTTTTTATTTGATATTCGGATTCTACGCATCTTAAAACGTACGCTCTCAAATTTTGAGCAAGGCGAATATTATTTTTTTTTTTTTTTTTTTTTTTGGTCGATTACAAAGGTTGATTATTGAAAATAATAAACCAAAAACTAGTTGTTATTCACTAAAACAAAGTTTCGAGGCAGGAGCCCCTTCAAATCTCTTACATAGATGTAAAATGGGTAATAATAATGAAATTATCTTACTTCACAATAATATAAACAAATATTTCGTCAGGAACTAATGATTTTATTATTATCATTATAATGTTTTGCAATTTTATTAAATAAAGAGACTTCAACATATTGAAACTTTCTTTACTGCGTAGAGTCTAATGCCCAATACCATAATTGTTTCTCTTCCTCCTGTATTATTAGTTTATTTAATGTTTACTTTAATTTTTTTTTGTTTATATTATAAATCGAAACCTCGCGCGGATCTCATTACCGCGTATGGGGAGCGTCCCACGGGTGGCGGATGTGGGGATGGACGAATTTCCTCGGAAGCTCCTCCCGGCTAAGTCCGATGGACTCGCTGACCAACAATGAGAGCGGCCCTCCAGGCTTGCTGGAGGGTGTGACGTAGGTTCGAACGCCCTACTCACATATTTTAGTTCACAAAATACCACAAACAGTCATGGATTCCTCTGAGGTAAAACGCCCATTATCCGGAAGTAAACTAGTCCCCCGTTCGGGTCTCCGGGTGGGGACTGCTTCAGAGGAATCTAGGCGCAAGATGAAAAGTAGAGATCTAACAATAGGGACGTGGAACGTTAGAAGTTTAAATACGGCAGGTGGGTTAAAGTCGGTCGCGAATGAAGTTAAGGGGTACCATTTAGATATCGTTGCATTACAAGAGGTTCGCTGGCCAGGGGAGGGTTCGTTAACAGAAGGAAAGTACACTATTTGGTACGGGGGGAGCGTTAATTATTGTTTAGGTACCGGGTTTCTGATTAGGAATAGATTTCTTTACCGCATTACGGGATGTACAGTTCTTTAGTGAAAGAATATCGGTTGCTATATTTCAGGGTCGTTGGTCTAAAATCGCGTTTATAAACATTCATTCTCCCACCGAAGATGTGATGATGAAGTAAAATGCGAATTTCATGATAAACTAGAGTCGGTTTACGATAAGTTACCGCGAAATTACATTAAAATAATACTAGGTGACGCGAACGCAAAGGTTGGAAGGGAAGAAGTATATCGTCCTACAATCGGTAAAGAAAGTTTGCACGAATATAGTAATGATAATGGGACCCGACTAATAAACTTTGCCATTTCGAAAAACCTAATAATCAAAAGTACTACGTTTAAACATAAGGACATTCATAAGTATACGTGGACATCGCCGGATGGACAAACTCGGAATCAAATAGATCATGTTTTAGTACAAAACGGATGGCAAAGTAGCATAATTAACGTGAGATCGTATCGTGGTGCAGAATGCTGTTCTGATCATGAATTAGTAATCGCGAAACTTCGACAAAAACTAAATACAAAAAAGAGAACACCGAACTATATTCATCCTGAGAATTTTGATGTTGTTAAATTGAACAACCCGAAATTAGGAAAAATTCGCAATAGAAGTAAAAAATAGGTTCGATGCTTTGGAATCTTCAGACGAGGAACACGAAGATGTAAACAAATTATGGAAGGATCAGGGATAATATTAAAGAGGTCGGTAACTTATGTCTTGGAAAATCGAAAATAAAAAGAACAAACCTTGGTTCGACAGGGATTGTCAAAATATGTGTGAAAAAAGAAAAACCGCTTAAACTGAATTCCTTAAATAATCCAAGCGATAATAATGTGGCTTACTTTCGTTTAGTAAAAAACGAAACTTCAAAATTCTTAAAAAATAAGAAAGAGAGTATCTTAAAGGCAAAATAATAGAAATAGAAAAACACAGAAGCGAAAATAACGTAAGAGAGATGTACAAAGGTATAAACAAATCGCGTAAAAGATTTGAACCTTTATTGAATGGGGTTAAAGATGCGAATAACAACATAATTGCGGATCCGACTGAGATATTAAATAAATTTAAACAACACTTTGACGGCATTCTAAATACGGAAAATAATAATCAATCTCCTCCCTCTGAATACCAGACCGCTGAACCATGGGTAGACGCACCGAGTAAAGAGGAAGTTGAAATGGCGATAGGAAAATTAAAACGGTATAAAGCTGCAGGAAATGATAATATCACGAGTGAATTAATCAAAGCGTGTGGAGAAGCGGGCGTTTCCAAATTACATGTTTTAGTTAAAAGATCTGGGAAATGAAAAAATGCCGAAGAATGGAAAGAATCAATACTTATTCCGATTCACAAAAAAGGACCGAGGACGGATTGTAACAACTATCGTGGGATCTCTCTTCTCCCAGTATGCTATAAAATATTCTTGTCAATACTAACTAGCCGAATCACGGAATACGCTGAGGAATTATCTACCAATGTGGTTTTAGGCGGAATCGCTCGACTATTGATCAAATATTTCCTTACGTCAAATATTAGAGAAGAAGCTGGAATAAACGGTGTAGTCCATCAACTTTATATAGACTTTAAAAAGGCTTATGATTCAATAGACCGTCAGAAGCTTTATAACATCATGATTGACAGGGGATACCTAGAAAGTTAGTAAACCTAGTAGAGATGTGTTTGTCGGAAACATTTCATAAGTTAGAATCGGTCATAATTACTCCGAGAGATTTAAGGTGCGATCGGGTTTGAAACAGGGTGACTCCTTTCACCTGTTTTGTTTAATATAGCCTTAGAATATGTTATAGAAAGGTGATGTGTACCGAGAAGGCTTAAATATGGGTGACAAGATTCCGGTTTTGGGGTATGCCGATGATTTGGTAATGTTAGGTGAAGACACGGAAACTATACAACTAAATACCAGTGTGTTAATAAAACGGTAAAGAGATAGGTCTCGAATTAAATCCCGATAAGACGAAATACATGATTAGTTGCAGAAATGGTAGCGATCTTGACGATATTAATATTTCAGGTCATACTTTTGAACACGTAGAGAAATTCAAGTATTTAGGGTCAATGATAACAAGAAAAAATGAAATCCAGGAAGAAATAAAGTCCCGGTTAAAGGTGGGAAATGCGTGTTATTATTCATTTGCTAAATTACTTAGCTCGCGGCTTTTGTCTAAAAACTTAAAGGTTAGAATTTATAAAACTATTTCTTCCAACGGTTCTTTACGGATGCGAAACGTGGGCGTCTTACTTTGAAGGATGAACAACGGCTTAAGGTTTTCGAGAATAAGGTACTGCGTAAAATATTTGGTCCGAAGAGAGATGAGACCACTGGGGAGTTTAGAAGGTTGCACAACGCGGAATTGCGGAGTTTGTACCTGTGAATATAATTGAGTTGATAGCATCGCGGAGACTCAAATGGGCGCGTAAAGTTGTTGGCTTAGTGAGGAACGGATTCCGAGAAAGTTGGTATTCGCTGAACCGACTGTAGGCGTCCGAAGGGTAGGCCGAAGCGTCGATGGGAGGATTGCATTAAGGCTGATCTCGGGGGCTTGGGCTTGACCGGTGAACATTGGACGAGTCTGTGCAGGCGAAGTTTGGTGGTATCGGCATCGAACCTTCGGGTTCGGTAAGCCTATTATTATTATTATAAATCGAAAAAGAAGCCTTTTGGTTTGTTTGTTAAATTATTAAACGTCACACTATACTATTGTAGCTAATAGGACGATGTCACAAAGGGAGTCCTAAATGTTTTCATTCAGGTTTAAATATGAGAGAGAGAACTGACATGCATAGGCTCTAGACACCTTTTTTAAGCCACCTTTGAAGGATGGCATAACTAAGGATATTTCTTACTTCATTAATAAATTCTAAGGCCTCCTACCAGGTTCGAACTCGCAACCTTAGGTTAGAGGGCTGTAATGATAGCCAGTACATCACAGGTAATCCTGAAGTATTTTGAAATTATGTGTAAAGAGCATTTTGGGCAATATTAATTAAGATGTTCAAGCCGTTTCGGTACAAGAATAACATGTTTCAGCTATTTTTTACAAGAACCAATAATACTAAGGCATCAAACGAAAAACCTACAAAACAAAAATAAATGTTTTTCCGGCTAATATGTACAATAGATACGTACAATGGTGACACGCACACCACAAAGGCGAATAGGTGCAACAATTAATTATTGGAAATCTGAAACTCATAGATTATTCATAAACTGCACACTGAAAATTTGAGAATTTTACTGTTTTACTACCTTACAATAGTTAAAAGTAAAAAATAAAAAACTAAAAAAACTTTTGAGAATAAAATATAATGTATCTGTTATTAAGAAGAAGCTGCTATTTAACCTCTCTTGGCTTATTTTAATTAAATTAATTTATAAAACTCATTAATTTAAATGATAATTATAAGTAAATAAGGTATAAATTATTTGATAAATTTATAATTTGTAAAATAATCGTCTATATTTATAGAAGTACATAAAATATTCAACATTACTTACAATGATAATATTAAAAAACAGTAATTTTAAGACAAAATTGTTTAATGTACTATTCAATTTTATAACCAGCGATATCAGCTGAACAGATATTAAATTATATTTTTAAAGCAATGAATTAAATATTCTATATTATTTTTTGTCATAGTAAAGAATTTGTAGTATACAAAAAGAGAGAAAAAAATATGATTTTGCTAATTCCCTTCGGACCTCAAAAGAGAGTATCAACCTGTTGTGGTACGGAAATACTTGGTTACTGAAGAAAAGCTATCGAAAAGACTCGACGAAGATAAAGTGTAGACCATCCATCAGAAGCGATCTGTCTTTATAAATGGCTCCTTTTCAGCTTTTCCTTTTCTTATTAGAAAAGAAAATTCTTAATAAAAACCCTATAACACATTTTTTCTTCACCTCGGCCCCTATTTAAACTTGCTGTTCCAAACAACAAACAATAAATTGTTTTATAAGGTACATAGGAGAGGAAAAAGTAATATCTAGTTGAATAAAGAATTTCAAACCTTTATTTCTTATTGATTCTATTGTATTATTACGTGTTACGAATATTGATATTAAACAGTAATGAATGTTGCTGAAATGAAATCATGTTAACTTAATTAAATCATAAATATTTTTTGTTTTTAATTATGAATGGAAATCTACCATTTCTAAGGTTTATCATAGGGTCTAGTTTAATTTCATAATTTGGAAAAAAAGGCTGAAAATTATTACACAATTGTTTATTATTTCCAAATAACTATATCTGTATATAACTGTTTATATAGTTTCTTTAAGGGAATTTTCTAATATGAAAAGCAATAAATAACTCAAAGGAAAATGGTCAATCACCACTGCTAATTTTTTTTTTTTTTATATATTTATTTATTGGAATTTAAAACTGTATAACAAGTAAATTTGAATGAAACATAAAAAAGGCATGAAACACATGTAGAGAAGCTTCCCAATGGAAGAACTCTAAAAATATTCTAAATTAGAAGGTCCCGGGGCCATCTCCTTTTCAGACGCCTCGGAGGATTGTCAGGAATTAGAGAGGAAGAAAGGATTGAAACGAAAGGATTAGGGTGGGAATGGAGTTTGTCATGGAAGGATTGATACCTCGTACGGGCCAAATCAGCAACAGGGTTAGGGTTAGGGTATTGGAGTAGGTGCTCAACCTCTTGGTTATTAGCACCGAATAAATTTGTAGTAACAGATTTGTTTTACTCTTTTTTCTTCTTTTTATTTATTTATTTTTCCTTATATTTTTGTTATTTATTTTATTTATTTTTTTTTTATTGTTTATTTTTTTTTATTTATTATTCTTTTGTTGACACATTCTGAATTAGTGAATTTATTCCAATTTTTTCTTTATTTATTTATTGTTTTTATATTTTTTTTTATTACTACTATTATTTTTTTCGTTTGTTTTCTTTCTTTCTTTATTTTTTTTTTCTTATAGTTCCGGGAGCAGAGAACATTCTTTGACGAACCTAATCAGTGAACTAACTGTTTCACTAGAGTCCTTCAAGCTCTCACTCAACGATCTAGCTAGGTTAAGTTTATCCATTTGTACATGAAATTTGGGGCAGTTCTCAATTATGTGTTTTATTGAGAGAGGCACTCTACACAAGTCACACATTGGTACGGGCTGCCTGAGGATGAGATGGAGATGTGTGAGTCTGCTATGTCCTATGCGAAGTCTCGCCAAAGCAGTTTCCTCGCGGCGATTACTTCGCAATGATGTATTCCATGGATCAGGCGATTGCTTGATATTTCTTAATTTATTGGTGTTGTCAAGTTCCGACCACATCTGTTCCCATGCCTGATATATTTTGACCTTAAGGTAATTTTTTACGTCTTCCTTGATGTAAATTGGGTGGATTTGGACGTTTGACAATGCAGCTTCTTTCGCAGCCCGATCCGCTTCCTCATTGCCATTAATGCCTACGTGGGATGGAATCCACAAGAACACAAGTTCTTTTTTCAGTATTTTTAAATCTCCCACATATTTTCTGATCTTATTAATTAGTGGGTTATCAATGCAAATATTATGAAGGCTCTTAAGGGCGGATAGGGAATCGGTGCATATAACGAACTTTGACTCATCACGTGACCTAATGAATTCAAGTGCATTTAATATTGCTACAACTTCCGCAGTATATACGCTACTTAGGTTTGGCAGTTTGAATTTAAGGATACTTACGGGTGTAACAATGGACAGCCCAACTTGATCATTTATTTTGGACCCGTCTGTGAATATTTTTGTGTAGTCTGAATGATCACATATAATTTCATTGTATTTTTCTCTTATTACATAGTGCGGTGTGTCAGTTTTGTTATACTTTGTCAGAGTTAAGTTTGTTCTTGGTACTGTTTGGTCCCATGGTGCTTCTATTGTTTCTGTTGTCTTATTGAGATGCATGTGAAGAAGTTCTTCGACGTAAGCCCTCGATCTTATTCCTAATGGTGCTGGTTTGGTCGGATTATTCTGATAAACTATTTTGTACTTGGCTTGGTATATATATTTGTAGGCAGGGTTATTGGGTTGTGTGGCCAGTGATGAGATATAATTGCATGCTAATTGCAGACGCCTGAACTTAAGTGGTGGAATTCCTGATTCTGCACACAGGCTAAGCACTGGACTTGTCCTGAAGGCACCAATAGCAATCCGGAGGCCTGTGTGGTGGATTGTGTCCAGTTGTGTTAAAATTCTTGATTTTGCTGACCCGTACACAGGACTGGCATGATCAAGTTTGGATTCGACGATACATTGGTATATCTGAAGTAATCTAGTTCGGTCAGATCCCCAACTTGTTCCTGCAAGGACTTTCAACACATTAAGTCGCTTCAGGCATTGTTCCTTTATGTTTTTTATATGTGAGCCCCATGTCAGCTTGGAGTCGAGGATGAGTCCTAAGAATTTGCACTCATTGTGGAAGGATAGAGCCTGGTCATATAGCTTGATTTCAGGTGGAGGGCTTGGGTGTCTTCGCTTTGAGAATAGCATGCACTTAGTTTTATTTGGTGAGAACCTGAGACCTGATTGTTGTGACCAGGTTTGGAGTTGATTTAGTATGGATTGGACAAATGCTTTATCTCTTGTGGAACCAGAGTAATTTATTAGGATCCCTAGATCATCTACAAAGAGGAAGGCTTTTAAGGATCTGTTGGTGAGAGCTTTATGGATATTACTAATTGCTATCATAAACAATGTTCCACTTAAGACACTGCCCTGGGGAATACCATTTTCAATAAGTCTTTTGGATGATAGTTTGTCTGCAACTCTAACTTGGATGTACCTTGACAGGAGAAAGTTTTGAATAAATAAAGGAAGTGCACCTACCATGCCCCACTCATTTAGTTGTTTCAAGACTAGAGGGCGCCAAATCGTGTCGAAAGCTTTTTCGATATCGAAAAATATTCCCAGGCACTCTTTCTTGTTTATGAAAGAGTTTAGCACTTCTGCTTCAAGAGCTACCAGATGATCTAGTGTTGATCTTCCTTTTCGTTGTCCACACTGAATACTAGGTAGGCAATTATTGCTGTCAAGGAACCATAAGATGCGCTTGTTTACTATTTTCTCCAAGACTTTACAGACACAACTTGTTAGAGAGACAGGTCTATACGCATTTATATCTAGTCTGTTTTTGTCGGGTTTTAGAATTGGCACTATGATAGCGGTTCGCCAGTTTTCTGGGAAGTATCCTTTTGTCCATATTGTATTAAAGATATGTAGTAGATGCTTGATGTCAGATTTAGATAATTGTTTAAGCATTTCATTGTGGATGTCATCAGGCCCGACCGCAGACTTTTTGAGAGAGCTGAGGGCACTTTCTAATTCCTGTATTGTGATAGGGGAGTTATATGGGATATTGCTGTTTTCACTGTTAATTACATAATCTATTGGTACGTAGTTGTTGATAGTTTCCTGAAATTCTGGACTATAGTTGGAGAAAGATGACGTGTTTGCGTAGTAGTTGACGAATGCTTCTGCTAGTGTCCTTGGGTCATACGTAATTTTACCATTAAGCTCAAGTACAGGTTGATCGTTACTATATTTTCCTCTTATACTATTAATCTTCCTCCAAACTGTGCGTATAGGTGTATTTCTATTAATTTCTTTAGTAAACTCGGACCATGATTGCTGTTTTTTCCTTTTGATCAAATAACGTGATTGTGATCTTATTTTCTTAAATGCAATTAAATTTTCTGTTGTTGGATATCTTCGAAATTTATTTAAAGCTTTGTTTCTTTGTTTTATGATTTCTTTGCATTCTTTGTCAAACCAGGGAGGCTGGATTTTGGATGATGGATTAGGTGATGATTTGGGAATTGATTCAGTTGAGGCCTCAATTATTCTCTTAGTGAGAGTTTCAACTATGTCATTTATATTGTCATCATCAGGATTGCTTATTTCTAGGTTTATGATATTTCTAAATTTTTCCCAATTCGCTTTGTCGATTTTCCAATTTTTTAATCTATTCCCTATTGTTTGTGGTCCTATGATGCTAATTTGAATTGGGTAATGATCTGAATTGTGGAGATCGTTAACAACGTTCCATCTGAAGAGGCCATATAGGATTGGGGAGCACAGAGCTATGTCTATGGCACTAAGTGATCTGGTTCTTGGACATAGGTGCGTCTTTTCTCCATTATTAAGGAGCAAGAGATCAAAGCTATCTTGTATTCGCTTGATAATATTGCCTCTATAGTTATTTTCTGAGTTGCCCCAGCTTTGGTGAGCTGCATTCATGTCTCCTAAAATAATAAATGGTTGCGGTAGGCTATTGATAAGTTGGTTGAGAGCAACTTCATTTATTGGTTCTGTGGGTGGAAGGTACAAGTTACAAATGTTTATGGGTACATTGAAATGTACTCTAGTGACTATTGCTTGGATGGAGGTTTGTACTAAGATTTCACTGGATACGTATTTTTTATGAATGGCTGTGAGAACTCCTCCACATGCTCGGGTTTGTGGTTCTTTGTCTTTCCTATAAATGCTATAATTTTTATAGTTGAATTTAGATGTTGGTCTGAGATGAGTTTCCTGAAGACATATCACTGCAGGCTGTAGATCGCTGACAAGAATTTTTAGTTCTTCATGTTGTGGTTTTATACCGTTTAGATTCCACTGTAAAATATTAGTGTGATGATTCATTTTTGATTATGATGAAGGTAGGCCTGTTTCTGTTTAATCTTACACTAGGGATACATAGATTTCGAATCATTATATTCATTTATTTGTGGTATATTTTGATTTCTTTTTTGGCTTTTCTGCTTTTTTATTTTTCAATTTAATGTCCTTGTCTAACATTTCCAAAGAGGGTTCATTAGGTTGTGAGGGTTGTTCATTTTGGGATAGGGATAAGATGGGAGGTGGGAGAGAGTTGGAGGAAGAGGGACCTGGGTTTTGGATAAGAGGGATGGTGTCGGAATGAGAGTGGGGATGGGTGCTAACAACTCGAGTTGAACCTGGTGTTTGTACCTCGATAGAAGAACTTAAGTTGAGTGGGGTTTCTTTTAATGTGCTTGCATTTTTATCTATCGGTAAATCTACTTGTATCATTATGTCCTTGGTTTCCTTTTTATTATTTCGATTTTTGGGTTGAGTTACAGCTTGGGAAAAGGTTTTGGTTAGTCTTAGGGGCAAGTTTTCAAGGTATTGCTTTTTTGCTAAATTATATGATAATTTTTTAGTCACCTGTAGTTCTTTAATGTCCCTCTCCTCTTTATATTTCGGGCAAATTCTGTCGAGGCTGTTATGTTCACCATGGCAATTGACACACGTCGGCACAATGGAGTTACAATTACCTTCATGTTTAGGAAGTGCACAATGTGAGCATATCGGGGTTTTCCCGCATTTATTTTTATGATGTCCGAAAACAAGACAGGAAAAACAGCGAAGGGGTGAAGGGATATAAGGTTTTAATTTCACTCTTTCGTATGCAATTTTTATATCGTCAGGGAGAGTTACTCGGTGAAAGGTCAGTATGTAGGAGTTTGTCTTTATTTCAACGCCGTCTCGTTTTATACAAATTCTTTGAACGTTTGTTACAAATTGATCCTTTAATTCTGCTAATATTTCTTGTTCTGAAACACAATAAAGGTCGGGGCAGTATATTACCCCTTTGGAATAATTTAGGTTACTGTGTGGTTCCACTTTAATATTAATTTCTCCATTTAATGAAGTGCATGATGATAGTTTTAGTGCTTGTTCTTTGTTTTTTACTACAACAAATAAGGTTCCGTTCTTTAATTTTTTAACGTTATCTATATCACCTGCAATATTCATGATACACTTTTGGATAAGGAATGGCGAAACAGTTAAAAAACTTCCTTCATCAATTCTAGAAATAATTAAATATTTGTTAAATTGTTCTATTTCTTGATTTTCCTTATCTGTATAGGCCCTTGGACGTCTAGGTTGGGGGTATTCCCGTATGTCTGGGGGAGAATGGGCCATCGCTTAGGTCTTAAGATAAGTTGAGCACAAGGATTTTTTCACGTAGTGATTAGTGAAAGAGGAAAGACAATTATTAAGTAATTTTAAAGGAGAAAATATATACAAAGATAAATCCCGGTAACTCAGGAGCGACAAGTTGAAAATAGAATGTGGAAGAAATACACAAAATAGATATAGTAAAAGTTACTGAATATGAATTAAATAAAAAGAATCATAAATCAATATTTAAACCTGATAAGAAAATTAATCTAATTAAAAACTAAAAAATTAAAAACTAAAAAAAAAAAAAAAAAAAAAAAAAAAAAAAATACTTATCCTAAATAATTCTATAATTAAATAAATTAAAGCCGAGATGAGAACTAGACTGTCTATAGATAACTATATGCTATAACTATAAGAAAGAAATTAAACTGACAATGTAAGAAGAATGTTATTAATAACTAATATATAAGCATAATTAACCAAATATGAAGTAAAAGATAATCAAATAAGAAATAATGTATTAATAAAAGAATAAATAAAACAAAAGATTTTTTTTTTATATAAATAATCCACAAGGGCTTATCTGGTGCTGGGTAGCATCCGCTGCCGGCGCGGCTTCTCAGAAGAGTATTGTCACACTATCAAAGATGCCGAAAACTTCAAAGAACGCACACCGCGATG
Organism: Piezodorus guildinii; assembly: GCA_023052935.1. Taxonomy (NCBI): domain Eukaryota; kingdom Metazoa; phylum Arthropoda; class Insecta; order Hemiptera; family Pentatomidae; genus Piezodorus; species Piezodorus guildinii. The sequence continues at coordinate 103,104,614 of CM041297.1, forward strand.
TGAACACCTCGAAGGTTGACAGAAGACTCCCAAATCAGCAACATATGGGACATTAAGGTCTTTATGGATGAGTTTGTTGGTGACAAAGTAAGGAGCATTGAGGATTTTACGAAGGATTTTGGACTGAAGGGATTGGAAACGAGAAGAATTTGATGGTTTAGTAGAGCCCCAGAGCTCAACTCCGTAAGTCCATATTGGTCTTATGATAGTCATGTAGATGAATCTTTTGTAGTTAAGTGGAAGATTAGAACGTTTGTCTAGTAAGTGTTGAAGTAGTCGAAAACGTCGTGCTGCTTCTTGTCGTTTCAGTCTTGTATGAGGATTCCAAGTGAGGCGTTTGTCAAAGTGCAGTCCTAGATATCGGATCTGTTCAACCGGGACAAGAGGAGTATTATTGAAGGAGACAGTAGGGCAGGAAGTCATAGGTTTACGACGAAGGGTAAATGTAATTTGGTTGGATTTGTTGGAATTTATTTTAATTCTCCAGTACTGCCACCATACTTCAAGGTCTCTGAGGTGGGATTGGAGAGTTTGAGAGGCAATAGATGGATCAGTATTGACTGATAACACACAAGTGTCATCAGCATAAGACTGCTAATTTCAAAACGATATATCTCTGCTAGTTCTAAACGGATTTTAATGGTCATTTTTTCGATTTATAAAAAATTAATTCTCTATCTTATGACGCTAACAACTAAAACTTTTTGGTATTTATCTTAAAAAATAACTGAGCTATAGGTTTTTTTTTTTTTTTTTTTTTTTTATAATCATTCGCTGTTTCTTGGTTAAAAAACTCTAATAAATTTTTCTCTATCTTAAAAATTACTGAGTTAATCAATTAAATCATATTTAATCGGCCGCTATCAACGTCGAGGTGTTAGGATCATCGTTGGACGCACTGGTATTCTTATCCCGAGTTTCAAAAAAAGTGGTCTAGTAGTTTCGGAGTAAAGCGCTTGGGATGTACAAACGGTGTTTTTTATTCGTTATTAAGATTCTTCGTATCTTGAAACGTAACCCCTCAAATTTTGAATAAGGTTAATTATTGAAAAAAATCCCAAATACACAAATTAAAGTTAGTAGCATGTGGAAAGAAACCAATCCCAAAAAAATTTAACTTGAGTTAGATTTTTCATAAACGTTTTTAGTACATAAACGTTCTAATATCGTATTTTTTATTGACAACCATTGAATTTGGCATATAATATATCTGAAGGACCTGGGCATGAGTGACACAAAGTAAAATACTTACCAAAAATTATAAATATTGTACAGATTTAAAATAAACTAACCATTTTCAAATCAAAACTTTCATTAGCAAAATAAATATGTAATCACATCTCAGAAATCAAGTTACGCCATTTTTCACGAAATGAGATTTGATGTTTGTTATGTTCTCGTGGGGGAATGTTTTCTCTCAAAGATATTTTAAGAGATTGAAACGTACATTATTTCTTGGGCAATATAAAGAGATAGGTGAACGTTTTTCTGTTTATTAATGAAATTGCTACATTTCTAAGAAAAATTGTGAAGAACAAAATATGTACTAAATGTAATATGTTGCTGTATTACAACGATATTAAGTTTTTGGAAGAAAAATAAATAATTAATAAATATTTACTGTTTTGAAAACGTTTCGGCCAACGCGGTAGATTATCATCAAGGCTCAAATCAGCTTTTTGAGGAGCTCTCATCAACGACACGTTGGCATAGCTTTCAATTGTTTAGGACTATTTAATTATTTCCTTTTAACCACCATCCGAAGTATTTTCCTTCTGAATTTCCCAATTCAACTATAGATATTTATCATTATACTTTTAATTTTGGCTATAAAAAGAAAGATCCGCCACCTTCAAAAATTATTTTTTCATTCGTGCAACCCTATTTCGGAATCCATTACCTATATCCATTCGTAAAGCCTTCTCATTAGTCACTTTCAAACCTCAATTATCTCTCCATCTCCTAAGCTCAATCTTCCCAACATTTTTAATATTTAAAACTACAGACGAAAACTAGTCGCTACGAAATCTGATCCATTTCTTTATTGACGTATTAAAAGACCAGAGAAATATCATTTATTTTACAAGTCTTTGGTGTTCTTATGGGGACTATTCGTGCCGGAATAAATAGTTTTTTATTTAATTTCAAACGAAATGTTTACAAAAAATCCCTCAATAATACTCACGATTAGACAAGTATAACACTCAACAGAAAGTGCAATCACAATATTGATAAATAGGCATGCCATTAGTGACTGACCGTACCCAAAATTATGACACGTTAATCGATTTGAAAAGATCTGATAATCCGAGCAAAACTAGAGACAATAGGACGAAGTCCGAGAAAGACAAGACAAGCCGAGTAGAGATGCAGGTATCGACCAGGCCGGCTGAAACTAGTTGGGTCGTGGAATTGCCCCGTGGGGAGAGGCCAGAAGTCCAACTTAACGCAACTGTCTGCTCCTCTTCGCTTCACGTTATTTGACAAAGTTCAAGAACTTTAATACGGACTTATTATTTACGTTTTCATACTAGTCTGTAAAAAAAAATTCGAAGTCAAGAAATATGTTGAAACTTTTTACAGATGATCCCTAAAATAAAACGCCAGTATTTTTATACCTCAGTAGGTAACTTATTATGAGTATTTTATTTTATTTATATTATTTATTTTTTTTTTTGTGGAAATTTTCTCTGCTACGTTAATATAATACTTCTTTATTTTTTTATATCTCTCATTAAATCATCTTTCTTTTATACGTTTGGTTTTCAAAACTACCACTAACTTAAAAAAAAAAAAAAAAAACTGACATTATTTCTACAAATCTCTCTGTCATGTTTTAGTTCGAAAGTTAAAAAAAAAAAAAATTATATATCCTATAAATGTATACAATACAAAGAAACAAATTGGAATAGCAGAGACAATTGAGATCTCTAAATATCACACTCCTAACACTAAACCATACATTACTATTGCATATCTTCGATAATCATTCAAGAGTCTTTCCTCTTTCCGTATTTTTTATTTTATTTTTTTTAGATGGTTTTATAGAGGAGATAGGCTCAAAGTAATAAAAATCATAACTAAAATATAAAAGTATTATCACAAACAAGAATGAAAACGTACTAAATACAATTTGAAAATAGTAATAAGACAAATCATTTATGATACATGTACACGGTCGGAGCTAGAAATCAGTTAATAAAGTTAGATTAGGTTATTTTTTTTAAATGTAAAATTTCAGCATGGAGTCAAAGACAATGAAATTAAATATATAATGTTTCCTTGATTGACTTTAAATAAATCATGTCCCAACATCTTAAAATACTTTGAACAGGGCAGGTCTTATAAGTGAGAAGTGCGGACGTGAAATCCTTCTTAATGTCCTCTGACTAGATAAGCTTCCTTCCATAATATAATATTAATTCATAAATAAATTTATTTGATAAAAACATTCAAACAAACATAAAAGATTCGGTAGCAAGAAGAAATTGATTATTGATTATAGAAAATTTATTTTTAACGTTTAAGTTTCCGAAAGATTACTTCATATCGTTAGGTTCTTCAGGACTCTCGAATGTACGTACTTTACTAAGTTTAATAATTAAACACTTTATTAGATCAAAGGATATTTATTTAAGTTAATTTCATTTATTGAAAAAAATATATGAACCTTCGGAGTAAATATGAAAGTAAATTGAATAATTTATTTTTAAAATATAAAACAAAACAAAAAAATAAATAAACAAACCACAAAGCGATTAATTTTCCTTTATTACTAATGCTGGTTTTAATGAATTATCACTACTAAGCCTTTAGACCACAACGGTTAAACCGCAATTATGCAACCGTTTTATACATTTGTATAAATTAAAAGAAAAATAGAATTATTGGTACTGTGTTTATCATACAGTTAAATATGTAAATTAATGATAATTATGGACTTTAATATGGTCCGTTAATCATTGGAGTTGGATATTTAATATATATATATATATATTATATATATATATATATATATATAATATCTTCGGTAAATTCAGTACGTCATACTATTATCAGGCTGAGAGGAAACATACTAACGAAGAAAACATTATAGAACAGAAAAATAATGGAAAGAACGGATCTAAGGCAGTAGATGTAAATAATTTGTAATAGTAAAAAAAACAATGGGTCTTTATACTAGTATTTTTTAAGAGCTTCGTAGACTCAGTCTCTTCTATGGTCAAGAATATCGCCTGCCAGGTTCTGCATGCCAAGCCTAGCTACTTGTACGTCAACAAATACCCATGACGTACAGCTTCTACTAAGAATCAAGGGATTCAGTGCCAAACACCATGAGAATCCAACATCTCGAGTAGTGGAAAGAAATCTGATACAGGAGTGATGGAACTCATTCAGTGATATGCGAAACGTGTTCTATGGGACACTATTACTGACCGTGGTAGCAAGTATAACAGATTTTTGGAAAAAAAAAAATATAACTGAATTTATATCTTGTGATAAATCAACGAAAGACATGATAAACTGAATCACGCGATAAATTAGAAATTTAAAAAAAAATCTCGTGGTGTTCGCTTTCAGATCTCATCCACTCCATCCATTTTACTTCTCATCCTGCCTAAATTTAAATAATCCAAAGATAAAATTTACTAACTAGAATAATTACTTAATTTTGCTAATCAGTGTTTGCATATAAAGAAAAATAGTTAAAGTGTCCTCAAAGTCTAAATAACCAAAGTCACCTGAAATTGTGTGTAAATGAGAGTACCTCAAAAAGGAAGTCTAAGAGATGCACAAAACGTCTTCTAAATATGTAAGATGTGATCGATCTTAACGCAGCTTTTTTAATAAAAAATGGAAACACCATAAGAAATTTTATCTGATCGTATTTACGTTAGTAAGAAGTTTTCATTTTCAAAAAATTGGCACGTTCTATTTATTCGTTTATAACAAATGATAACTAATTATCAATGTATAATACTATGATTTGTAATATTATCTATATGTTATGCTCGTTTAATTAATTTGACAGAGTCTCGATGCCGAATTTAGTAAAAGTTCTATATTCAAAGATTTTGTTTATATATAATTTCATATCTAAGTTGATAACTGAACCATTTTTAATTTTCATCTATAGATTTTTTAATATTGCTAACTATGGTGATTATGGCAGTTAATGAGTTTAGAAAAAAAAATGTTATTTAACTCAGTAGTCGTTGAGATAGTTCGAAGAAAACCGCATAAACTTAGTAATAATAATTGTTATCAATTACATTATTTATTTATCCTTCTCTAAATTCTTTCCAATCGTCTTTATCCTCTTTAATTATTTAATTTATTCTTAATCACCAGTTCAGTTTTACAAAATATTTAAATCTGTAAAAATTTAACCGATCAGAAGATTTCATTACATTTAGAAAAAAAAAAAATTCCCTGGCGTTATTCTTGAAATTAGTCTGGCTTCTGATAAGATTTGGCATCAAGAATTGCTTTGCCCAACCAAACCTAAACATTTCGTTTAAGCCAATTTTCTATTTGATATTCTTTTCTAAGTGTAAAATCTCTGACATTAAGCATATTAATACAGGTATATTGCAGGGCAGTGTGCTAGATCCAGTATTAATTAATGCATATATGTTAGATCTAGCACATCACATTGAGGCTTGGTTACTTTTGCTGATTATTATATGATTTTGATGAAATCAAATTCTATGGAAACACGATGTATTGTTTTAAAGAATAAAAAATACAGAGGTCGAATTTTGAAAGGTTGAAATTTTTATTTTGAGATATATTCCAATAACATCTGAAAACGTTCTGAGTTTTTTCTATACATAAATTTATTTTCAAAGCTTCACATCCTTCAAGAATATCCATTTTCACTGAAATGTAGCTAGTAGAACAATATCCAGAATATAATATAAATAATTTCTCTTTTCCCTTGAAAGGTTGGGCCCTTCCTGAGGATTTATGCGAGGAGATCAGGCCACACTTTTCCTCTTCCACACCAGCTGATGAACAGCACCGATTTCTCTCTTTGCCTGATAAAACTGTCACATAAATTCCTTCTCTTTCGGGCGGCTAAATGGTTCAGTTATCATTCCAACACTACCTATTGCTTCATAATGTAAATAATATGAAGCACCATACATTACACCACTTCTATTCAAACCGAAGGAAAGTCAATTCTTCATTACATTATATTTTGAAATGGAGAATAAAAATAAATAAATCTAAGAGCCTGTTTGTCACATTCACTCTAAAACATGACTCTTGCCCTCAGGTCCTCTTCAATAATATTACTCAACCAGTTTCTGATGGTTCAGGCCTTTACCTATACAAACGACTGACATTGGCAGAGAATTTAGTTATGGGGAATAGCAAACAAAGTTAAATATCAACATTATTCTATTGTTTTGATCGAAATTACTTAGGTCAATTGTTAATGCCCCTTTTTCTGTATCTAATTAGACACTACATATTGAGCTCGACATTCCGTTCCTCATTGCAACTGTCACAGATCGTTACCGTTTTTTCACGACAAACTGACCCTAAATTCAAACACACAGACCCAAAACCTATCCGCTGCCGCAACGCTTATAAACCGCCCAGAAAACTAAAGGCGCTGGCCATGATTTTCAATTTTCGTATTCTTTATTTAGTTCTTTTTTTTTTTTTTTTTTTTTTTTGCATCTCAACAGACACTATTTGTTTATATTTCTATTCTTTAGTTAGAATCTTTGCTTATTGCGTAATCAGATGGCTAAATTCATTATTGTTACAACACCCCTATACAAAAATTAATCATTATAAAACGTAAAACAGACTCCAACAAAAAATCAAAAACACCATGATTAAAGAATGCGTATATGATAGACGCCTTCCAAAAATGCGCTATCCATATTTAATCTTCTACAGCCATATTTGTTTGAAAAATGATCCATCACCCGATTCCTTTTCATCGCCTGTCAAGAATAACGTGAAGTAAAAATGTATTGCGTGATATTCAAAGCATTCCAACTTCGGTGGACCTAAATAAAAAAGGTTGAAAGAGACTGAATGAATGAATGAAAGTAAATTTTTATGATTGAAAAGCTAGTCTTAGTGAATAATATAAATGTCAAATTTGAAATTTATGTTCTGGCTATAAAAAGTATATAATAGCATATAGGATTTGATAAAAAAGCAAACTCTATGAATATATATAACATAAATCTAATATTAGTACCTCAAAGAAGTACAAAAATTAAAACATATGCTAAAACATTAAATAATTAACAAACATAATGAGCCTAAATAGTCAATCTTACAGTGGTAAGGTGGATTGATGTTCAAAGAGATCGATGAATAGTTCATGCTTTTATGAAGTTAAAAAACAAATGGATGAGGGTGAGGAATTACAAAATGAAGATGCGAAAATAACAAAAGATCTCTTGAAGGAAGCAGTTCTGTGGAAGGGAATGAGTAGGATCAATGAATGTGATCTTGTGTTGATAGAGTGGACTGAAGATATTCTATATATAGAGGGGTTTTTCGTTTTATGAGTTTTGAACATATAATTGTGGAGTATTGCCTTCGAATGTTTGGGTAAAGCAACTTCAACTTAGCATACCAATTGGAGACATGAGTACGTTAGGGGATCCCAAAGAAGAATTTATTTATTAGTCTCTTTAGCCTCATCTCAAGCCTCCACGACAGTCCGCCAAATACCAGGAAGCCATAATCGAACTGGGACAAAGGAGGAAGACAAAAGATGATACTGGTAACTGACGCGTTTTAGGGAGTACTAAATATGACAAACTGTCTAATATGGACAAAGGAACGTTATTTAAATTTGTTGATGATATATAGAAAAAGGAAGGATATTGCAAAATAGTTTTGAATTGCACTTTCGAAAAAAAAATTACTTTACTTTTTCTATTGGAACATTTTCAAGTGATGGGTTAGGAAAGTTAGGTAAACTTAATGCTTTTCGGATATGATTTCATAAACATTGATAATATTAAATGTATAAAAAAGGTTTAAAGATTTGTTACGAATTAATACACTTATTCTTCCTACGGTTCTTTACGGATGTGAAACGTGGCCGCTTACTTTGAAGGATGAACAACGGCTTAAGGTTTTCGAAAATAAGGTTATTCGAAAATATTTGGTCCGAAGAAAGATGAGGCTACTGGGGACTTTAGAAGATTGCACAACACGGAATTGCGGAGCTTGTACTCTGTGAATATAATTGAGTTGATAGCATCACGGAGACTCAAATGGGCGAGTAAAGTTGTTGGGCTCGGTGAGGATCGGACTCCGAGAAAGTTGGTATTCGCTGATCCAACTGGTAGGCGTCTGAAAGGTAGGTCGAAGGGAAGGATTGCGTTAAGGCTGATCTCGGAGGCTTTGGCTTGAACGGTGAACATTGGACGAGTCTGTGCAAACGGATTTTGGTGGTATCGGCATCGAATCTTCGGGTTCGGTAAGCCTTTTATTATTATTATTATATTACACTTTCATAAATAAGACCTTCGAACAGTAGTTAATGCTCCTTTTTATGTCACCAACCATACCCTACACCACGACCTAAATATTCCATTTTAGAGCTTATTCCATCAAAATTCTCCAAATTCCATTAGAACCTTATCCATCACTCCAATCCGCTAGCTCAATCCCTATCCAGCTCCACACATCCTTACCACCCCCCTAGAAAGTTGAAACGGCAATGGCGTTGAGACCTCTTGTAAACATCGGAGTTCTAGCATTGGCTAGGTTCTCCACGTGCTGTATGCTCGGGGATTGTATATAGATATATATATTCTTATTGATTCTTTATTTTATACATGTATATTGTATGATTATTTTATATATTTATTGTTTTGTATATACTTTGTGAATGTAGTATGAATGTTGTACTTGATCACTATTAAAAATGTCCTAGCTAGGAAAGATTGTAATATTACTCAATAAAAATTGTTTCTGAAATATCATAAATAAGAACATGTCGCAGCAGTAATATGATGAGTTGTAGAACTAGTGGTGTTTTTATGTATCCTGTTGTATACTAAGCTTATTTCTAGTAAACTGTTTGATAGTTATTTAAGGCTTAATGGTCCAAAAACCTTTAAGCTAAAAAAAAGAAGCGTTGGCTGAAAGAAATTGTTTTGTTAATCAAATGACTGTGAAGTTTAGCAGAGTTTATTAAAACTTTTAATGACTAACAGGAAATATGTTTTTTAAACTAGTTTTAGTCGCAAGAAGGTACCTGTGAATTTCAGGAATAATTAAAAAAAGTTTAGAAAAATGTCATATAACTTTATAATTCTTTCACTTTTTAAATATCATACTTTCTAAATAAAATAACATACTTTTATAGAATGTTACCTACAACTACAAGAAAATGTCATTTATGTCGTAAATAAAATCGTTTATTTTTATTTCTGATCCCATTGACTTTTCTTTTTTCATTCAATAAAGCACGTTTCGCTTTTAAAAATTATTGCTTAAAATGTATAGAATATCGCAGAGCAAAAAATAAAACTGTATTTAAAAAAACGATTGGACCCTCGCATTACATTATAATAATGACTATGCAAAAGTTCCAATTGATATTATTTAATAACATCTTGTATTAAAGATTTAAGATTTTACCCAATAATAATTCCACATCCTATTTTAATTTTAAAATACTGGAATGAAGAACGTTTTAATAATGAATTATTCATTTTTTCTTAATTAAGGGCTGAAACTTATAGGGAAATCATTCTTAGTATAGCTTTGAAGAATGGAAAGCCCTAATGACGAGGAAGCAAAATGGCAAAAAGCAGGATCTTATAGGACCTATGTTTCACAAGAATGAAATTATATCTATTCAAATTCGTCATTCTTATGATGAAGATATAATTAAATATTCTATATAATTAATTAAAAAGAATCACTCTACTTATAAATCAAATTTAGTTCTCTATTATGTATTGCAAGCGGCGTGGTCTAGTGAATTCAACACTAGTCTACTCTTCTCCGGGTCTCAGAATGATTTATTCCGTTATTACAGGTAATGGGGCGACTCTTAGAGACCTTTCTGGGACACTCTAAAACCTCTATAAATGAAAAACTTTTTAATTATCTTAGGACTATAGTCTCTTAAGAATAAAATAAAAATACAGATTTGATGACCGGAGCAATATAGTCATAGCTTTAAACAACAAATAGCTAAACTAAAATAATTATTTGAGGTTATAAAATATGTTTTTTTTATTTATTTTTAAATGTGTTTACATTTTTAAAATCAGACTCTTAGAATGAAATAAATAAACAGAGATAGCTACTTTATTAATGGTAATTGAAATGATATAAACAAAACAAAATTGACATTTTCTAGCATCTGTAGTATGAGGTTTTAGTCTGTTTGGCCCGGTGAGGAGAAAGTGAGGAGAGGTGGTTAAGATGGAGCGATTTAAAGAAAGAAGCAGTTCTAGCATGACGGATCTCGGGAGGGATAGAATTCCAAAGAGAGGTTGCTTTGGCTAAAAACGACTGTTCAAACGCAGAAGTACGGTGGGGAGGAAGGTACAGGTCAGAAAGACGGAATCTGGTAGAACAGGATTGAATTGATGATTTAAATTGAAAGGATTGGAAGATATAGCTGGGACGCTGAGTTCTGATAACCTGATAGAGGAAGGAAGCTCTGAAATACTGGCATCTGTAACGAGGATAAAGCCACCTCAACTCGGCGTAATACTGGGTTATATGCGTGTCCCTATTGATCACGGATACAAATCGTATTGCACAGTTCATAATAGCTTGGGTTTTGCTTCGAGCTTACCTGAAGCCTGCTATATACCACACAACCGTAGCCAAAGTGGGAAAAGACAAGAGAGGAAACAAGGAACTTACGATTATTGAATAATGTAGGTATAAAAAAAAAAAAAAAAAAAACTTGACGGTTGTGCGTGATTTCGGCCAAATTACTTCATTTCACGACCGTTGGCGAGAAAACTGTACGAATATTACATGTATTTAGCCCAGGTCTCTTCATGGTTTGAAGAGGTATAGGATTTTTTTTATTCGTATTTATTTTATTTTTTTATACAATAACAGAATATCTAAAAATAACTGTCACCGAATTTATGGAGTAAAGAAAAATTTAATAATAAACAAATATAAATTGTTTATTTTTTTGAAAATATAATGCTCCATTTTTATTGAACAAATGACAATTAAAAGTTATATGACAGGTAAATAAAAGGTGAAAGTAACTTCATGCAAGAAGGAAGATCATAACAATTAGTAAATTATAAAATATTTCAGAGTACTTTGAAAAATGTAATAATAATCAATTCTTCCAAACCATGTTAATACAAAGTTCATTAGGGATCACTTGAGGGACCACTTGTAGCTGGGTGGTTAGCATAAAACTCTCCTATGCCAAAGGTCACGGGTTCAATCCCGCAGGTGGTCATAGGATTTTTTAATGGGAGTAAGAAATCCTTAGTTATGCTGTCCTTCGGAGGGGACGTTAAAAGGTGGTCCCGAGCCTATGCGATGTCAGGTACTAGTTAAAGTCCTGATAAAACCTGGATAGGCAAAATTTAGGACTCCCACTGTAGCATCGTCCGATTAGCCATAGTAGCGTAAAGTGACCTTAAATAAATAAAGAAACAAAATTCAGTGAAATGCAAAATCTTCTTAAGAATAACAATACCTCTCACTGTAATTTAGCAGCCTTAAATAAAGACTTTAAAAAACAAGGACCTATTTAACGCACACGTAATTTAGCAACTCTAAAATGAATCGCACTATTTACACCGGTTAAAACTTCCTGCATACCTAACACTGCTTCATCCCACTGCCTCATGAGCCTAAATAACGCCCCTAATAAGCCGGAGGCTTAGGTCGTTGGTCTCGTTAACAGTTTAGGGCATTACCAAAAGCTAAATTACAAATCAGACTTGTGAACTGGCTAAAGCTAGCTTAAGAGGGCTACAGCAAAACATCATCTTCCCCTACCAATTCAGGCTCCCACTAATTCTATTCTCCGCCCTCGGCCTCCAAGAACATTTCCATGAATCGGATTTCCTAAACCTTATTGCATTTTTATTCGTTCATCTTTTCATCGTCTGTCCCATTTTATTTCATTTTCTTTGTTGCGTAAGCGTATTGCGAACGATGTTTACTTATAAGCTTAAAATTCCACTACTTCATGATCAACATGATGTTATTATTAATAACAATGATATTGAAATGGAATCACCGTGATCTAGCTAAATTTTTGCAGTATAAAAATAATCTCTGGACCATTTTCATTTAATTTAATTTTACGTCTCATTAAGACAGCTTTAAATCTGAAATAGAGAACTAAATGAACAAAATTAGGAATCCAAGAGAGCGCTATCATCTCAATTCGCCATCGGATTAATCAAACTTTCTAATTTCAGTCAATTTGATTCTCAAAAACGATAGAATCGAAGTCCTATTTAAATAAATCCATGTAATCAAATTATTGAAAAGCACTTTAAATTGAGTTATTATTAATTTCGAATATACAATAGTTGACATTTAATTGAATAAGAAGGAATGGTTCGGGTGGCAGCCAGAAAAGATTAGAAAGTAGTGAAAAATATTAATTATCGAACGTTTCGACCAATGTACAAGGTCTTTATCAGGGCTTCCCGGCAAGAGTCAAGAAGCAACTGATGGACAATAATTGAGACGTTGGTTTCCACAAGGTACTATATCCATTCTATGAAATTTTACAGAACTGCAAAATCTATCATCACTATATAATAACCAACTTCTTTGATTATTTACTCAATCTAGAATTGTTTTGGTTCATTATTTTCAATGATGAACCTTTGTAATCGACGAAAAAAAAAATAAAATAAAATAAACCCTCCTCAAAATTTGAGAGCGTTTCAAGATACGTAGAATCCGAATAACGAATAAAAAAATCCGTTTCTTCTAAATAAATTAATACCGAATTTTGTTTTTAGTTCCATTTGATAGAGAATTAAATTTTCGACCAAATGATAAAAAGAATAAATGAAATTGGTTAAAAACTAGCTTAGATATTGCATTTTGAATTCAGCGCTAGTGATATGATATGATACTTTGAATTATTGCTTTTTATATTACTTAATTGCCTATCAACAGATATATAAACAGTTATACCCTAATAATATTATTTGGAAATAATAAACCATTGTGTAATAATTTGCATCGTTTTTTTTTACTCTAATACAATTATGGAATGATATGTTTTAGTATGATTTAGAGCGAAAATAAATGTTCCTTTAGAAAATAACTGCATTTTTAATTCGCATTTTTAGGGAACCTGAGAGTTCATTTCATAAAATCAAATTGAAGACCTATACAAAACTAAATGGTGGAAATACAAATATGTCATAATATCAATTTCATAAAAAATGTTCTTTAGTACCTATGGGAAATCAACATTTTAATTGTGAACTCTTGCCTGGATGCCCTCCCTGATGAAGACACACAGCGTTGAATAAGTTGTTTTTCACTATTTTCTAATATTTTTTAACGTCACGCGAACCATCTCAGCCCTCATATTCATTTCACAGTCAACTATTACATATTCAATATGCTTCAAACAATACGGAGCCAACAACAAGATACAAACCCACCTCAACTGATTCGCTTCTTGCCTCTGCCTGAAACATCTGATGAAGATCCGCATGTGGATCGAAACGTAGGATAATAATTTAATCTAGGATAATTTAATCGTCCCATTCTCTTATCGATATTTTAAGGAAATACAGACGATATAATTTCAAGATTCCGAAATAAAGCGTTGTACTTTTTGCATATTGATTTAAAAGACAAAAATGTATGATTGACATGAGTTAATTGAAAGTAGCCCGAATATTTACAATTCTAAATGGAAAATAATAATTGCAATGTTTAATTTAATTAATCGAATGGTTTCCAATTTCAGAACATTTAATATTATATTAAAATATTTATTGGAGTCCATTGTGCCTCTTCAAAAATAGACAGATATCCAATTCAATCATGAAAAAAGAGCCCATGGAAAATCCTGTTTTGCATTCATAAAATTTTATCACTAACAAAACACTTAGGAAAAAAATTCAAAGAGGGTAAAAATAGTTTAGTCACATTTCTTCCTTAAAATAAATTATTTCAACACCCTTCGAAAAGCACCCACTTCTTATTTATTTAATAAGCACCAATTTTCTCCGAAAAGACCAAAATGTAAACATAAACAAACAATTAAGACTGACTCCTGACAAATATTCTTTCTATTATCACATCAACAGCTTTTAATATGCTTCAGTCAACCGACTTTTTCGTAAACCTTTGCTACCCTAATACTAAAACATAATTAAATTTTCCTTCATCTTCATAATCGCCTAGCTTTTTAATCTGTCTATCTTCTCTAATTGCTATTTTGATAAAATACACCTAATGGTAATTTCATGTTTCCTATATGGCATGTGGCATTTGTTGCAAATTAATGTAAAAAACAAAACGAAAATGTACATCCAGGTGTTTCAGTGAAATGTCGTAGAAGGCAGAAAACTATTTTTTTTTTCTTCTCATTGATTCGATTGTATCTTGCAACATAAAATCTTGACATTGAGAGTGGTTTATTTCTAATCTTGGCCGGTTACAAAGAATATTAAATAATTCTTTAATTTCTTCTTTTATTTAAATAATTCTATTAGCAAATAAAAAAAAACTAAAAGTACTGATCTTGCTAAGGCTTATTAAACCATAATATATCGTATTTCATGAGGTAAAACTGCGGCGTAATTCTTAAATCCTAACCTATCTGAAGAAAAAAAATCGTAATGTTTATTACGTTAAGATTAAAAAAAAAAAGTTTGGTCAAATTTAGGTGCACATAAATCCTAAAGGCAAATTTTATAATTATTCACTGTTTATTAGATTTTGTTCTTAGGGCAAGATCATAACTGATTTTATTTTCATTTTATACCTGACCACTTACGTGAAGTATGAAAGCCAAATCGAATTGAATTGAAATACGCTATTAACTGGATGAAGGTCGGACCGCATGGGAAATGATCAGCTCGTCGAGTAATAGATGTATTATGTAGTATTACAATGTATTAAAACGGATTTGGTGGATTTGGGTTTGGAATTCCGTTCCATGAAGGAGTTGAGCTCAAAGTTGTTCTTGGTAGTGTTTGTATCAAACCTATGAATACGATAAGCCTTTTCATTATCATAAATTGGGTCAAAAAATAAAATTTCTATTATGATCGATATTCCACGTATCAATAACGAGAATAGTAAAGAAATAAAAAATAAACAAGAATCTAAGAGAAAGCAGGCGCGCGTAATACTTCGAAACCTGCATAACACGAATGTGCGTCAGGACTTTTAGACAGGCGCGTCCGCAAACTCCGCCTCTGTCTTTAATGAATTGTTTACATAACAAAATGCCTAACATTATTATTATTATTTTTGAAAGAGATGTAATAAATATTGAATAACCATAAAGAAGGATAAAGAAGCATTAGTTGGATTAACGCTTAAAATAATTGATAATAAATAACAATAATCGTTCATAAATATTTTTTAAAAATGTTTTAACAGTAATCTGATTGTAATGCATAACAAAATGCCTAACTCATTATTTTTTATTTATTTTTCGAAAGAGATGTATAAATATTAAATTAACTTAAAGAGAATAAAGAAGCATTAGTTGGTTAACGCTTACAATAATTGATAATAATAACATAATCGTTCATAAATATTTAAAAAAAATTTTTACAGTAATCTGATTTAAACTGATAAAGCATGTGTGTATAAGAAAGCACCATTTGTATTTAGGATTTTCATTTATTTTGAATTTATTATTAATTAAAATAGTTCAATTATATTAACTGTATAGTAGAAAAAATTGATTTTAAGCATATTTCTAAAACCAATTAAATTTAAAATGCCATAACATTCTTTTCATGCGAAGTTTGCTTAAATGAAATAGAGTGGGAATGTATTTAGGTAAAAAAAAAAAACTTGAAATATATTTTACATTACTTATCAATTTTTTAATTTATTTTAAAATTAGAATATTACACATTAATAAATAATACAACAGTTCTGGAGTATAATATATATTCTAATTTAAAAACGTACAAGCATG
The DNA here is from genome assembly GCA_023052935.1 of Piezodorus guildinii. NCBI lineage: Eukaryota > Metazoa > Arthropoda > Insecta > Hemiptera > Pentatomidae > Piezodorus > Piezodorus guildinii. The sequence goes on from CM041297.1 coordinate 103,120,755, forward strand.
GGAAAGCATTTTATTTGTTCAGTTCATTCTATTAATGTATGAAATTATTATGATGCGTTTTTAACATTATGTTTAGACATACAATTTTTTACGATGCCCTCTTTTTAGCATGATTGTAAAATCAGATTACTAATTACATGGGAAGAAACAACTAGCATATTGATTTCTCCATACCATTATAATTGGTATGAGTTAATTTAAAGTAGCCCGATGTGGGCAAATATTTACAATTCCAAATATAAAATGATAATTATGATTTTTAATTTAATTAAGCGAACGGTTTTAAATTTTAATAAAATTAACGCTAATGACCCTAAAGGGCAGATGCGGTATACCAAATAAATAAATAACATTTTTAGTTTTGTTAAAATCTTTATTCAGGTCAGTTGTGCCTCTTAACCAATTCGCAGATAAACAATTTCTATTATAAAATTTTCCTATTTAATAAAAATAAATAAATAAATAAAACAGCAAAGAGGGAAGGAAAACAGTTTAGTCACATTTCTTCTACTAAACAGATTATCTCAACACCCTTTGAAAAGCACCCACGTCTTCTTTATTTAAAAAGCATCCATTTACTCTCAAAAGACTAAAATATATATAACTTTGATAAAATGTAGGCAGCAAATATTTGTATGTATTATTTAAATGTGCATCTTTCAAATTAAATGTATGCTTATTGACTATGCTACGGTTGGATAATGAGTTGAGTATAATTTATACTTTTACAATTGCATTATGTTTTTTTAACCTTGTTTTTAACATCTTAAAAGTTTCTCCTATTCAGCATTTATGGCAATTATCACAGTCTATTTTATAAATAACATTTTGTTTATTTTCTTTTTATTTTATGTTTAGAATGGTTCCAAATTTTAATTTAATAATAAATATAAACTCTTCATGATTTAATAAAGTTTAAAATGATTTTTTTTTTTTTACTACATGGATTAAATGTAAACAGAACTAATAATAATAAATAGAACTAATAATAATAAAAATTTAACTAGAGAGAAAAATGCTTTATCCAACAACATGCATCCCAAATACAGGACTTTGTTATATATACATAGCATACTTGATAAGTCTAATTATAATACTGCTAAAACATTTTTTCTTCATATTTTAATCCAGGAACAATTATTATTATTATCATTGATTTACTCAGATGTATTCATAGTTTGAGTTTCTTTATTTATTTATTTCTCTAGAAAAAAAAAAAAAATTCTAAACGTGACCGACCAAAAAACAGTAGACAAAGCTTAATTTTTATTATGGTTAGACATACAATTTTACAAGTTTTTTTAACTAGGTTTCCATCTTCTAATTTATCAAGCCGAAATTGAGGAGCAGAAAGTAAATTAATTCATAAGAAAAATAAACAGACACTATTTGAGGAACACGGTGAATCCTGAGGAATAGAGGAATAATTTCATCCATTATGCAATAAAGAATAATTAAATGAAAACAGGTTCCACGACTGGGTTGGTAGGACTGTTTAATATAAAAGGCAGCGAGATGAAAGGCATTTGGCGCCGGACCCTTGTTTCGCGCCGTAATTAGCCCGCCACTCCCAAGTACTGATCCTATCTTTCTCCTTCCTACCTACCCTATTTATTCTTCACTCTATTCATTTTTATTTGATACCTTATCTTTAAGGGATAAAATTTGAAGAGGGAAGTAAATTAGGTTTTAAAAAATTAAGTAAAAGGGACGCTATCTTTAGACAAATATTAAAAAAAAAAAAAAAAACTGAACCACTACAGTACATATAGAGATTCGTAGTTTCTTGGCCAACGACTGAGTAAGTAGGTGATTAGTCTAAGATTACCTTCAACCATCAGATTTCCTTCCCAATTTAGGGGTATCCACTTTATAGAGGCTTGATATACACCGAGAGGATATGCACACCCCCAGTACCGCCCGATAGTCTATGATAGAATTGACAGATTAAATAATTATTGTGAAACAGCCGGTGTTTGAACCCTTTCAGACAGTACTTCTAGAAAAAGTAAAGCGACATTTTAACAGTTCATGTGCTTTAAACCTTTTATAATTACAAGTTCTGAGCATAATCTGTCATCAACAGACCTATAATGTCTTTAGTAAAAGGTATGTTAATATACGTCATACATTCATTGATTAATCTAGAAAAATACGAGCCTTGAAAATTTAAAAGCAAAGATAATATTATCTGAAAACGTGCAGAACGAAATACATCTTGAAAGAAACGTAATAAAAATATATTAGTGGCAATAATAATAACGTTTTATAGTAAAATATATTAGTATAAAATGAAAACATAAGTATAATACAACAGTATAATTTCAATCCCGTAACTTGTTATGCGGCATAGTATATCTAACCAACAGCTCTATCAGTAATAATTTGAACGAATTAAAGTTATTTTCGAACACTTGTTTTTATTTGGGGAGTAGCGTATTTTAGTGGACAGAGCACTAGTCTACTGTTCTCAGTGTCCTGGGTTCGAATCTCGGCAGTGACAGAATATTATTTCTTATGTTAATTCGGCTGGGGGGGGGGAGGGGGGAAGGGGGTGACCTTAGAGTATGGAGACCCTCCTGGGCAGACCCAGCCTCTTTTAAATGGGTACCCAAAATATATATATATATATATATATATATATATATATATATATAACGTCTTTTTCTACTACCTTTTAAGACAAATAGGATGAACTATTCTATAGATTATCTAATTTCTTTAAGAAAGGGTGAGATCCATTCTGAGGACCAAATAAATTTAAAACCGTCCAGACCGGATTCAAACCGGTGCTGTTCGACTTAAGATCCTTAAGAATACGGCAGCGCATATACTCCACTCGACACAGTTTAATAAAAGTAGAAACGATCGTCTCTGACTTTGCTAAGGGGCGGAAAAGAACGATACAGGCGGAAAACGAGAAGTACCTGATTAATCCCTAATATATAAAAAAAATAAAATAATAAACGATCTAGGTAACGATAAGAGGATTTTAAAATGTAATAGTAGGACCTCAAACTATTGCATGAATTTTCATATTTATTTATTTAGAATTTTTGTGAACAGATTTATATCGTTTATATAAGTCTTAACAAAGCCATTTCATAATTTTAAAAATGTATTATATAGCCTGTTATATTTTATCAGAAGGGAAGCCTACTCTTCCATATTGAAAAATGTCCACTCAAATCCGAGACGGCCTTTCTCCCTTTACTTTATAGAGGAAAAGACGCTCAGACGCTCAGAATGGTCTTCCTTATACTCTTTGTCAGTACAGAAAGAAGTCTTCCTCAATAGACCAACACACCAAAATAAATTCTTTTAGGTGGCAAACCCAAATGTTCACTTGGAACTCGGTAAGGGTCAATCCTATAGATATGATTAAGTTTGAATATAATTTTTGATTGTTTCAACAGTTATTTCTCATCATTTGGTACTGAAAACAATTTTAGAGGAAATGCATTGAACTTGAGTACTTTTGACTTTTGCAAATATTATTTAAAAAATAAAAAAAATAAATTAAGGATAATAATGGTGCTATCGATGACTGTAGGGGATATATGATGGAGAAGTGGGTGAGGATGTGGTCATCAAGAAAAGCACACTAATAAGATAAATTTATTTTCTTCTGCGCTGACGTTTCGTCCTACACAGTGGGCCTTCATCAGGGTTGACTCTGTGAGATAATCTCAATAAGTTCACACTCTGAGTCAACCCTGAAGAAGGCCCACTATGTAGGCCGAAACGTTGAAGTACAATAGAGTTTATCAAATTAGTGGGTTTTTCTTAATGACCGCACTCTCAACCAAGTTCTCTTTAATAAAATGAAGGCAGTGATGGACTCTAAACTAATTTGATGTTTTTAATAAATAAAATACTAATGAAATCAAATTTCAATATGTTGACCGTTTGATTGCTATTTTCCGAAAGTCACTTTAAGGTTCTAAAAAAAAAAAAAAAAAAAAAAAAAATTAACAGCTCTATATAAAAATAGTAACTAAACTATTTTCGACTGAACCTAATCTATATAAGATAAGGAATATACTTTTTTTGAACGACATTCCCATGAATAGAGGACCAAAGCAATAGCCAAACATAATCTATTTTTATTTGTTTTTAGGGAAGAAACTTTTTTAAAATATAGTTTATTAATAAATCTATTAAATATTATTTCTTAAAAGAATAAAAAAAACTCTAAAATAGTTTACAAATAGTCACTTAACTAATTAAAATTCAACAGTAGGATGAAATTAAGTAATTATAAATATTTTCAATACTGATTCTTTTTTTTTACTTTACATTGACATCTAAAATAAAAAATTGATAGTTTAAATAATAATAATAATAATAGGCTTACCGAACCCGAAGGTTCGATGCTGATACCACCAAACTCTGACTGCACAGACTCGTCCAATGTTCACCGTTCAAGCCCAAGCCCCCGAGATCAGCCTTAACGTAATCCTCCCATCGATGCTTTGGCCTACCTTTCGGACACCTACCAGTCGGATTAGCGAATATCAACTTCTCGGAATCCGTTCCTCAAAGAGCCCAACAACGTTACTCGCCCATTTGAGTCTCCGCGATGCTATCAACTCAATTATATTCACAGGATACAAGCTCCCGCAATCCCGCGTACAACCTTCTAAATTCCCCAGTGGCCTCATCTCTCTTTGGACCAAATATTTGTCGCAGTACCTTATTTTCGAAAATCTTAAGCCGTTGTTCAGCCTTCAAACTGCGGCCACGCTTAACATCCGTAAAGAACCGTCGGAAGAATAATAGTTTTATAAATTCTAAACTTTAAGTTTTTGGACAGAAGCCGCGAGCTAAGTAATTTAGCAACTGAATAATAACACGCATTTCCCACCTTTAACCGGGACTTTATTTCTTCCTGGATTTCATTTTTTCTTGTTATCATTGAACCTAAATTCTTGAATTTCTCTACGTGTACAAAAGTATACTAGATAGTTTAAATACAATATATAAAGATAGTTTAAATACAATATACAGATAGTTGAAATACAATAAAATAAATTTGTTCAATAATAAATGCTAAAATATAAAAACATCATATTATAAAGTATACGAAAAGCCTAATCGACCCACTCTCCATAATGTGTTAACCCAGCTATCAAAAACTACTTTTTTTTTACCACCACCGTCCACGGAACTAACATTATAATTCTATTAACATTTTCTATGACCTCTCGAACATTTAAACGTAAATTGGAGAATATCGGACATTTTAACAAGATACGGTAGAGTATTTCTTTCTTTCTTGTATTGCACATTTCACACTCGTTTTGAGGATTAATTATTAGTTTCGTTTAGTAGTTTTCAAAGACATATTTATTACATGTTTTCCAGATAATTTAATTTAAATCTCTAATATAGCATAATTAATATTTGAGAATAACAATAAATAATTGGATATTTGGAGGCTATTATAAAAAAGGTTCAAATGCTCACTATACCTTGCTGATTTAAAATTTTTCCTTTCCTTTTCACGTAGGTACGATTTGTATTTGTTCTGCATTCTACTGATATTGAATTTGATCTTTGCAGCTCAACGGTAGAAACTAAACTACATAAGATAGGGAATTGACTTTTTTTAAAGAATATTCATATGAATAAATAAAGAAAGCCGCAGCCGAACAATTATTTATATTCCTTTTAGGAGATTAGTAAAGTTCTATTTGAGCATTTGAAGTTGCGTCTCTATAAAATGCTGTAAAAGGGCCAAACGTCTAATGTTATTCAATAAATTAATCCAATCATTTGTGAGCCGACGAAGCACCATCATTCCCCTTCCCGTTATAAATAGCTTATGGGCTATAAAGGACTGAGTTGGGTCGAGGACTGGCAGGAGACCACAGTGGCAGAATTAAATGCCTTTCAGAGAAGTTAGAATTGAAGTTCCTTCAGAGGGAATAAAACTTGAAGAAAGATTTCTCTGCGTGTTTGAGTTAGACAAAGAGCCAGGGCTTCAATCTTCAATGTTTTAAAAGTTTCTACAAATAATTGCATCGCCTTTACTCCCTTTTGTTTCTGAGTAACGATTCAATTTGCATTATGGAGAGGTCGATTCAAATGGCACTTCCAAAACTAATAGAAGTGCCATATTTTTTATTTATTTTATTTTAGATTAACTCGAATCTGAGTTTTTTTTTTCTCACTCCTACCTTGCCTTTGTAGCCTATACGGGAGTTTCTTTCCAGGGGAGAGGGCGGGGTATTTATGTTGATTTAATAATCCCCCGGCAACGAGACGCGAACTCGAAATCGTTTTTATCTTCAATTCTTTAATCAGGTTGCTGGGTTCATAAGTTCTTCGAGTCCACGATGTCCACATAAAAATATAGTCCGAAGTGAAATGATGGATACACAAGGGCATTAAAGGTGCACAGACACCACCCTAATAAGCTCTGAGCCGAAGGATTGGAGTTCAAAGGGAATAAAGAGTAGGTCGGAGAATAGTGGTAAGTCTGACCGCGTAAATTTGGGTTTGAGAGAGGTTGTGACTGACTTTGGGATCAAACGTCCTGCTCAGCCAAATATAACTATTATTGATATAACTACACTTGTTTTCTTCTTGACTAAATTTAGACAGTAAACAGTTTAAATTTACAAATTCAAACCCTTCCAGAAGATAAAAAACATCTTACAAAAAAGTTTTATTTCCATATGCAGATGCATATCAAAAATAGGTGATAAGGCTTCCCTTATCAATTCGGCCTTAAGTAAAATATAAAATATGCTTGCTCTAATTTCGCTAATATTAGGCAGTTTCGCATTGCGGTAAAATTTAACTTTTTAGACATTAACATTCAAATGGGCATTACATGTTCCAGGAGATTTTTAGTTGTCAAGTCCCATCCCTAGACCAAGAAGAACTGATTTCGAAATGAAAACGTACAAGAGACTTTAGGAAACATGTATATACTGTTCAATATACCATATCACGGGCGTGAGTCAAAGGGTTGTGAAGGTACGGCGCAATAAAGGCAACTATCCGAGAGTACCAAAAAACTTTTAAAACTTCAGGTAAGGTTAGAAAAAACTATATTAAAGGGTCTAGCTCAACGAAGGAACAAAAAAGAAAACGTGTGATAAAAATAATCTAAGGTTTCCATCACCCATTGCAATGTAAGATCCTTTCTATTGTATGTTTTAACATATTCGGAGACTGAAAGAAAACTGGATTAGGTCCGGAAAAAACTCACAAGCCAAGATATATAGATGCCATTGGGGCACACTTTATTTCTGGCCGAATCGAAGCGCAAAAAATATAGCTACACCACTGCGCAATACCTCAGTACAGATGCACGTCTGTTTCCTGTTATTTGCATTAATTATTTGTTTGTAAAGCATTTAAATGTACTTGAGAAATTTCTTTGTTTGTCATATTCAAAAAAAATAAAATAAGCAAATATTTTCTCTTCTGAAAGCTAAGTTTAATCTCTAGGTCGCCCCTTTAAAGCCGTCGGTGTGGGTGGTACGGATGGGCCGTGAATTAAAGTGTTTGTGGGCGATGGGTTCATGCTTTTGGTCAGTCTATCGTGAAAATTTTTATATTTTGCAGCAGTATCTGAACTGAGAGTAAGCCCGATTTCTTTTGGAGTAATTCGTTTTCATATATAATGGTACATTAATTTTTTCGTAAAACTTTAGATTGGAAAGACTAAATTCTTTGGATGTTTAGGAGAGCCCCATAGCTTGTAGTAGTATTTCCATAAGTGTTTAATGAGTTTACAGATAGTGATTTTGGTGTTCAAGGATAATTTTGATCGTTAGTCAAGTATTATTGTATTATTGTATATACTTATAATAATTTACAGATGTTAGATACACTAAAAATATATAAAATTATTATTGAAGTTTACGTAAAACTAGAAAATTATTAGGTGAATAAAGAAAAAATCTGGTGAGGGCAACAAACGAATTTCACTTACCTCGGTTGTTAAAAATAATATAAGAATTATTAAATCAAGTTAATGTTGAAAAAAATTTAAAGAATTATATCTACTCGCTACTCGATCCTATACAAAATACCGGTCTTCGAATAGCTTTTGGTGCTTTCCGTTCCAGCCCTTCTATTAGCTTGTGTGTTGAAGCTGGTGAACCTCCATTTACGAAGGCAACAACTTGACCTTATCCTTGCTGCTAAGATCCTCTCCACTTCCAACCATCCTCTCCTTCATTTATTCCCAAACAGACAATTTCTCACCCAACAACAGATCTCCTTATCCAAAAGACCATGATTTATAGTCCGAATTTCTAAATTTCTGGTCGAGCTTAACCTCGAATTTCCTTCTTTCCTTACAATAGAAACATCTCCAATTTATCCTTGGCAATTTCCCTCTCCGAACATCTGTCTTTCCCTTACCAAATTACTCAAACAAAACACATTTCCTTACATATATAAGCAGGAATTTCAAAAACTTCAAGACAGACTCGATGTTGCTAATTACGTATATATGATGGCTCTAAGAGTCCCTTAGGTGTGGGAGCATCGGTCATGTGTGAGGGCAGACATCTATTTTCCTTTCTCCACTCTGTAGCAACTATACCACGGAACTAGTTGGAATTTATAAAAGTCTAAGTTTTATTCACCCTACTAAAACAATCAGGATTATTTGCACAGACTCCTTATCGGCTCTGCTCAGCTTGAAACACCCTTTCTCCACCGACTCTCTTATTCAAAATATTCTTTTATCATTGCAGTCCACAATAGTTTCTAATAATTTCAGTTTTTTTCGTCTGTGTACCGAGCCACTGCGGTATAGTTGGCAATGAACTCGCAGATCGTGCAGCCAAAGAAGCAATAACAGATGGCATTCCGTTTATTGGGGTGCAGGTTGGCGACTATGTTTCTGTCATCAAGCATCGGATTCGGCGAAGTGGGGACAAATTCGGCGCGGAACTACAGAAAAAAAGTTAAGGGAAATAAGAAGGAACATCTCCCATTGCCATTCGTCCCTACGACAAAAGCGAAGGGAAGAGGTTATCCTGGCGCACCTGCGCATTGGACACACCCGACTAACTCACGGACATCTCATAGCACAGGAACCTCCTACTGACTGCCCAACATGCGGTTGCCCGGTTACTGTTAAACACGTTTTGACAGAGTGTAGGGCTTATGATACTCAAAGAGAACATATTGCAATTGACACTGACTTACCAACCGTTTTACAAGACAACATACAAACAACTGCAAAACTTTTTGACTTCCTACGAGAGACAGACTTATACAATAAATTATAGTATTTAATCCGTGATTTAAGGCGAAAATGACCCGAGTGGTTTAAGCCAACGAAAAAAAAAAATTATAACCAGTTTCGTTGGAAACATACAGTATGTTTAAATTAAGATTAAATAATATGACAATATAAAATTGTTATGTACAATAATCACATAACTTTATGCTCTATTCGTCACTTTAAATTACCTTCCACAAGTATATTAGATAGCATTGTTTCTAAAATCTTCAGCTTTCCGATGTTACATCAAACATCTACATTACTATTCTCATGCTCGACAAAAATATTTTTGCTTTTTTTCTCATTTAGTTCGATATCAAATTGGAATGAAACCTACATGATATAAAAGTCCATTAAATTTTATATCGATATAGCGATTTTAATCAACATTGATAGAACCGTTTTTGAGAAAATCGTAAAAAGTGCCTAGTATAAGGTCACTCTTCTAGTAGGCCGCTTCATAACATCTGAAAAAGTTTCTTAACATCTTAGACATATAAGCTTTTAAAATTTGAAATTCTTACTATATATTTCATACACTGGAAAGTATGGAAAATAAAAACAGCTTCAAATGCATATAGAAGAGTATCCCTATGCTGACTCAGATACTGCCTTTGACAGCGCTGGCTCTGATGCATATTTCCAACGATAAGCCAGCACGTGATTTTCTACGTATTCACGTCCGACTGAATATAAAAATTTGCCTGAGCGGACTGTATATAAAGTCGTAAGGGTACCGGTGCGGCTGGACGGGTCGATACCCTCAACCCGCCGGCTTTGGGGTTGGGGTTCCACCCTTAGGGGGAGTCTTGTCTATACCCGTCAGCTCGAAAGCCGCCGGCGAGTGACAAGTCCCAATTATTATTATACACTTCGGAATTAATTAGACAACAGCTAATAAAATTACTTAACGATAACCATTAGGTCACTCGATAATCGCTTTGTTGATTTAACTTGCAAGGGGAGAAACCGTATTAGAGGTCAACATTACTAAAGCATTAAGCATTATCTCATGCCTTAGCAGAGAGAAATGCTTTATTTTATCAAAAGTATAAACCAGAGTCCTCTCATGGTGAACTGTATCACTCCGAAGCGATAAATTGCTCTATTATGAACACAAAATAATATTCTTTCAAAATTGTATAATCCATTTTAGCCATCTTGTTGTTTATTATAAAGGCACTTAGCACACCTTAGCTAATTGGATGATGCTACAGTGGGAGTCCGAAATTTTGCTTATTAAGATTTAACTAATTAGAATAGGTTTCTTTATTGAGTACCTCGGGACCACCATTTTACGTTTTCTCCTAAAGATTTTTTTGCTCTTTTTAAAAAAGTCTATAGCCATCTGCTGGGTTTAAACCCACGAACTTAGACATAGAAGGCTGTTATGCTACACTACAGGTGACACCCCATTTTAGCCATCATGAGGTAATATAATGGATAAGATCACAGCACTTCTCTGCATAGATTACTATTAGATAATTACTATAATATACTGTTCTACTAATTAGGGGTCTAGTCTTAAGGGTCCAGAACAATTTAGAAATATTTTACAAAGTTTGGTTGCATTTTATGCCAAATCATCGGGTTCACCCGCCAGATATTTTTAGGTAATATAAGAGAATATTATCACTCTTTGCTACCACCAACCAATTTCATTGTAATAAGTAGATTTAGAATTTTAATAGTTCAAAATTTTAAGAGATTTTGCTCAAAATTGAAACTAAAAATTATTGAGCTTCGGAGAACAATTTCATCTTATATTCATTGGGGATTTTCTGAGTAAAAAGACTATTTATTGAGCTAGAGGCTTCAAAATTTATTATTTATTCCTAAATTTGAAGGGAAATAAAATTAGATCAAAAGTATCAGCACTTTCATTTTTATCTTGAATAAAATTGTTCTGATAAAAATAATGAGTATTTATAATGTTTAATATTACAAAGTACCAAAACTTAGGGTTTGATATATTTGATTGGGTATAAAAAGTATGCTAATTTAAAAAATTAAAAGCCAACATTAAATATTTACAATTGAGTTTAATTGAATTATACGCTGATGATAAAACTTTTTATTATCAATGTTAAGAGAATAAATTTGTCGAATAATTATTAATATATGTCATACATTTTCCTCTTTTTAAAACATATGATAAATTTCATTAATCCTTTGTTCTGGCATGTTGACATGTTGAAACAACATTATCAACTGACAATAATTTGATTTAACAGATAATTCCTCATGTCATAAGACAATAAGATTTTTATCTAAGAGGCCTCAATAATGCAATATCATTGCAAAACTTTTGTCATTCTCAAATGATTTTATAACGGGTGATTTATTAGCACGAAGCACAAGGTTTTAAGATTAAATATGTATGTCATCTCCCATCTTGTTGCATTATGAAACATTAAGTTTAAAAAAAACAAAAACAACATAATCATATCCTAAACAAATAATGAACTATAAAAATTATGTAGTACTGATAATATTATAAATATGATACACATGAAGGACCCAATTATAAACAATAGGAACAATCTTAAAACATTACTAATGAAGCAATAATTAAAAGTGATGATTATTTTGAATAAGTTCAGACTTAAAAGAGAAGTCGACATCAGAATTTCCCATTTTGATAAGTTATAGTTTATTACAAATGGTACTTAATTTATTGATTGATGATTATATAGCATCAACTGATCCCTGCACTAATATAGTATATCTGTAAAGGTGGATACTTCACTTCAAAACATCTTTGTTATTATTTCAAGTTGAACTGAACTCACTCACCAGGTCCAAAAAATTGTAAATGCATTAAGCTTTTTAATTGATCATTGTAATCAAGCTCTAACTATTTTTCCATCCTAAATTTAGTAATCAATATCTGTATTCGAACATTTAAAAATGTTGTAATGATAAAATGTTATGTTTCTTTTCATAACCTTCTAAAATAATTTTTTTTTGTCTAGGAAAAATATTTATAAAATTAAAATGTTCAGTGGAAAGGGATGTATTCAATGTCATAGTATTTTAATAATGATTACCTCTGTTGACTCCATAGTACTGTGAGATTACCGAGCAAGAGATGTACCATGCATGAGAAAAACTACTGACAAGACCGAACTAATTTGAACATAAAGCAATAATATGAAGATGGAACCAGATATATTAAATTAATAATGGAACACAAAAAGATCTCTGCCAGCAACCTACTATAGAATCGAAGATTTAGGATGTGCTGCAAAAATATTACAGTTTTCTTTACACATAGTTTACAATAAGTCCCAGATTCAAATGTCATAAAACAATGGAATATATTCTTCAGAGCTAAAAAATAAATAGCTTCATGAAAAATAAGACTCATCAGTTATTTTAATGGAGTTGATAGGGAGGTGTATCTGGAGGCAAAGATGTGAACCGGACCTTCCATGCATTTTCTACATTCCTCCTTCGATACTATCATGTCCCCACTTTGATGAGGGTAAGAAATAAATTTGGTTAACTAAACAATTCTTAATTATCATGAACAATAAACTTGTCAACAATGGTAAAAAAACAAACTTTCAATGATACCAAATAATTAATGAGTTCCGTCTAAAACAATACATTTGCTTACAACTTTTTGAAGAAATACAACAAAAATCTAAAATTATTTTAGGCTATGGAGGAGTGAATGTTTTGGTTAACGTAAACTTATTCTTGATAAGAAAATTTATTAAATGGTTCTATTATTCTATTTCAAGGTTTTTTTTAAGGTACTAGTATTAAATATATCTTTTAAAATTTTTTTTTTTTCAACTAAAGTTTATTTTAGTACAATAGACAATTAACCATTCCGAATTGGCATCTACATTGAATTTCATCATATTAAACATCATTCATCTATAGAGTATAATTTCAAAGTAGCCATAAATATAAATCTGCAGCATAATTGATAATAAACAATAAAGAATAAAGAAAGAAATATAAATATAAAAAACAAATTATTATATGGAATGTAATAACTAAACAAGATAAAATAAATAGTAAATCATATTTTAAAGAATTATTTAATAATAATCAGGCTTCGAAAACCCAAAGGTTCGATGCTGATACCAATAATCCTTACCTACACAGTTCAAAATATTTTAATACTACATTAATTATTACATTAGAAATTGAATGGTTCACTCTATACATCATTGATGATTTAAGTAAATTTCCAATCATATAACAATAACGAATATCATTGCTTAAAGCGTATTTAAATTTTAAAAACCTTGGGTCACCTATTAATATCAAACTCCGCCCATACATGAGGAAACAGCTTCTGAATAAAACACTATTATCATTAAAACTGTTGAAACCCTCTTCAATGAGCACAATAGGTAGTTGGTGAGCTAGCATTTAGCTCTTGGATTTAACAAACAACATTATTGAAGGAAACTCATAAACCACACAAAATCAACAATGTATCAATTTCTATTCCTTTGGATCAATTTACTTTACTGGTATAATCATCAATGTCCGCATTTAACATTCAAAACACTTCACACATCAATGCATTTATTATTCAAACCAGCGTCTATGGTTACTTTTAACAAACTGTTAAAATAATGTAGTTTTTTTTTTTTTTTAATATGTAATAATTATAATAAAATTTAATAATATACACATAACAATCAGTTGTTTTTAAAACAAGTATTTTAAAACAAATTTAATAGATATGAGATTGACTCACCACTCAGTAGTCTTCAATGTAAGTTGTAACTTCTTTCTTCAACGAGAACAAGCCAAAACGAACTAGGACACTTTTCACTGTTACTTCTTTAAATGAATTTATTATCATTATTACTAAGCAGAAAACAATTCACTTTTAAAATCTTAGTAGAACAAATAATAACTTTGAAAAAGAACTATAGAATTGTAAAGTTTTTATTGGTAATGTAACCAATAACTATTAAATTTCTAATATTTCTCGAACAATCAACCTGTACAACAACAAATCTGGAAGAGGCTTGGGTTTAGCATATGTTAAGGACTATACTGCTTAAGGTCAATAACGATGCAAGAAGGTGATCTGATGAAGATCATGCTTAACCATCAAATTTCTTCCCTAAATTTGGTGTACTCAAATTATTGAGGCTGGATTTGACCCAGATGGGTATCTTGGTCTCAGGGTTCACATCTGATGTAAGTAAATTATCATACCATTATTAATTATTTCTATTCTTTTACATGAATGCCTTGAATGACTTAGAGAACAGAAGCCTAGCATATAAACTGCCCAGCTCTTCCTCTGGCAAACAAAAATTAGGTGGTCCTCAATTCATCACAGTATTCAATTCAATTTTTTTTTTCTTAGTTGGTTAATTAGGGATCCGGGTGTTCCAGTGAATAGAGAACTAGACAATAAATCTCTGGCTCTTGGGGACAAACTTTTTTGTGCTGGGTATGGATTGTCATTTAGCTATGGGACAACCCTGGGGTAGGAAGATCCTAGCCGGCTCATCCAGCCTCTATAAAATGGTTACATGGAAAGTGAGGAAAAAATATTGTGGTCTAGAATGATATTGGCATAATCACCTCCTTGAACAGTCTTATTGTCATAGCTAAACAAAGCCTTATATGAAATGAACCCAAACATCCTTCATGGGTTGTGAAGGCATAGGATTTAATTATTATTATTATTATCAAACTACATTGATAAAAAAGAACCAAAGTTGTTCAATAGTTAAGTTCTTCAAAAATTGTTTATGGTATAAAATATTATTCAATTTTAACGTATGCCCAAGTTAAAAATTCAATGCAATGTAAGTTCCCAGTTAGAAAAAAATCAACTAGAAAGAACAGCAACACACAGGCCGAAAATTTGGCTCATATTAAACAGTTCAGTCATACACATTTGAATTTATTTCATATCATAATCTCTATGTGAAATAAAGTATATTTCTTAAAAAATATATTATTTAAAAGGCATGGGGAATGCATACGATAAATAAACAATCTCTTTACGGATTAGTTAATTCATTAGATTTAATTTTTATGCCACAGTGTCTAATCGGACAATGCTACAGTGGGAGTACTAAATTTTGTCTATTCAGGTTTAATTAGTCTCTTAAAGGTGTTACCATAAAGTAAAAAATATATATGCATTTGATGTTTGTTCTCAACTGTTAATATTATAAAATATTACTGTTATAACCAATATATCCACAAAAATATTTGAACGATCTTTCGGAAATCAGTTCTTGAATTTATACTGAGGTTATGGTGATTCAGTGTTACCACCATTCAGTATCGTACAAGTTTATATTATTTCATACAGTCTATAAGATTTTAGAAAAAATATTAATTACCGAATAGTACGTAAGTTACTAATATAAATAACAAGTAGTAATAAATCAATAAACTAACGTTTTTATTAATAAATTCAACTTTTAGATAATTTTATGAAAATAAATATTTCACTTTAAACTAAATGTGATTCCCATGAAGAATAAATTAAACTTTTAAAATGTAATTTAAATAATTCATTTAGTCTGAGCGATATCAGGTACTCCTCTAATATCCCTATTCTGATTAAATCTGGATAGGCAAAATTTAGTACTCCCACTGTAGCCACAGTAGGATAAAGTGACGTCAAGTGAATAAACGAACAGATAGTTCATTTGGAATATAAAATAGTAATAAACCGAATAAAATATGAACCGTTTTTATTCCTGTGTTGTTTAATTATATGTGCAGAATAACCGCGCTGGTGTAAGTAGGCATAGTTTGTTTGTATTATTATTTTACTCGTACAATTCATTTAAATGTAATGTTATCCATGAACGTTAGTGTTAAGTATTCCACCTTTTAAGTCAACATTATTTACTTTTTCAAGAATAAAACTCAAATTATTCCAACTCTTCACTTAAAAACATTTTCATCTATGTTTCCCTTTATTCATCTCAATAAACAAATAAACTGAACGAATTTTGATTTTCTGACCATTTTATGTTTCTCATTTTGCAGATGATTAAATATTTTAATGAATAGAATTTATGAAACAGTATTTTCTTGCTAAGTAAACTTCTCATCTCTGTCAAACAGTGAATTTTTTATATATAAATTACACCAAATTCATATTGCACCCATGCAAAGCAGGGACAGGTCACTTGTTCCTTATATCTTACTTATCCATAATAATAGTATTACCGAACCCGAAGGTTCGATGCCGATACC
The DNA here is from genome assembly GCA_023052935.1 of Piezodorus guildinii. Lineage (NCBI taxonomy): Eukaryota > Metazoa > Arthropoda > Insecta > Hemiptera > Pentatomidae > Piezodorus > Piezodorus guildinii. The sequence continues at coordinate 103,137,226 of CM041297.1, forward strand.
ACCAAACTCCGCCTACACAGACTCGCCCCTTACTTATTCATATACAACATTTATTTATTTTTTAAAGTATCGGTATATCTTTTGATTACATTGATCTCTAAAGACCAAGAACATTCTAATAAATTTTTAAAGATGGAGTTTAGTTGACCTTTGAAGCTATATGATGGAAAAGATGGGTGCAAGAAATAACACACTATTAAAGAACACTTATTATATTTTTGTGCTGGGGTTTCAGCCTACATTGTGGGCCTTCATCATAGTGACTTTAAGAAGGAGTCAATGACTTCTTGAGATAACTTCTCGGAGTCGCCCGTCTTGATGACTGCACTCCCAAACATCTCTATCATAATAAATTTCTATTTTGAGCCTTCCTGATCGCTCTTAATTGGAAATTATTCTTTCCTATATTGCATTCATTACTCAAATATGAAGGCTATCATTTAAAAAAAATGAGATTTGTATATTATTTGAGAGTTGACTGCTTAATTATTATTTGAATATATTAGGGGTACTCACTACGTTTTCTATAGCATGCTATTTGTGTTATTTTGCTAAACCCGTCGAGTTTCTGCAGTTATTTCCTGTATAAAATTGATGAGTTTAGCACAATAGCGCAAATAGCATGCTATAGCAAACGTAGTGAGTACCCCTATTATATTAAATAAAGGATAAAATTGTTCAGGTGGCAGTGAACGAATGATTTCAAAAAAAGTGAAAACTATTTATTATGAAACTGTATGGTGGTGGTGAAAAATATAAAATTATTGTATCACTTTCACAATAAATAGTTTTAACTATTCTTTTGTAACCATTCATTGTTCACCACCTGAACTGTTACAGCCTATATTATATAGCTACAGTCTGCTATCAATATTTAACAATATATAAAAAATAAAACACATACAAGTTTTTTAAAATATATTTTTATCACACCATGAATTTTAGACAACAAATAATAATATGTAGATATAGATATTTAGACAAATAAATAAATAAATATATATATATATATATATATATTATATATATAATATATATATATACATATATTTGTTTCATGCCATATCTCACCAAAATTTAACCATATCCTGTAAAACAACTACCTCAACTGGTAGAACTCATATCCATAATAGTGTACCTAATCTATTTCTACTTACAGTGAACGATTTTAAAATAAATAACTGAATGGAATAATTTCATTACAGAGTAACAGAAGTCAACCAGCCATCGGACTGAAGCAAACTCCTAAAGCTAGGGTAAGTCAGCTTTTCATTCCTGTTGGGAAGGCTTAGCCTAACTCTCAGGGTTTATGTCTTACTCAGCACTAATATTAATGCACCGTCTCTTTTATATCATAAATGGTACCTATTTTCTATTATATAATATATCAGATAATTTAAGAATAGTACTTATTATCATCGGAATTTTTGTCACAAGTATTGTTTTCAGTGTCTCAATATTTATATAAAACTAATCCATAAGCGTTTCTTTTTTGATTACTGAAAAAATAACAATTAGTTAAGAACAAATGAAAGAAACGTTCCTAAAGTTACAAAATTTTTTGATATTATAAGATTTTAATGAAAAGAAAACCATAAAAATTACAAAATAATTTCCTAGTCAGTTATAGTTACTGAAGAGATGAAATATATAAGGAAGATACATTAAAATGTTCAACTTGTGCGGATGGTAAAGAAGTGGCAGGATCTTGTCTATGTGTCCCTGGTAGCCTTGATACCAAACTTGTAAAGCAATGCTTGACACTTTCTGTGATGATCTGATTTTATATGATCTAAACTGACCCTTTCTATGACCTGATATTAATCTGCTCTATCGAAATATTGTGATATACTTTCTATAATATCTTAATATTCTATAATGTTAAATATATTCTAAATCTAGTCCTGTTAAGACTTTATTTTATGGAAAATACCCAATCTTTAAATATGGCAAATTTAACTCTTTTGTTTGTGAATTAATGTATGGATTGATTCAATTATAATGGTGAAGTGCTAATGGAAATTCAGAGTAGTTTTGGTGTGTTGGTAATGGATATTTAATTTACTAAGTTAAATTCTTCTTCTACAGTATTTTGTTGTAGTGTTTAATCCTTTCTTGTTATATGTACAAAAATATTTATATATACTATAGAAGTATGTATTACTCAGATTAAGATAAACAATTAGATGCACTTATATAATTTGATAATTCACCACAATTCATTTAATTTTATTCACTTTTTGTAATAAATGGCTTTAGACAATAAATAAATAAGTCAATTATATCATTGAGTTGTCTCTAGTAGAATCGTTGGGAAATTGTGTATTTTTCTTGCACTGCATATTGACAGTATCAACTATATCTTTTTGATGCCTTCTTATCCGCATATTTATTTTTATAATTATTTTAGAAAAAAGGTTGGCCAAATTTTATTTTATAATTTTGGTTGTTAGATAAATTTTTTCCAATAGTATATTACACATCTATATTTTTATTCTTATTTGCAGAAAAAATTATTAAACATAGAACATTTTTCACAGTTGATTATAACATTTTTTGTATTTAATATTCGCCGGTTTGTATGAATTCTAAGAGGTAGTAATGCTTAATTATTTTTAATTAACAAAATAAAAAGTAATTTAGAGGAAGATATTTGTAAAATTTGGCAAATATACTGTCACACCATTAATAAAACTTAGATGAAATTAAAACCCTTTTAGTTTTACATCAGTCTAGTAAGTTAACTTTGAATCATTAGAGCCATTTTTAAAAAAAATTCTAAAAGTTCAAAAGTGGCACTTCTGCTTTAGAAATGTTAGTGAAAAAGTAGCTGTATCATCTCATGTATATATTTGTCTTAAATATGAAATTTCAGATTTATACAACTTTTCATTTTTGAGCTAGTCTTACCACAGTCACAGACACATGCCAACAAGAACAAGCAATTTCAATATTGCTGTTTTCACTTTTTGGGTTAGACATAACCACATATAATCGAAGGCTCAGATCATTTTACAAGACTAGCCATTTGGGCTCAGGGAATCCTAAAACGTGTATTTCATTAATGAAAACATTTTCTTTGTCGATGTATACTTTCTTCCTCGTATATTTCATATATAGGTAAGTGAATAGCGAGAACCAAAGCAAATGGAAAACAATATCCTTGATGAACAACAGAAGAGTGGAAGTCTAAAAGATTCTACTCTAAAGAAATACTTCCCCACTGTCCGGTTACGACTAGAAACAAAGTGGGTCCTCTCGGACTACTGGCTCTAGCAATTCCTCAGTGGGCATGGGGAATTTCGAGGTAAGCTTGATCCCCATGGGATAGACTTACTCTTTGTGCCCTAGCTGCAGCACCCCAGAAACTGCTGAGCACATCATCATGGATTGCACGACCTTTGATTCATTAAGGGCTAAATTATTCAAGGAATACAGGTCTTTACACCCTCATGGAAAATGATTTCCCCTGGCTGGTCAACAGGCATAATTATATTTTGTGTACGTGTGGAAAAACGCTATTGGGCCTAATATGTGCTAAAGACCATGGAGCACAGGACAGGCAAGGCTACAGCAGGCCAAGCCGCAATCCAAGTCAACCTCAGGATGGAAAGAGGGATGCCCAGTTGCAGGGAGGCTGACAGGAAGAGAAGGAACAGAGAATGGTGGCCGATCTGAAAGGCTAATGCAATCTTTGTTAATAGAGGTTATTCTCTGCCTTTGAAAAACAAAGTCTAGTCTGGGGGCCCTGTTTACTCCAGCAAAAGTACAAAGCTCCCAGCAACTTGTATGCCCAAGTAGCTAGCCATCTCAAGGACAGGTGTTTAAAAGTACGAGATATCTTCTGCAAGACAAAGCATCCATAGAGCGAGGGTGTCTCAGTGATCTGTTCTTGGCCCAGCTTTGTGGAGAGTGATTTTCCTCAGCTAGTGATAGAAACAAACTACCCGTACAACAAAGGTTTTGTCTACGGGTGGAAAACGGCTATGGGCCCAGCCCATTTCAACATGAGTAGAAGACAAGCCACAGCAATACGAGGCAGAGGAGGTGCCTCATAAAATGAACAGTTGAAACAGATGATGGAATACTTTAAAGAAGTTTATTGGCAACAGTAACTTGTTGGCATAATCTCACGGATTAACGTTGCCATATTCCATGTTGCATAATATGCAAGGTAGGGTGAACAAATAAATAAGGGTTATAAAATTGGTATTGCTGTAACGATTATAATAATTTCATACACTGATAGAAAGAACTGGACCAATAAAATGCTTTTCCCTCTTATACATTTTCAGTTTCCTTTTCACATATACATATCCCAACATCCAATGAAGCAGTGTGGGTCATAGTGGGACTGGTACCTTTCCTTCTGCAGGAAGATGAGACTAAATGTATATATAAAAAATAAGGCTTGGCAGGATTTCCAGAAAATCGCAGGTTGAGGAGTGTGGAAGTTTTCACTCAATTGATTAGGGAGTACCCTAAGAACATACTTCCAACTATACAATCCCAACTTCAGCGAAATTGGTTCCCCGGGCTATTGGATTTCATAGTAGGGATTCTGAGCTTAACTATGGTTTTTGCCCTGAATATTGATCCCCCACATACAATTTTCTATAGACTGCGAGAATGTGGTCGTAATCTCACCTGCACTGCGTTTGAGGAGCTAAAAGCCAAGATGATGAGAATTACTCAAACATCCGTTCTAACTGAGGAGGAGTTTTCTCCGTTTTTGAGTGAAACCACCCTTTTGAGGGCACAAATAAGTTTATTTATTGTTGGAAGATCGCTTTGGCCCACTTCGACATAGGAGCCCAAGAGAGAAGAAGGCGAGGAAGACTGCCAGATAAAAGATCAATACTGTAGTGACAGAAATGGACCAGAAGAATTAAACTTAGTTAATGAGCATCAATGCTGTAAAGTACTGCTGCCAAATCCTGTATAGCTGAAAGGCAATAAATAAATATAGGTTAGTGAAAGTAAAAAATCTTTCTCACCACAGCCCATGAAAGGTTTTGAGTTTAGAATTAAGAATGGTAGTTCTATTTCTGGGCTTTACTGAAACATTATTACAAGAGGATAATTTGACTGAGATCATGTTACATCATCTGAGTTTGCACCAAATTATGATTACCTGCTTTATTTCGGATGGTGAACCCCAGAAGGACCTACCAACATTATGGTCAATCCACGGTTGCTATAACAAAATAAATAATTATTTACCACAGCCAGATTCAAACCTGAAACAAGAAGATAAGAAGCCTGGTACCCTATGCACTAAGTTATTTAGATTCCTTTTATTAAAAAAATATGTTTACTATGAACTCTTTTCAAAGAAGATTGATTTTGCTTTAATATAATGCACATAGAAAACAGTAAAAAAATAAGAATATACTCTTGCTAATATTTGATCATTTCATACGAATAAACTTAAATATCTCTACTTATAGATGTAATTTTTATATTTTAATTTAATTTCTAATGTTGGCATTCTAACAGCTAGAAAATGGTGCTTCCAAGGGTTCATAAACGAAATTTTATTGTATATTGAATCCTAGTTAACTATGAGAACGAAAAACTTCAATCTTCCGCGTCAATCTTAAAACTATATAACTTGTATGTACAATATTGCTCGTACTTGTTGAAATTTGAATAGTATCCGTTAAACTTTTCATTGAATATATAGATAAATTCTCTTTAATTAATTTATTAGTATTTAGAAAATTAACTTGTTTGCCATCGATTAAAGATAATTGTAAAAACGTTTATGGACGAAAGAATTACTTTTTAAATATAATTTGATTTGTATAGTCTAACGTATTCCTAACTTGCTTTAAAGACTGATGAAAACCCATAAATATATTGTAATTGAAGATAATTTATTCTTGGCTTTTATATAATATTGCCTAAAATATCTATCTGTCTTTGTAAACTTAACAAAATATTCATATTAGATAAGATGTTATCATGAAATTTTATATCCAGTTTTTATAATAACATCATAAATTTGCTTAGAAATTTATGAATAAGATATCACCTGGTATTAAATTTATATTTCTTAATTATTACAAAGAATAATATTTAAATACGGAATTCCACTACCAGGAGGGATAAGCAAATTCATAGAATAGAAATCATTAGCATACCAACCTTTTGGTTTTGGATGGAACATTTGCATTTTATAGTCTTGATATTGTATGAGATACTATTGCATAATCAACATGCATCTGTACCAGAATGGAAATAGAAATAAACCAATTAAAATTTTATGTTTTTCTCTCTTAAATTTATCAATGAAATTCTTCATTATGTACCTATAAGGTGTACTATTCTATACTCTTATACAGCTTTTATAAGAGATAAAAATGTCTCCATGAAGATTATACCTTTGGCATATTGCATTTAATTTTTTTTTAATTCCTGGGATGCAATTATTTGATTGCTAAATCTGGTCAGTTAGTAATTCTTAACACAGAAGACAGAAAGTTAATATCATTATCTTGTTTTTTAATCTTACATTTATGGTGTCTAAGTGAATGAATGTATAAAAAAGAATAAATAAAATTGATTGAGGTACGGTGACTCTAGAAAATAAAGTACATATTTAATTCATTTTAATTACATAGTTACCATTTTAAAAATAATCCTTGTTTGTTGTTTTAATTTCTTTCATTTAAAAAAAATATATATATATATTTTTTATTATATTGAATTTTTCTGATATTGGTGCATCTTTTCATCAATTTATCACTACTACTCGTGTATTTTGTATATAATTAATATGTATTGTTTGTTTATTCATTTATTGTCTTTTTTTATATTACTGTAATTAATCGGACGATACTACAGTGGGGGTCCTAAAGTTTGCCTATCAAGGTTTATTAGAACATCATACAGGCTTGGACCACTTTTTAATGTCCCCTCAGAAGGAGAGCACAACTCCAGAATGTTTACTCCCCTTAAAATTCCTAGAGCCATCAGCTGGGTTTGAAGCTGCAACTTAGGGCATAGAAGGCTATTATACTAACCAGTTCACTACAGATGATTCCATTTAATATGTGTTGTTTTTGTTTGATTAACAACGTATAATAAATAAAATTCAGGCAATAATTTCCTACAGATATATCATTAAAAGTAAAATAAAAACAAAATAAATGTATTTTACTATCATATATTATATACATTAAAATATAATATGTCACTTGTTTATTTTATTACAGTTTTTACTAATGAATGAAGTATAAATTATTGATGTAAAATTAGGGATGATACTTGAATTTTTTGAAATTTTTAGGTGCTCATTATATGGCAAAACATTTCATAATATTTTATAACAGGAATAATTTACTTTCCTGAATTAGGACCTGCTTTTATTCAATAGGATTGAGCCCATTGGCTCTAGAGGTAGTTGTATAGGATTGAACTCATTGGCCCGAGAGGTGGTTGTGCGAATTAAACAGGTGATAATGAGCCAGTTCAAATCCTTTGCCTTTTATACATTGCTGATGGATAGATGAATGTGGAAAAGGCACAATGCAAATTGGTTTTCCATTCCACTGTAAAAGCCTTTACATTTATAGCGCTGCCCATTCACTCTAGCTGGGAAACTCATTTGCAACTGAAAGCCTGTTTAGGCAAAGCTTGTTCCCTTTTTCTCTCTCTTCCTCTCCATTTTGTATCCCCTTCTTTGTCTCTATTTTCCCTCCTTCAGTGCATTCCTTATAAAGGAGTGGTGAAACTTTTATTTCCGCCTCTCTCTTTGAGACAGTTCAGTAACTGTCTCAATCTGGTGAGAGAACTGAAGGTATTTATTCTTCTGTCAACGGCTTGATTATTTCTTGTGATGACCACTCATCAAGGACTAAGATTGAAGAGCCAATTTAATTGGTTAATAATTACACTTTGAAGATACATAATATTATCAGTTGCGTTTTCATGTATTTTTGTATAGTTTAAATGGTTTGATCATTTTTCTTTAAAAAATCCTCCATACAAATAAAGTTGGCTTCAACTGTTATATTTCAGATTTATTTTTATTGTAGATTTAAAGATCAACTTATTAATTTACGTTTTTTAGTCATCGGTTGATTACAAATTGAAGAGCCAATTTAATTGGTTAATAATTACACTTTGAAGATACATAATATTATCAGTTGCGTTTTCATGTATTACTTTCACTTACTATATATAGTAAGGGGAAGTATTGCGATCGTGAAAATTTTCGAATTCCAGTTTTCAACGGAAATACACATTTTAGGGTCCCCTGAGTCCAAATAACCAAGTCCCGCAAAAAGGTCTGTGTGTGTGTGTGTGTCTGTGTGTGTGTGTGTGTGGTAACTCCCGGGCGGAAACGGTAAGTCCTATGAAACTGAAATCTCATATTTAAGACAACTATACGCCCGAGACGTGACAAAACTTTTTTCATCAAAATGAGCCTACCAGAAGAGGCACTTTATACCATGCATTTTGCACCTTTTTTCGATTTTCTCAAAAACGGTTCCGACGATTTTGATTAAACTCGCTATATCGATGTAAAATTTAATGGGCTTTAATATCATGTAGGTTTTATTTAGATAAAAATGGTCTGGCAGGGCTTAAAAGCCGATTTTTTAAATTGTCTTCCCCTAAAGTACCTTTAATTTTGTAGATTCGATAATAATAACTAGATTATCTTGTTAACGCTGATGAAAAACAGGTAAATATATAAATTGAATAAATTCGATACCCAACTAAAGGAGAAAACAGAAAAAATATTTTGTATGATATACCGTTGGAGAGCTAAAGATTTTAGAAAAATTATCATCTCATACACAAGCTTTTAAAAGTTAATAGAGAGTGACGAAAAGAAGATAAAACTTACTGATTATTTAAGATAATAATATAATTGATTTTTTTAATAAAACACATGCTTCTATATAAATTCAATTTGATTAATTCCTTAATAATTTCACGTATTTTTATCTCTAACTGTATTTGAAAATTCTTTCATTGATTTTTAAAATGGAGGTAAGTGAAAGTCGTGTGTTGCCCGCACCAGATTTTTTTTGTATAGTTTAAATGGTTTGATCATTTTTCTTTAAAAAATCCTCCGTACAAATAAAGTTGGCTTCAACTGTTATATTTCAGATTTATTTTTATTGTAGATTTAAAGATCAACTTATTAATTTACGTTTTTTTAGTCATCGGTTGATTACAAATTGAAAGCCAATTTATCCCAGTACTACTTTACTGTTTGTTTTATTTTTTAATTTCCATTTATATTGATTTATCTCATACATTGCAGTATAGCATATTGTAAGATCTACTTATTTTGTCAATGTCTTGTTGATATTTATGATACTTAAGAGTATGACAACATACTTAAAGATTCATTTTTTTTTTTTTTCTTTAAGTATTATGCCCAACCATTAATAAATAGAGTTATACATACAGCAGCATTATTTCAAAATTCGACGGTTGTTATTTACGTTCATATAATTATATAGAAATGATTTTTTAACCAAATCACAGAATAATGTTTTTTTTCTATCTATCTATCTATATTAATTAACTGTGTTAATTCTTTTATGAATATGATTGAATAATTGCATTTTATGATACAAATATGACAAGTTATTCTGCATAACATAAAGTATCTCTCTGAATTCCTTTAAATTAAAAAAAAAATAGGTCAAAATGAGATTTTAGCTGTAACTTTCATTGTAAAATTATAGCTCACATGAATTTCAGTGATACATTATATTTTTATTTTATTATATGCTTTCTAATTTGCATTTTAAAAATTTGATTGTCTTACTTGTTTATATTAAATTTCATAAATAAACTGATATATATTCCAGTTGCTTATAATAATCTCTCCATGTTTTACATGACATATGTGGTCAAAACTCATTTGAGATTTTGATGTGATGTCTTGTTTTTTCTTTAAACTCAAGAGACTCATTTTGAATTGAACAATCATTTGATATTTTGGTTAAATAGAAAATAGTTGAGGATTTATTCATAACAGTAAGTTATGAAATTAAAATAGTTAACTATATTTCTGGTATACGTTTTTTTAATCTAAATTTCATTCTAAATACTTTATTTGGAATGTTTTTTTATCAATGTTAGTAAGATAAAATGTTTTTTAGTTCTAACCAGTGTTCATATTATATTTAATAAATTGGTTTCCTGACCATCAGCTTGACTATATTAATTGTTTATTGTAATAATTGATTTTTGTGAAAAGGGACTTTTTGTAGATTTACTACACGATTTTGAATTATAAAAAAAAAAAATAAATAAATAAGTCTTTTTTTCTTTTCTGAATAGCAAATCTGTTTATTTGTTTTTCAATTTCTTGAGATATTTTTCTCTCCTGTTGTGCCATTCATTAGGAGAAATACTTTGAAAAAACGATCTATAGCCATAATGTTTTGAATGCCAAACAAGTCTGAGAAATAAAAAAACTAGCTAACCATTGACACAGCCAGGTCCTCCTGACCCTCACAATAAAAATTAAACTTCGCAAAACGGCCTTCAAAGTCTTGTATTCTCTTTTTGTAAAAGGTTGAGTTCCAGGTAGTTCTGGAGCACCTCTGAGTCACTACCTTATCCATTTCCTTTGGATATTTTCGTTCTTATATCTTACGTCGTCATATCGAAGATAATTCTTTGAAAGGTCGTTCTCTGAAGCGAAGGTGAGTCTATTAATAGGATAGTTTGCTGTTATGGCTCTTCCCGGAGATACATTTTTCCGCTGCGTGGGGAGTGTTGTTGTTCTAGTACCAGAGTTCATATTTCTAATTATTATCTTTTATTAAAAATGTTTACAATAATATAAATTTATTTTTGACATTAGCAGAATAATGAAATCTATTATTCTATAGATTTCAAACTACTTTCGGTAGTCTAACTCATTATTATATTACATTTGATCCAACCACTTGTGGTATCTAGAGAATTTTTATGAGTTGTTAAAGTCCGTTATGAGTTGAACTAGATATCAGTTCTTTTCATGTATTCAAATTTACATTTATTATTATTACTATTATGTGTGTTAAAGAATTTTTTTTTAGTCATACCTATCAAAGCCAACCAGTGAATTTGGTGGTTGTACACTAGAAAAAATGGCGAGTTAAGAATGATGGAAAGAGATATGCCCAGCGGCACCTCTTACTAACGTGGTTCTTATTATGCATCTGTCAGCTGGTCGCTCATCCAGCTCCTTTTCACCCTTCTACAGGTTCTGTCAATGATGCTAATAGTGGCCTTACCTTGTATTTATGAGTTTGTATATCAGTAAGCTGTCTGTAACGGGTCTGAATCTGTTCTTACACTTTTGTTTAAAATAAGTTATAATTCGTTGATCATTTTACTTTTAAATGTTATAGCCGTTTCTTGCTTTTTAATATAATTTTTTACTCCAAATGGAAAAAAACAACAGGATTTAAATACATGTTTTAGTTAGTGATTTTCTTAAAAAATCTGTTTTAGTTCACCATTTGATCCCAATTAATATGTGGGGGTCACCTAGCATAGTGATAAAAACCTATGGCATAAAAGCTTTCTATCCCAAAGGTCACGGGCTCAAAACTGCAGGAGGCCCGGGCATTTTAAGTGGGAGTTAAAAATCCTTAGTCGTGCCGCCCTTCGGAGGGGACGTAAAAAGGTGATCCCGAGCCTATACGATGTCAGGTATTCGTTAAAGAGCCCTATAATAAATATACCTGGATAGGCAAAATTCAGGACACCCACTGTAACATCATCCGATTAGCCATAGCATAAAGTGACGTTAAATGAATAAACAAACAAACAATTAATATACACGTATCACTTTGAAAGAGCTAGAGAAAAATCCCGAATTCAAGTGGCTGTTCAACTTAACTGGGTTGCTACAAACACACAGCATACTGGATCAGTCCTGAAGACAATCTTAAAAAAACAAATAAAAAGAGAGATAGTGCCGGATAAATGTATAACACCGTATTACATATTTCGAAATTGGTCTTGGAAATTGACAATTCCAGCCCAGACTTAATAACATAGGTGCTCCTAGGATTATAGTCTCTGCCATGTTCTTGAACTGATTACTTTAAAGTCCAAACTTTTCCAAAAATGCTCTCGTAGCAAATGTGGTGGTCTAGCATTTATCAAAATCACATTTTTGGAATACAATTTATATTTGCTATCCTGTCAATAGATATCTTGATTGAAGTAGATTGATAGGGCTTAAATACCGATATTTTAAATTTTTCTTCCTCTAAAGTACCTTCAATTGTGTAGATTCTATAAAGATAACCATATAATCTTGTCATTATTAATAAAAAACAGGTAAATATATAAGTTGAACGAATTCAATATCCGGCTAAATGAGAAAACTACAAAAAAAAATGTTTGAAGATTTTGAAGATAAAAACAGTAATATAGATTTATAAAATACCGTTGGGTAGCGAAAAATTTTAGAATAAATATTACCTTATACACACTCTTGTAAAAGTTAATAAAGTGTGATGAAAAGCCGATAAAACTAACTGATTGTTTTAGATAATAATATAATAATTTTTTTTAATAAAACACATGTTTCTATAATTCTTTATTCGATTTTATGATCGGAAGTAAGTTATACTCCTGTGCAGTCCGCACTAGATTTTTTTTTTTTATTGTAAGACGTATTGTGAAGTATATTATAATTTTGGGAAAGGACAATTTTTCATTATTTGTTTTTATCCTAAGCTTTTGAGCTAAATTGCCGACATTAATAAGATATTGAAATATGAAATAAACTAACTATATTAGGACAATATGTGTAAAATTAAAATGTTCTAGAACGACGAAAAAAAATAAAGATGAACGATTTCAACGAAATTATGACAATATATTTAAGATGTTTTATTTTTCAAAGTATTAAGCACAACCCTTTTTGAAACAAATCTGCCATTAAAACGCAGTATCTTTATAAAAAGTAAGATATATTATTTTAGACAGTACAGAAAATATCAGATTCAATTAGTCGCCTGGCCTTTTTATTGGAAAGAAGATACAAAAACTGCTGACGACCCCGAATGCAATAGCCAGTCAGACAAAGGGGCATTGTGACTGCCCAGAGAAAGCTCCAAATCTCCTATAAAGGGCACAAGCCACAATGATATCCAGTCCATAAAGGGATTAATGGGATAAAGTAAAAAAAATATAATAAAAAAGAATAATATATTTGGCTGCCACGTGAACCATTCCGCACTCTCCCACTCGTTATTTTTCCAAGTATCTGAGCAGTATATGAGTTTTATTTTTTGTTTTATTAATTTTAAGAAAGAAAAAAAAACTACTAATGCTTGTTATCGCTCTCACATTTTCACAAAACGATTAATTTTGTGAAAATGATAAGAAATTATTGCTAGGTTCTTTTTTTTTTTTTTTAAATTTCTTTATTCCCAGATCGGTTGCATGAGCTATACATGTTTTTTTTAATATAAAAAGAATAGTTATTACAGCTGGTAACAATAGAAAAATTGGGGGTTTAGTCTCATACACAAGACACCCCTAACAATAATAGATTTATAATTATTCATACAAATTGAATAATGAATTCAATTGATAACAGAACGAATGAATAAAATACAAATTTAAGAAAAAAAAAATAAAATAAAATAAAAGTAAAATCGATTTAAGTTTGAAAAAATGATATATATATATACATAAATAAAAAAAAAATAATAAAAAATATAAATAAACCAGCAAGATTAAATAATATGAGACTTATAAAACTAAATAATAATATTTACAAGTCTTGTAGAAGCCTGGGTTTGAACCTGCGAGATGAATTTGGAACTCCTATGTTGTATGCCACTGCACCTCTGACTGCTGGTAGCTGGGAGTGGTATTTTCTGAAACGGTTTTTGATAAAATCTTTGATGTATTCTATATGTAGCTCGAGGTGTAGTCGACTATTTCTAATGAACCATGGCAGGTTCTTTTTAAATAAAATGATCCATTTTCACTCAACACTCCTTTACTTCTTTTTTCTTTCTCCCTGCGTTTCAGACTTTGACATTTTCAAAAATATCTAATATATCTTATTATCTACAAGGCTAGTTCAGCCTGTAATAGATATTTAAAATGTGACAAAATATATGTTATATCTGTGCAATATAAAGGAATGATTAAAGAACCCTTGAAAATGGCTAAGGCCGAAACGTAGGGAGAGAGAAAAAAGAAATAAAGGAGTGTTGAGTGAAAATGGATCATTTTATTTTAAAAGAACCTAGCAATAGATTTATTCACTCAAATAAATTGCAATTATAATAAAAAAATTAAGAAATTATAGTAATAATAAAATGAAAAAATAACAATAAAGAGTCGTAACTAATATCGAAAGTATAAGGAAAATAAAAAGATAATAAATAATTATATTGAACTGTATAACAGCATCATTCGTATAAACTACACGGATTAGTCAGATATGCTGGAATAAACGAATCTTCTTTATCTATTGGATTGTACTGTTTGTTGGTGGCTTGATCGTTTTCGTTCAATGACTTTGAGACCTGACTTGGTACGCCATATTTTTCAATTTCGCTTCTGTACAGAGGGCAGTCTTCAAAAAATTTACTTACTGTGAGATTCACTTAACACAGTTGACATCCCTTTGCGCTCTGAGGTACTCATGGCGAGGCGGGCGTGTCCTATCCTCTGGCGGGTGATAACTACCTCCTTACACCTGCACTTTCTGGATGATGAGTCGTAGCAGCTGACAGTCGGTTTAATATCTTTAAGCTTACATTCTTCAGGTCTTTTGCAACTCATTTAAAATTTTTGCTTTTATTGGTTTTAGTCCAGTGACGCGGCTGAGAGCGAGGGTCTAGGATCTTTTGGATTCCGCTTTTTCCTCCACAAGTGGGGGGAAAAGCCCAGTCTGGGGTCCCTCTATAGCACTTGTATATTTTGTATATAGTTATGTTTGTTTGAATGATGTTTGTTTATTTGCAAACTTTTGTTTATCTCAATTATAGGTTAATGTTTTGTTTTGTTTTGTTTTTATATTTATTATTATTTAATTCTATATATATCATTTATTTGTATTTATCTCAGTTATAGGTTGTTGTTTGTTTTCTTATTTTGTATATATATTATATTTTATTTGTTTGACTTTATCATTGTTTATATTGTGTGAATGGGATCATATATCACTATTACTAATGTTCATATAGAAACAAATTGTAATATATCTCAATAAAAAAAAAAAAAAAAAAAAAAAAAAATTGGTTTTAGTAATAATGATAGTGGATATAAGAGGACGTTATTTCTTCAAACAAATGGACCTCTGCCCAACTTCCTCATTTCTGGATTTTTATAGAAGTCCTCCATCTGTTTATTTTTGATCTTGAGGTTAATCTTTACGTTATAATTCTTTACTAGCATTGAGCCGTTTAAAGAAAACACTTTAGAATTGAGTAATAAATTCACATTTTGCAATATTTTACCTTATGAATTTGTTCTCGTTGAAATTCCATTTCATTCATTCTGCTAATTAAATATCTCAAGTTAATATTAAATACTTAATTTTTTTTTTATTGTTTAATAAATATTTTAAAAAAGTATTACACACACACACACACACATATATATATATATATATATATATATATATATATATATATATATATATATATTTATATACGTTTGTGTTGTTCTCAGGTTTCAGTCAATGAATAAACAATTTTTATTCATTGACTGAAACCTGAGAACAACACAAACTTAAATTATCAACAGTCGAGAACTGATCAAACAATATATTATATATATATATATATATATATATATATATATATATATATATATATATATATATTTTTTTTTTTTTTAAATTAATTAATTTTTTTCCAGGATTTTATATTAACCTTTTCAGCCAAATAGCATCAATATTCACTATATAGTCCATCTTACATGAAATTAGTCCAAAACCAAGTTAGATTGAAAGGGAGGATATAAAATCCTTGAAACGTCCAAGAAGAAATTAATTATAACAGAAATGTTGACTGTCAAATTCCTTTACAGTTTCTATTTTTACAATTTTTACTACTACTAATGATGAGAAATGGTTATTTTGCTTTAAATAAACAAAATTAAAGATTTCTTAGTGGGAGAAATTTTGAAGATTTGGCTTTTAAGTCTTTTCGGAATACTTAACAAGGGTAAAATGCTCATTTAACTGAATAATTCAAGTCATTTGGTTTAGTTAAATCGAACCCTTTCATGAATACTTGAACAAAAAAAAAAAAAAATTAAAAAGGCTTAAAATACACTGAACAAAATTGTACTCTCGCTGGATAGATTTTGATGGAAAAGTTATAATCTTGGGTCTATACCTACCTTGAATATGCAATTTTAATTCACTACTATTCGTTTTTGTGCGCGATTTTCACGCATATACACATACCCGACCGTTTCGTGAGAGTTGGATATTTGGACTCCTGATGTCCTAAAAAGTGTATTTCAGTTGAAATTTCGGGCACGGAATTTTTCACGTCTTCAATACATATTTACTTTTACACCTATATATTTTATATAGCTGTAGTAGTAACAATATATGCATTAGACCAAATTAAAAAAAATCTGGTGCGGGCAACACACGACTTTCACTTACCTCCATTTTTAAAATCAATCAAAGAATTATCAAATACAGTTAGAGATAAAAATACATGAAATTATTAAGGAATTAATCAAATTGAATTTATATAGAAACATGTGTTTTATTAAAAAATCAATTATATTATTATCTAAAATAATCAGTTAGTTTTATGTTCATTTCATCACTCTCTATTAACTTTTAAAAGCTTGTGTATGAGATATTTTTTCTAAAATCTTTAGCTTTCCAACGGTATATCATACATGTATATTACTGCTCTTATGTTCAAAAACGAAAAATTGCATTAAAAAAATATTTTTTCTGTTTTCTCCTTTAATTTGGTATCGAATTTATTCAATTTATATATTTACCAGTTTTTCATCAGCGTTAACAAGATAATCTAGTTATTATTATTGAATCTACAAAATTAAAGGTACTTTAGGGGAAGAAAATTTAAAATATCGGCATTTAAGCCCTGTCAGACCATTTTAATCAGAATAAAACCTACATCATATTAAAGCCCATTAAATTTTACATGGATATAGCGAGTTTAATCAAAATCATCGGAACCGTTTTTGAGAAAATCGAAAAAAGGTGCAAAATGCATGGTATATAGTGCCTCTTCTGGTAGGCTCATTTTGATGAAAAAAGTTTTGTCACGTCTCGGGCGTATAGTTGTCATAAATATGAAATTTCAGTTTCATAGGACTTACCGTTTCCGCCCGGGAGTTACCACACACACACACACACACACACAGACCTCAGGGGACCCTAAAACGTGTATTTCCGTTGAAAACTGGAATTCGAAAATTTTCACGATCGCAATACTTCCCCTTACTATATATAGTAAGTGAAAGTAATACGATGGGTGATACTAAATGTGTACTTGTATTTCTTTTCCGCCTATTTTTTTAAAAACCAATGTACAATTAACTAAAGCTACACTGATAAATTGTAAAACCTTTTAAGGCACTTCAGGTATTTATTTACACAATCAACTGTGTTTATTTGGTTGTTACATTGTTTTTGTTTTTTTTTGCCATTTACATCGAATGGAAAGGAACCATTTTACTGAACGTAGTATACGCAAAAAGGGTTTTGAAATACCTCATATTGTCATGAGGAGTATAGAGAATAAAAAAAAAAAAAAAAAATGAATAAAGGTAAATAACCGTTGGCTGTCACATTTGACTTGTCGATGAGCAAATTCCTCTCCCCAGTCCGCCATCTTTCAAAGGATTCCACAGCGACAGAGGGCGGAATAAAATAAATTTATAGACAAAAAGCAAAAGGAGAAAAAAAAATGAAATATGCGAGGACGGAAAGCAGCTGGTGCCCTCAAACAGAACCTACTAGAAATAGATACATGTGAGTTTTTACTTCCAATTTTACGATATCCCATCCCCTTTACTTTAACGCTACCATGGATGGATTCCACTTGCCACAAAACGACATTCTATCTGTAGGAGCTTCTGTTGGAAAATTTCTTTCCCTTTTATCAAAGCTCAATTTGTGTCACAGAATGGCAGATGTTTGTTAGAATTGCGTCTGTCGGAAGATTATTCGTTGTGAAATTTGTTATTATATACGTATATAATTTTAATTTGGCAATGAAAAAAAATATAAACCATATCTACATTTAAAAAATAAATTGTGTCGCAATTATAGAAAAATTCTTTATACATATTAATCGTGCAACACATTTCCTGAATAATTTTTATAAAGGTAAATCTTCTGTTACTTAAATTGTTTTTTGTTTTTTTTTTAAGTTGATAATAATCCGTCAATGCTATCTGAAATGGAGAGAGTTTTTTTTTTTTTGTATGCGCTTAAAACCACAGTCATTATTAAGGAACTGCGTTTGTCCTTTTTTCCTCTCTCCAGAATTGTTTCCTGTTGAAGACTAATTTCTATTTTCTTTTCTATTTTTTGCTTGGAATTTATTCTTAAACTAAAATACGTTTTCTTTAAAGTATACATAATTAATTTATAATTATCTTTATGAGTAACGTCGTCGATAAAAATAAATGTTAAGTAAAAAGCAGAATTCCAAAACAACTAATATATGTTATACTTCCTTATCTTTATTTTTTTGTAATATCATGTTAGTTGTTATTGGTTAATTCACTTAACGCCTCTTAATGCTACTGTGGCTAATCGGACGATGCAGCGACTCGGGACGGCTTAACCAAGGAGTTTTTACTCCCTTTAAAATATCCTTGAGCCATCAGCTGGGTTTGAATCCGCAACTTTGAGCATAGTAGGCTATTATGCTAGTCGCTACACTACAAGGGACCCTTTATCATGTTAGTTATAAACCAGTTACGTTAAGATCGCTCTTTAATCCTCAGATATCCAAGTTGGCAAATATTAATGAATATCTAATTTTTAAAACGCAACGATACCTCACATAGTACATCATGAAAATAATCCATATTCTCTATTCACCCGGCTCACACACGACAAAATCACCAATTTAGGTGGACAAAAGTCAAGTCTTAAGTTTGACTTTTTATTATTAGTTGGTAAGACGTTAATACTAATATTTACGGTCATACCGTGTTTACAAATAAATAGTTAAATGAGTGAATCATTGCTATTCACACAAGTGCCTAATTACCGGCAGTGGGATTATTTTTTGGCCATTTATTATGATAAAGGTGTATTTAGCGCAAAGTATTTTTGCTCTTATTTAACAATGGAAATTTTTGAGACAAGTAAGATGTATTTCCACACTCGTTATTGAATATACATTGCGGTCTACCAGTAGAGTTAATTGATCAATTTGTAAATGTATGTCCCTATTCAATATCGAAAAACTATAGTAGCCCCAAGTTACCCTAAGGATTTGTTTGTAGGATTTGTTACATTAATCATATGAGTATTTAATGTTGTAAAGAATTTTTGCGTTTTGGTGATACATAATTTTTTCAGACACAACACTCCGAATCAAAAGTTTTATAATCTATAATTTGAAGAGTACATTTGATTTTTGATCAGTGTGCTTGCAAATGTTGTCAAAAAATTAATTTATATTTTTTACTTATATATTTTTTAATAATTTTTTTCCGTAAATTGGGACCCAAAAGGTTAAATATGGGTAAGTTTCAGAGTTTTTTTTCCACCTAAATCGGTCATATTTTCCACTGTGCGGCAAATGACCCTTTTAAAATTTACTAAGTTAATTCTCTAAAAAAATTATTTTCGTATGTACTTGAAATTTTCTGTAGAACACGGAGTGATATTTCAAGCTATCCCTTGATTGGTACAGGGTATAAACCTGGTACGACGATATAGACGGGCAATAAAGCCAGTATTGACCATATACCCTATCGGTATTGACTACAATAAAAATCCCGTTAACCTTGCGGGCTGACCGGGCAAGACAGAGCTTGGGGGTGATACCAATTATTGTAGGGGGAGTTACCATGGCAACGGGGTCACTCACCCCACGGCCCCACGGCCTCCGTAATAAAACTGTACCGCTTTTGTGGCTCATTCTGATCATCGAGGCTTTGGTGATTAGCCTGCTCAGATTCGTTGAAATGTGTTATCTCATTGGTTAATGGTATCATTGTACTTTATATTAAGCCTGACTTAATATAATCAGTTGACTCTCACAAGCTATTCGTTTAACGTCACTTTTATATTACTGTGGCTAATATGACGATGCTGTTGTGGGAGTCATAAATTTGCCTGTCCAAGATAATTAGGATAGCATTTGCCTCCGAAGGATGGCATAACTAAGCTTTTTTTACTCCTGTTAAAAAATCATAAGACCCTCTGCGGGTTTGAATCCGTGTCCTTTGTCATAGAAAGCTGTTATGCTAGCCCCCGTGCTAAAGGTGATCCCAGCATAATTTACATATTTTAATTATAAATTATTATAATGGCCATTTCTTACTTTATTATTTCATTTCTTTGTTTATTTATATAGCTCTTATGTTTATTCTGTATTGTCTATCTAATATATTTTGATTGCAAATGTTTATGAAACTCTCATTAATTGTATATGTTTGATTCTAAAGTTTTATTTTATTAACACGATTTTACGTTTCCTCCAATGGACGGTATATCCAAGGATTTTTTACGTACTTAGAAAAATTTTAGACAAATTTGACGAGTTCGAACCCGTGATCTTGGGTATAGAAAGGCTGTTATGCTGATCACTACACCTCAGGTGCTCTCATTATTGTTTTTTTTTTTTTTTTTTTAAATGTTCGGAAAAAGTTTCGTGTCCAAATCATAAAAGTACTAATTTATATATAAACTATTAAACACAGATATTTCCCGTAGAGAGCTGCATCAACTAATGAGGAAAATTAGAATTTATCTTACAAACGGTTATAATTAAAAGCTAAAACGTTAATAATGAATAATTATGGGCGTGAATACTTGCTGCTGTTATGTTATTGCAATTTTTAATGGATAAAATTAATAGCCGACTCTATGTAATGACTATTTTTACTTTCACTTACTATATATAGTAAGGGGAAGTATTGCGATCGTGAAAATTTTCGAATTCCAGTTTTCAACGGAAATACACGTTTTAGGGTCCCCTGAGTCCAAATAACCAAGTCCCGCAAAAAGGTCTGTGTGTGTGTGTGTGTCTGTATGTGTGTGTGTCTGTGGTAACTCCCGGGCGGAAACGGTAAGTCCTATGAAACTGAAATTTCATATTTAAGACAACTATACGCCCGAGACGTGACAAAACTTTTTTCATCAAAATGAGCCTACCAGAAGAGGCACTTTATACCATGCATTTTGCACCTTTTTTCGATTTTCTCAAAAACGGTTCCGACGATTTTGATTAAATTCGCTATATCGATGTAAAATTTAATGGGCTTAATATCATGTAGGTTTTATTTAGATAAAAATGGTCTGACAGGGCTTAAATGCCGATATTTTAAATTTTCTTCCCCTAAAGTACCTTTAATTTTGTAGATTCAATAATAATAACTAGATTATCTTGTTAACGCTGATGAAAAACTGGTAAATATATAAATTGAATAAATTCGATACCCAACTAAAGGAGAAAACAGAAAAAATATTTTTTTAATGCAATTTTTTGTTTTTAAACATAAGAGCAGTAATATACATGTATGATATACCGTTGGAAAGCTAAAGATTTTAGAAAAATTATCATCTCATACACAAGCTTTTAAAAGTTAATAGAGAGTGATGAAATGAACATAAAACTAACTGATTATTTTAGATAATAATATAATAGATTTTTGAATCAAACACATGTTTCTATAGAAATTTAATTTAATTAATTCCTTAATAATTTCGCGTATTTTTTAACTGTATTTGAAAATTCTTTCATTGATTTTAAAAATTTAGGTAAGTGAAAGTCGTGTGTTGCCCGCACCAGATTTTTTATAGATAAAATGAGATAAAAGAGTAAGGTATTATTTAGTTACTCTTAACATAAACTTAAATTATCACGAAATAAAATATCTGTAAGCGAAGCTGCGGGTTATAGCTAGTTCTTTATATATTCTCATTCATAAATTCTTCACAACTGTTGAATGCATATTTTTTTTTTTTTATGAAAGTGGTATTTCTCCTCATCGATCTCATAAAATTTCTATTAACATCATAAGCCACTGTAAACATTTCTTATGGCGTATTACATTTACATTTATACCTTCGCTATTCTTTACCCATGATTCCGTTTTGATCCAATGTAAATTTACACCGCAGAATGGGGTGGTTACATGTAAAATTCTTGAGGATCCGGTGAAAACTTGAATTATAGAGTATATTTTAATTTTCTAAATATGGGCAATGTATATTTTATTGAGTTTGATAAATTTTATAACATGAAATAGTAAAAATAAGTCGTATATAACTTTTTTGTTTTGTTTTTATCCTCAATTTGTTATTTGCAACTGTCATAAGCAACAATCATATGACTAAAATATTTTTTCAGTCTATAGAGTTCAAATTTTATATAAAAATGTCGGCGTCCCAATGAGTATTTCATGCATTAAACTTGACAATTTTTTTTACTTAGGAAAGATTCCTTTACCAAATTTTATTGTGTAATCTCGGATCCTGTCAAAACCAAATTTAGTGGGAGCTCATTCATAAATTAATGGCTCATTAATAATATCGTGTAGTTTGTGTAATGACTAATGTTTATAATAACATTTTATAAGACTAAATACCAAGTTGAAGTTATTATGAGTTCTATTATAAGAATATAATGACTTATATTTTAGTATTTTTTTTTCTTTAAAACTGAAATGGAAATACTCTATTATATCGGTTTATAGAAGTAATTTTTTTTTTTTTATCTTACATTAATTATACAAACTGCACTCTTTACTTATTCATATGGGTCATAATTTGGCGAGTAAGTTCACACAAAACTTCGGCATTATTCCATTCAGGATATAATATGTTATAAGAATAACTGCTCATGATTTTCAAAACAGTGTTTTCAAGTTATGTTATTTATGGAAATGGTTTCTGTATTAAATTTTCTTTTATATTTCTGCATATAAATGTAACGCCTATTTCCACATCAACCTCTACACCAGACTTTCTATTGATCGGAATCTTGTAGCGCGGAGAGAAGCGTGCTCTCTTGAAAGCTTTCTCCGTTGAGGAGTAATATATATTCAATTGTTGTGGACTGATGGTCGCAATCAGTTGCAGTAATTAGGACTGTTTAGTTCTACGACACAGAGCCTCATGACCTCTCATTAGCCACGACAAAAGAGAGTCGGTTCATGAGAGTTCGCCGAGAGTTATTTACGGTCCGATCGATCGTATCTTAACGACTTCACCGCTCAAGAGATGGGCCACTTTGTCCATTGTCTGGGTCGATTGAGATATGAGATAGGAATTTATGATAAGTCTGATTCACAAATGGGAAGCGCTTGGACTCGTAAAGCAGAGACGAGGCATCGAATGTTCATCAGTGGATGACTCAGGATTTCGGATCTTTTCTTCCTTGTATTTAATTCGTGGAGAAGTGATGCATAAATTGGTGGCAGGTTGGATTTAAGATGTATGAAAAAGTTTAGAAATATTCCATAGCTGCAGATCAGAGGAATAACTTATTTATTTTGAAACTTTTTCCCTAGACACCCTGCTTACTATCCTTTTAAAAGTGCTGAACTTAAACCAGTCTCAAAGATCCGCTGCCTAGCACTATTTATGGCAATTTTTGTTATTTGAAATCCTCATACAAGTCTGAAACAATAAGAAACTATTTCTCAACACCGAGTGCTACAATAATAATTTGACCAACTGTTAACAAGTTATCATAAAACTGTTAAAAAATATACAATTATACCAAAATATACATAAATTTAATACTAAGAGTAACTATTTAAATATATAAAATAGCTTTCAAGGCGACGATGTACACGTATATTAAAAAATAAATGTAAACAAATATATAATGTAAGTAAATATAAAAATATAATGAAAATCTAAAATAAAACAATTATAATGGAAATAGTTTGTAAATGTGTCCTTATAAAAATAAATGTAGTATAGTAGAGAGTAATAATAAAAAGATAAATAAGAAATTTAAACCATTTGATTTCAAAAAATTAATAACAGATCAAAATTATTTAAGAGTTAAATAATAAAAGGGAATAATCACTTTGTTGTTGATCTCCCTTGAAAATATAGTAACCTTTGTGTAGGTTTTTGTTTTCATTGTGAAGGTTTTTGTTTTCATTGTGTAGGTTTTTTTTTCAGATTTTTTCTTCTTTTCTAAATGTAACATAGGCTACAATTACCTACTGTAAATTTCACGTAAAATTAACATGTAATTGGTGCAATTACCACAACATGTATAAAGTACAAAATCTTTAGTAACCTTACCTTACCTAACTTAACCAATCCTAACTTCCAATCTACGTTAAATACCTAATTACTTTTAGACTCCCACATTCATCTCTTGATTCATAAATCCTTCGAAAGATCGTTAATGGGCCTTATTTACTGACCAATGAAATCCTCTATAAATCCGTCAATATCCTATTTATATTAAACTTAATCCGAAATAGTTATACCTATTTTACTTCCAAACTCTCTACCCACACAAACTCACATCTTCCTGACCTATCATCCCTAAATATTCCCTCCAAGATGACTGAATACAAAATGACCTTGGAATCTGCTAACTTAAGCAAGACATGAAACTGCCGGCGATGTGCAGTTTCTTCTCAAAGCTGTGTCAAGTCTCATAATCTTAATTTTTCTACACATTGAGTTATTTTACTTTATTGATTGTATTTTTTTAAATCTATTTGAGAACCTGATATCTATTATGTTTTAATTTATATCAATTCAAGCTGAGAGGGACGTGTCCTATCTTCCTGACACTGCGCTATTGTTCTAATCTCTGTTTCGTCATAAAATAAGAGGACGTTATGATAGTTGGGGTACTAAGAAACTATTAAAAAAACTTAAAGTCATATAACAATTTTAAAAGTAAGAAACCAACAACTTCTAATATCAATGAAGTGCTTTCCGCTATATACATCGACATCGTATCAGTCTCGGGTCTACAGTGATATCAATGGCTTTTTCTGAAAAATAACCACTGAGAATAAAATACCTACTATCACCAATAGTATTAAAGCGCTCTTGCAAGGCGTCACCTTAAGAACATCGTGCCAAACTACGCCGATTCGACTCAGCCTTCGAGGGGCAAGTAAAAGCTTAATTGGTGAAGCTTGAACAAATTAAATTTTGACCTTTCACCTCCACTTAAAAAATATTAGTAATCTTTAGGATAACCTGTCTTGTTCTGTTTTGATTCAGTTGGTTTAGGCATTAAATTTCTAAACCTCAAACGCATAAGGCACCCCTCTCCTAAAAAAAAAAAAAAAAAAACTTTGGAACCGTTCCTACGTCTTATTTGTTTTGATGTAGAGCCATCAATCGACTATCAAGTCTGTAAAACAGCTGAAAGTTTCTTATAATTAATTAAAAATAATTACAAAAACTTTTGAAAACTTACAAATACACAACATACATACGTAGACAATCCCTTTAGCCAAAATATTTCTTTATAGCATGTGTTTATGGATGTAAAATTGTATGTTTATATTTCTTTATATATTATATTTTACTGGATATATGTGTATTTATTTCTAATGATTTATATCTTTCTGTACCCTCTATTGTCTGGATTTCCATTTAGCGCGGGTGTGTCATTTCTTCTTGATCTATGTTACAGGAAGGATTCAATCGTTATTTTGATATGATGGCATTTGAATCAATAATAATAAACTTGAAGAATTTTTAGCGAAATAGCGTTATGAAACTATTTTTTCTCTTTTTTAAAATAGGTTAGCCATTACACATTTGTTCTTAGTCATTAATATATTATAAATATATATCAAATGGGACTTAATATATTAAATAATTTTACTTGCTAAATGCAAAATATAATTAAAATATTTATAAGTATTTATTATTGTTTTCTAATTACTTATCTTTTTTTTTTTTTTTCAGGTGAGTAAATATTTTCTATTATATCAAAGGCATATGACATAAATGTGAGTATCCTTTAATTGGTTTGAAAATTTAAAATTTATTTAAAAAAACGATTTAACAAGAACGATGAGCTTCATAAAGAGATTGAAAATTTGTAATAATCGGTGAGAGACAGAAGATTAAAAATCTTCCGGTATATAAAGAGAATTTATTGGAATTTAAATACAAAAAAGTTGATCTACCTTACGTGAGCTATTGCATATTGAACTGAATGTCCATTTCAACTATCATTTATTTTGCCTCTTCTATTTATTTTAATATACATGTTTTTAAAAAAACACCAAACAGTCATTGAGGTCACCTGTGGTGTAGTGGCTGGCGTAACTGCCATCTATGACCTAGGTCATCGATTCAAAACCGGGTGATGGCCCTAAGATTTTTAAAGGGATTAAAAAATGTTTGGTTATGCTGTCCTTTAATAATTGCTCCTATTTAATAATGATTCGATATTGATAGTCGAACGAAATTTCAATTTTCCATATTGAAATTTAAAAAAAAAAAATTTCTTAATATAATAAGTCCCTTGCGGTCGGTTATACTCATATTTTTTTATGCATTTTAACTTCCCATACACTCACTTTTTTTATATTTGTTAAGTGTTCCTCATATATAATACGCATTCCATTGTCTTTACCCGTCTTGGATGTGTGTTAAATATTTTGCAGACGAGGCAGATGGTCGATAACGCATTCTGCAACAGTAATCTTATCAGACGCCAAGCCAATTTTCCCGTGATCGGTCGGCCCCGCGGGATTTAGTGCTGCAATGCAGGAGCACTCAGTCAAATCCCGGGAGCTTTAAGATAATCCTAAATGCAAAATAATATGTAAAAAATTTAGTAATAATAAAATTATAAGTCGGTACCAAAAATTATGAAAATTCTCAATGTTTTAGATCTCTTTATAACATTTATTTGTAAACATAGTCTTACAATGTTATAGTATGAATGTAGAAGTTATCTGCGCCTGTCTTTGTTTTTCTTCTTACTTTTGTTAGTCCTACTTTCCCTTACCTAAATGGAAGTACTGCGTTTGTGAAAAATTTTATATCGAAACTGGAACATTAAAATTAATTTACCATTTATATTTTCAAAACATTCCCTTCTAAACCGCCTTGATTTTTTAAGATTAGTCTTTCGCCTGTTATTGTAATTAGTAAAAAAGAATTATTTATGAACTTGATTACCAACTGAGAGAGGAAAAAGGAAAAACATTTTGTGAGGTTAAAGTTTTTTTTTGGGGGGAAAGGGTTTATTATTTTCAATAACGAACCTTTTAACCGATCATGAAAAATAAATTAATAAAATAAATTAAAATTTCAAATTTTAGGTTTCATGATACGTAGACCTAAATAACGAATACAAAAAAATCCTCTATCAGCCGGACTGGACCGATTTTATTCGATCGTCAGTTGATGATTAGTTTTCGGCAGGCGATTAAAAATGTTTTAATTCAATAAATCAGTTGGTTTTGAAGTTAGAGAAAAATATTTATAGAATTTTAGAATAAGGGCACCACGACTAACATAAAAAAAAAAACTAGTTTGATAGAAATATAGCGAAAAATATAGTTTATGAATTACTATATCGCGATAAGTTATAAAACAGGCAAAAGGCCTATCTGAACGTACTTGAGTTGAGCTTTGGGGCTCTACCAAACCATCAAATTTTTCCCGTATTCAATCCTTACAATCCAAAATCTTTCTTTAAATCCTCATTGCTCCTTACTTCGTCACCAACAAACTCATCCATAAAGACCTCAATGTCCCATATGTTGCTGATTTGGCCCTTACGTGGTATCAATCCTTGCATGACAAACTCCACTTCCGCTTTAACCCACTAGTATCAATCCTTGTTTCCTCTTCTATTCCTGGCAACCCTCCGAGGCGTCTGAAAAGAAGATGGCCTCGAGACCTTCTAGTTTAGATTACCTAGTGGAGTGATTCCAATGGGCATATTCTCTCCATGTATTTCCATGTATATTATGTTTATTATCAGCTAATTTACTTGATGTATTTACTTATACAGTTGTAAATTTCAATAAAAAAAAAGTTAGAGAACATTTTTTATAGTTTTAGAATCAGTAAATAGTGATTAATTAATCAGTACTTCACCTTAAGTACTCGTTCTTGCCAATAGTGTCTAATGTACCATTACTAATTTAAATTTTTCATTGAATCTTAATGTTGTTTATTTTTTTTAACTTAAAAAAAAAAAGTAAGTGGGGGGTTTATGTAAAAGTATTATGATCCATTGTTCTTTTAAAAATGCGAATGAAGAAATATGGTCTTAATATATAGTAATATACCAAAAGGGAATCCAGCGTTTTGAGTAATGCTTCTTGAAACAAACTTGGACACGCTGTACTCGAGTTTGAAGTGGATGGGCCATGTTATGTGGTCCGAACTTGGATGGCGCCAAGCCAAAGAGGTACTAGGAATGCCTGTTCCGAACCAGCCATGAGTGTTGGGAACTCGTTGGAACATAAATCTCTCCCTCTTGGAATAACATTTGTTTTAAATAATTAGGGCCCATCCACTATCTCTCAAGTATTATTAGTCACCGTCGTTTAAAAAGGGGTTCGGAAGACTAAATTTAGAAAAGCCATATTAAAATTAAAACTGAAAAGATTCCTTATCTAATTTTAGAAGTAGGGAACGTCGTTCAAGGTCGTTCGGAATATGAAGGAAGTTTTGTAATGATTTCGGAAAATTCTTTAACATTTAGTGTCCGATACTTACCTAAAGATTTAGTTTATTACTGGAGCGGACGAGTTTTTATAGTGGTTATAGTAATTATTTATCCTATTATTCAATCCTGGCGTATGTAGACCCTCCTATAGCACACCTATCCTCTAAAAAGTGAGTACCCAACAATCGGGAAAAACCTGGCGGCCGAGCGTGATCTGACCTAGAAAAAGTATGAATCTCTAAGTATACTGAACATAAAGACTATTTATGGGTTGTATTCACAGACTTCTTTTTTCTTTTTTCGTATTATTATTGGAAGAATTTCAAGCATTGACTTATACTTTCTATGATCATTGGAATTTGAAGGAACTGATCACTTGAAATTTGAAGATACGTTAGAAAAAAAAATTTTGAATTAGTACTAATTAAACAAAACAGCAGTAAATACAAATTTAATTATACCTTAGGGATCACTTGTAGCTGAGTGGCTAGCGTAACAGCCTCCCATGCTAAAGGTCACGGGTTCAATCCCGCAGGTGGTCCTAGGATTTTTTAATGGGAGTAAAAAATCCTTAGTTACGCCGTCCTTCGGAGGGGACGTTAAAAGGTGGTCCCAAGCCTGTGCGATGTCAGGTACTCGTTAAAGATCCCTATCCTAATAAAACCTGGATAGGCAAAATTTAGGACTCCCCCTGTAGCATCGTCCGATTAGCCACAGCAGCATAAAGGGACGTTAAATAAATAAACAAACAAACAAACAATTATACCTTCTTTCCGGTACAAAATATTTCTAAAGTAAATATAAAAAAAGGGTTTAAAATATGCCTTTTGTATATACATTGTATTTATAATTTCTACATAAAATAAATAAAATCTCAATCATCGTATTCAATATTCGTAACTTATGGTTGTGATTTTCAACTTCATAGTCTATTTTATTATATATATATATATATATATATATATATATATATATATATATATATATATATATATATTCTAGTTATTTGAATTAATAGTATAAGTCATATACTAACAGTGCATATGTATGAAATTAAATCATCTTACGCGTACGTAGCCTCCGCAAAATCTGGTCGTTAAACGTGAATACTGACCGCATCACATCCTTGTATAATCTAGGTCAAGGAATGGGCTCTTAGTCAAGTTCTGAACTCAAGATCAATAATAAAAGTTATATTATTGTAATGTTGATAATAATAAAAAATAAAACATGACAGAATAAAAAAACCGACTATCTTTATTCAATTGATCTATGTATTATTTCAAAAATTGTTTAATTTTGTTGGCTGGTAAATTCATGTGAATTAGCGGAGTACTTAAGGGATCATTCATCCCGATAATTTGAAATCGTAAAATAGTTTATTCAACGAGTTACTGAAATTTTAAACCAATCCTTATATATTACGAACTTTTGATTTTTATGTTATCATATTATGTATGGAAACTCGTTTATTTGTTGGAAAATGTTAACAAAGTTACAGTGAAACTTTTATTTCCTATGTTGTGTGTGCCTCCGTCGAGTTTTGTAATTGCCATGTTTACTGATAATATGTTAATGACTGAGGAACGGTGTAGTTGCTTTGGTCAATGTGGTAATTAAAGAATTATTCCATCATACATTGATAATGTATAATGAGTACAATCACACAAGCATTTATGAGTATAATTCAAATTAATATTACTAAAGACCGTTACCTTCATTGGTCGAGTTCATCACTTGTAATTTTATTTTTCCTTTCGCTTACCTACATATGAAAAAATGAGGGAACCAGAAGAGCCACTTAATGCCTTGCGTTTTGCACCTTTTAACGATTTTCTCAAAAAAACTGGAGTTGATTTGGATTAAACTCTTTTTACCGATATAATTTAAAATAAATTTAATGGGATTTAATATCATATAAGATGAGGAAGACGGCTGGGAGTGCGGTCATCAGAAAGAAACACACATTTAATAGTAGTACTTATTTTAATTGTGTGCCGACGTTTCGGACTATATTGTAGGCTTTCATCAGGGTGATTCTGAGACGGTCATTTTAAAGTTCTTTACACACCATCTCCGAGTCACCTTGATGAAGGCCCACAATGTAGACCGAAAAGTCGGCACACAATTAAAATAAGTACCATTTTTTAATGTGTGTTTCTTTCTGATGACCGCACCCCCAACCATCTTCCTCATCTAGTATCCGCAACGAACAATTAAACTCCATTATTAATACTATATGATATTAATATTAATTAATATGTTTCATTCCGATTGAAATAGTCTGACAGAGCGTACATACCGTTATTTTAAACTTTTTTCTCATAAAGTACCTTCAATTTTGTAATTTTATAATCTATATTATATTATACTGTATGTATGTGGTATCATAGCATTAGTACTTTTCTTCATTTTGAATATAAATATAATGTATCTCAATAAAAAACGCTCTTCATCCATAAAAAAAAAAAAAATAAAAACAAATGTAGATTCGAAAAAGCAGCTATTTTATGATCTTATTATTGATAAAAAAAAATAATAAAAAATAAGGTAAATGTTTAAGATAAAATAATTTGATGAAAGAAGGAGAAAAGAGCGAACAAAGTTTTTGAGTAATTGTTTTGGGTTTTTTTTTTCGAACATAAGAATAGTAATATAGATGCTTAATATACCGCAAGAAAGCGAAATACTTTAGAAAAAAATGTCATATAATTTGTAATTTTGTATAAGATAGTCCCGAAAAATAGATAGCTTAATGATTGTTGTAGATAATAATTACAATTGTTAAATTATTTCATATAAAACAAATATAAATATAATGTATCTCAATAAAAAACGCTCTTCATCCATAAATAAAAAAAATGTAGATTCGAAAAAGCAGCAATTTTATGATCTTATTATTGATAAAAAAAATTAATAAAAAATAAGGTAAATGTTTAAGATAAAATAATTTGATGAAAGAAGGAGAAAAGAGCGAACAAAGTTTTTGAGTAATTGTTTTGGGTTTTTTTTTTCGAACATAAGAATAGTAATATAGATGCTTAATATACCGCTAGAAAGCGAAATACTTTAGAAAAAAATGCCATATAATTTGTAATTTTGTATAAGATAGTCATGGAAAAGAGATAGCTTAATGATTGTTTTAGATAATAATTACAATTGTTGAATTATTTCATATAAAATAAATGCCGCCTTCGAAACTCAATGTATTTCTTTATACTTTCTAACTTAATTTTAAAGTTTTTGAATTAATTTTAACAGCGGATGTAAGTGAAAGTTGTGTGTTGCGCTCACTAGATTTTTTAAAAAAAGTTTATTTGAACGTCTCAGAAGATGTAAATAAAATGCATGATTAGCTTTTGTTAAAACTGCAGGTACTCCAAATATAATGAAAACATACACACTCATTATTCAAGTGGTCTTTATTAATTCGATCCCAACTTAGACGTCGGATGATTCCATTACAGGTTCTTCAGAATTAATTGCTTACCTCCAGTGAATGGACTATGGTCGTTTTCCTTGACATTTAAGCTTCTGTAATCAATAATTGCTGAACTACGATTACACTAAGCCTTCCCGGTATACGCTTGTTTAAGCTGCTTACAATGCTATCAAGGGTGTCATAATCTATTTATATAAACATTCTCGTTCTGACTGTTGTTATTTATATCTAAATAGGTTTTTAACATTTGGTCAGCTTTGGTGTTGAAATACTTGGGATTGCACAATGGTTTATTATTTCTCAATATATCAAAAATATAATGTGTGTCCATTCACTCCAAGTTATAAAATAATTAAATTAAGGTTATCCGCTTTCCATAGCAGTTTGTGCAGGCAAATAATTTATTAATTCGTCCCTTTTTTATTTTTTGTTTTATTCGATACATGGATTCTACATAGCTTGCAAAGTATAGTCTTAGATAAAAGCACTACTCTATTGTTCTCCTGGTAACGGATTCGAATCTCGTCTGTGGCAAAATATTATTAGCTATTTCAGCTATTTCAGACGTGGGGATATTTCCTTGAATATGGAGAGGTCTGTATCCAACTATCGCCAGGAGGGATGCTTGGGCACACTGAATGAGTGAATGAGATAACCTAATCACTTTATTCCACGGCCTATTTTCTTTATTTTAATTTTTTTTTGTTTTGCACTATCGGCCAGCAAGGACCACGCGAATATCATTGCTAATTCCTTCTCACATTCTACATACTCTCTCCATCCTCCTGGACTGTTCCTCTCACCTCCTCCTTAGTTCATTCTCTTCCTCTTCTCTTCCTCCCTCCCACAAGAACCCCAACTTCTTTTAATTTTGCTCCGAAAAGCTCTCTATCCAAGCAGCCCCTGTTCGTGATTTTTAGCCTTCCCAGTTCCTCTTATATCTGTTTAACATATCCCCCCATAATTTTATAACTGCAGACTTTCTCGAATATTTTCTTATTTTATTTTTTTACAATAGTTTATTAGTAAAAAATAATGAATCAATTTCTTAACCTTGGAAAATAAAGAGGCCATGGAATAGGTGAAATTATGTCTGCAAAACAGAAAGACGATAAAAGAAAATTTTTATGTTTGCGGGATAAGAGACAAAAAAAATTAAATACGATTTTAAAAACATGTCAGTCAGTTTTAACAATATAATAAAAAAATTATCGCATCATTTTTTTTTTTTTATTAGTATTTAATTTTCTTTTGTTGACAATTTTTAAATAGGTTGTATTATTATTAAGGATAGACTTAAGTAATTTTTATATCATCAATTTATAGCTAAAATTATCAGCGTCAGAATATTTATCTCGTCTTGTTTGCGATGAAAATATTGTTTGCATTATAGTACTTTAGAAGTTACTTTAAATAACTCTTGGATTCTTGTATATCCATTCTCTGCATACGTTTTTAATCAAAATGGACAACCAGATGTTCAATATATTACGTCTGCATCATACTAAGAAGCACTGATAAACATTTTTAATTTCTTACTTATAAAGTTGTTTTTTACCTGATATTTATTTTCATTATATGAATGTAATATTCGGGAGAATTTTTCATATTACATATATTGCTCTCTACTGCGAAGTGAAAACCTCCAGGCCTTGGACAACACGACCCTGGAAGATATTAACAGACCGCAGACTTCACACAGGCCGCTGGAGACTATATATATCGGTGATCTTTTATTTAGGGTCCACGGAGGAAAAAAATCGGGAAATATGTAGAAAGAATCCATGTTAAAATTGGACCGGATAGGCGCCTTGCTTTTTCTTTCTTTATCCTTTATGTCATTTCTGAAAAAAAAAGAACAGAGGCCTAGAAAAATACAGGGTTGAAAATCTTCCTTTTGAAACTATTTACAAAAATCACAGCAAATCAATGCTTTAAAAAAGTAATTTTTTAAAGAAAAGAAAATGGTTAGAAAAACTGCATCTCATCAGTTTCCTCCTTGATTATGTTTTTCTTTAATAAATTATTACATACGCCACGTTGATATTTACTTTTTCAAAATTATATTTCGGACTTATTTTTGGATAAGCATGGCTCCTCATTTATCCTCTCCAGGCTGATTGAAGGATGTTCCAGATCTGAACCCTTTGAAAAACTCCTCAAGAGTCCTTGGAATCGATCTCTGGGATCCAGTTTCATAAGCAACGACCTTACCTGTTTCACCGTTTAGACGATCCTTTAAACATTATTTTCTAAACTTTCATTTTATTAAATTCTTATACCTTGCCAAACTTTACATCGTTAAATATAATACACTAATTGAGTTGTTAATTAGCAAGTAACACAATAAATATTTAAAAATCGTTAGTGGTTTGGAATTTATTTACGAACCTGCTGGTATTTCAAAGGTAATTATTATTTTTCAAAACAGCTATTCATAACCAAAATTATTTGTATTAATTATTAAATGGTACTTTTTCTAAACATGATATTCTACGTTTACGGTTGCTGTTTTTTTTTGTTGTTATTCTTAATAGGAACAAGTATATTCATTCATAAAATAATGATAAGTATTTTTACTTTCACTTACGATATATAGTAAGGGAAAGTATTGCGATCGTGAAAATTTTCGAATTCCAGTTTTCAACGGAAATACACATTTTAGGGTCCCCTGAGTCCAAATAACCAAGTCCCGCATAAAGGTCTGTGTGTGGGTGTGTGTGTGTGTGTGTTTGTGGTAACTCCCGGCGCGGAAACGGTAATTCCTATGAAACTGAAATTTTATATTTAAGACGAATATAAACCCGAGACGTTACAAAACCATTTTGATCAAAATGAGCTTACCAGAAGAGCCACTTTATACCATGCAGTTTGCACCTTTTTTCGATTTTCTCAAAAACGTTTCCGACGATTTTGATTAAACTTGCTATATCGATGTAAAATTTAATGGGCTTTAATATCATTTAGGTTTCATTCGGATTAAAATAGTCTGAAAGGGCTTAAATGCCGATATTTTAAATTTTCTGTCTCTAAAGTACCTATAATTTCGTTGATTCTATAAAAATAACTATATTATTGTTTTATTATTATTATTGTTACCACTAATGAAAAACTGGTAAATATATAAATTGAATGAATTAGATACCCAACTAAAGGAGAAAACAGAAAAAATATTTTTTTGATGCAATTTTTTGTTTTTGAACATGAGTAGTAATATACATGTATGATATACCGTTGGAAAGCTAAAAAGTTTAGAAAAATATTATGTGATATTCAAGATATTAAAAGTTAATAGAGAGTGATGAAAAGAAGATAAAATTAACTGATTATTTTAGATAATGATATAATAGATTTTTTAATAAAACACATTTTTCTATATAAATTCAATTCAATTAATTTTTTAATAGTTTCACGTATTTTTATCTCTAACTGTATTTGAAAATTCTTTCATTGATTTTAAAAATGGAGGTAAGTGAAAGGCGTGTGTTGCCCGCACCAGATTTTTTATAATTATATCTCAATGCTGCCATCATTAGTTTATTTGCAATAACAACTATAAAGATTCAAAATAATATGATCTCAATTCACTATTAAAATTTAAAAAAAAAATATTGTGATTCATATGTAGAAAATCCGGTGTTTTATTTTTAATTAGCTTTTATAAAATTGTATACTTCATTTTTACCCATTTCTCGTCCATGAAAACAGAATAGCTGGAATTTAAAATTAATAGATATTGGTTGTGTCTAATTCAGACAATTGTTTTCTACTCGCAGTCATGAGCACATCTTTTTGTATGTAACATATTTGAGCGGGGTGTGTATGTGGTTGTTTTATTTATTCTTGTTTATTGTACAGGATAAAGGAGATTAGAAAAAAAAAAAAAGTGTATAGGAGTTATTTATTTTAAAATATGTTTATGTTACAATTTTAAGGATTTGAAGAAAAATACAATAGTGGTACCTAGTTTAAGCCATTTGTTTCATCTTTACAGGTAGGCCAAGTCATTCTTGCTAATGGGGATAAACCAGTAAAAGTCCCAGGTACCGTTCGGTGTCTTCGTCTGAAGATTTTGCTTCTTCTTTATATACAAATAAATATACACTATTATATTTTTAACTGTCGTTTTTTGGTTCTTTATAATCTACGGTGTTTATTAGATTTGATTTTTGTTGATAATATTAAAGCCACTCTAAGGAAAATTAGTTTTAAATTTTTAAATAAATGTAGAAGGTTGCATAAAGAAAATAAATTTTAATTATTATATAATTTTGCAATCTTCTATTTTTTTAAGAAAATATATTATAGCAAAATTCATTTCAATTCCGTTATAATCTAATTTTAAGATGTAATTACAAGAATAGAGATATAATTTCAGGTTTACATAATTAATCTAATTGATATACTTAAATGCTAGATTTAATTGCATTAATGCAAGAGAGTATTAACTAAATGAATGAGTGAATGCAGCTAGGCGATAGTAAACGACGAGGTAAAAGTAAACAAACAGGTTTTGAGCGGGCGGGGGAAATATAGCCGCCGATGTTGGCAGCACTGCGCAAGGCAGGCTGGGCTCGTCGATGCCCAGTGAATACCCGCCAGCCGGCTGCTGCGGTCCCGATATCTTATGGTGGATTGTTGTTTATATTGTCGTGTTGTATCTATGTTGTTGATAAATCCATAATACTCTGTATATCTGCCATGGCGGGCAGACTTCTTCCCCGTTTTGTCTAGTGCTTCAGGTGTCTCTAACGTTGTGTAGTCCCCCAAGCAATGTATAATATTGTTGACCATGTGTGTATCAGTGACATAAACGAGTGTATCTAAGTTGAGTTGACATGTGCACTAGGGTTCTGCTCAGCCTGCTTCTATCCTAAGCCGGAACCTATGTTAGAGGTACGTCCACACATTTGGTTCAAGTCTTAAGTCCCAAGTTTGTGACCTAGATGGTGGCAAAAAGTCGATACGCAAGCAACTGTTAGCTTTGTTTACAAACAGTGGCTGCGTCATTTTGGCGCCACCTAGATTAAAATTTTAAAAGGTCTACTGTTTGTTTATCAAACGTCACCTTTCAAATACATTTTTTTTTCTTTGAAAACAAATAATTAAACAAAACTTTCGAAATAAATACATTGATTTTCCTCCCCAAAAATTATTTTTTCAAATTACAATTTTATAAGTTGTCTTAAATTGTGTTCTTTAATATGTATATGTCAGCAAAGCAAATATCATATCGACAGATTTCCCTGATAACATTATTATTAAATGATGACAGGTATATTGATAATATAAACATATGTATTTGGATTATTTTTAAATTTATGGGTCTATTTAATTTCTCCATTTAATAATACATTAGGCATTCGGTATGCTCTAATAATTTTTTCTATATGTCTTGCCCCTTAGACCGAAACTAATTTCTATCCATGGCTCCATGTTTTGGTCATTAATATAGTAAATGTTTAAAAAAAACAACGTATACATTATTTTTATTGGACTAATTAAAACACCTGTCATTAGATGATTTTACTTTTACGTTTTTATTCGAATGTAAACAATACATTTTTTTTTATTTATTATTTTCTCATCCCCCTACAACTCTTAAAATTATGTCATTATAAACGTTAATCTCGTACATTCTTCAATATCACGACAACGAAAACAATTGGTTTCACATGATGTCTTGTTAATTTTACATGTTGATATGGTATTGTTATTGGGTATTGGCCATGAATACCTTGAGACTAACCAGGTCAATTTGAAAGTTTTGTTTAATTATTTAGTTTTAATAAATTTTATAATGTTAATACATCTATTTATTAATGTTTTCAGCTGATTCCTTCCATACTGCTCTGTTTACGACGATGATTTATATCAAGAATAATTTTATGATATTAATAAATTATAATATTTAACTCTTTTCTAATCTTGTCACAGTGTACTGAATTTATGACTTAAAGTTTTCTTTACTCTCGAAATTTACTTGAAAATACTAAGTAGAAACCTATAGTTAATCTAGGTAAAACGTTATCTTCTTGACATAATACCTATGATAATAAGCAGTTTAATCGTATAGTATTCTATTTAGGCAATATTTGTGTAAAGGAACAAAACAAAAAGACTTATATTATTTTTCTTGACGAAATTGCCTTACCTGGATTTAGGTCTTTTTAGTATTTTGTTTGAAATGTTTTCAAGCATGAATTTTATTTATTATTAATTTTTTAAACTGAAGAATTTATGAAGAATTAATTGTTGTACATTTATTTGTTTTTTATTTCATGAAATAATTGGATACAATGAATTAATACCAAAACAATTTTCCTTATTTTACTTGTTTCTGTGTTGAGGAAACAAAAAAATAATAAATGAATAAACTGTAGTTGGAAAATACAATGCTTTTGATACGTGCAGTAATTACATTATCCTTTTTAAGGAATTTAGAAAATTTTATTATAAACAAAGATTGGACAATTTTAAGTGAATCCAATCCTTAACTCAGTAAGAATAATAATATAACCTCCTAAAAAAAAAAAAAAAAAAAAATATATATATATAATATATATATATATATATATATATATATATATATTATATATATATATATATATATATATTGACCTAATGTTAGAGATTATGAGGAATTCATACGTACTTATTATATAGGATTGTTGTTAGCGTTACCAAGCTACGCTCTGCGATCTGCTTTTCAATTTTAATTTTATTTTCCTGTTGATTTTTTTTCATTGATATTCTCCTGAAGTATAGCCGTTTTTTTAGTGCATTCGTTGTTAAATAAGGTTAAGTTTCAAGAGGTAGATTCCTTCATTTCCTTAACCAAGTGTTAAGCTATAAATATATAGTATAGATCCGTTTAATTATAATAGTAGTCGCCTTAATTTATTAATTACTATTATTATCAGCTAGTAGTATTGTGTTTTAGCTACGTTTAAAATGCAATATCCATTTCTCTTATTTATTCAGTAAAGTAATTATATCATATATTGTACTACGAGTTCTTATCTCGTCTTGTAATATCACATCACTTGAATTTATTCCGATCCGCTGCGACGATAAATCACGAAGGGTCAAATGGGGTGACTGTACTAATTACCCGAAGAGAATATAACTTCACATAACGCTATCGATTGAGGGGACGATGGTGAAACGGCTTTGGATTGAGCAGGCTCCCCCGATATACGGGTGTCCATGGTAACCGCCGGGTGGCAGTTTCAAGGGATGGGGTTCCACTCCCTCCCGGGGATGATTTAATCCCATTACGGCGGGGAAGGAAGGACAACACTGCAATATTCTTCCTCAAGAGAGCTTTGAATCCGTTCCAAGACTTCCACAGTCCAACGGAAGATTTCATTTGTCAAACCGGTTTCCAAAGCTTGAAATTTCTTGAAAGTGTCCCAGCTTCTTACAGCGTTGCTTCACGTCTTGTTTCTATTTTAATATAAATGTTTATTTTAACGTAGTGGTTTTGTACCATCGATTTGGCAACGATCCACGGACTAGATCTTCTATGGACAAATTGTTACTCTTTATACTGAATGTATTTCAAGCATTTAAATAAACCATGGAGAACTTTGTATTATTAAACCAGATCGTTCTTTTAGAGACTACTTTAGTTGAAGACATGGGACTCAACCTCTTACTCCCCCCAAAAAATAATCTTTATTACCCACAAAAGTTCTTGGGTGAAGGTTGCTTGTTGATTCCTGGATCAAGATTCAAGGTAATGTGGTCAATATCACATTTAACCGACTAGCTTTCCCTCCAACATACTGAAGGGCGAGGTAAAATGAAACTACGGGGGGAGACCATGGATTGTCTCCTAATCTTTTTACCAACAAAAAGTTTAATCGTTAGATCTTCTAGATGTCTATAATGATCTTTCATTACTTTTAATTGACGTTATGATGCAGCCAAAGTGTGGCAAAGTAACTTATTAATTTATGGGGATTGATCTCTCTTCTAGTATACTATAATATACTGTATAAACCAATTCATAAAACACACAATTCGGCGGTGTGTCGAGAAGCAAAGGTTTAAGAGGTAAACCAAGACGTAAGTGGGAGGATTCTGTCGATTTTCGCAATGTAAATTTGTTTATAAACAAGTCATGGGAGATATGTACGTATGTATCTCAGGTGAAGATGTTGTGGATGATAGAGTAATATTTTTATGTCACAGTTTTATTTTTTTTATTTTTTTGTTTGCATTCAGCCCGTTGAAGAATGAAAGTTTCATACAAAAAATACCTTCATCATATGAAAAAACAAACACCTAGACCCTTCCATTGTATTTGTATCTTCATCGAACTCATTATTAATAAGTCCCATATTGACTTTTTCTATTTTTCGTAACTTTTATTTTGGATTTGGTATCTTGGTTCATTGATAGTGGTCTTTTTTGGGTGGTATGACGAAAAAAAAAAAACTTTATTGGAATAATTATTATGAAAAAATGTCTTTATAAATGGCACGTGTGCAATCAGCGCTCAGAATTGAAAGGTTATCTAAAGGAAGGATCATGTTGAAAAAATATTTCATCCTCTCTTTTTTTCATTTATCAATTTATCTAGATGGCGGCCCCCTCTTGCGTTTTATTTTAATATTTCCATTGAAAAAATATCCTTTAGAAATATACGATCGTAAAATAAAGTAATTTTTGGATCTTTGAAAATGAATGATTATTTGAAACTTAATTTAATAAATATTAGGGGTACTCACTACGTTTGCTATAGCATTTGTGCTATTTTGCTAAACCCGTCGAGTTTCTACAGTTATTTCCTGTATAAAATATTGATTTTTATACCCCATTGGGGTTTAGCACAATAGTACAAATAGCATGCTATAGCAAACGTAGTGAGTACCCTATTATTTCCATTGATTCGAAGGGAAAAAAATAATAATAAGGAAAAATAGATATCACGAAAATTAGCATAGTATGAATAAACATTTCTACATAATCAATTATTAA
Source organism: Piezodorus guildinii (assembly GCA_023052935.1). Taxonomy (NCBI): domain Eukaryota; kingdom Metazoa; phylum Arthropoda; class Insecta; order Hemiptera; family Pentatomidae; genus Piezodorus; species Piezodorus guildinii. The sequence goes on from CM041297.1 coordinate 103,178,485, forward strand.
AAAATAGTTCAAACTTGTTTATAAACACACATACATTATTTATAAAGAAGAATTTTTTTTTGCATTTAGTTACCTGCTAATGAGATAGTATTGGGCTATCTATGGCTTCCTGCCTGCAGTACTTAGCCACTTGAAACGAGGTCATAGATAGCATAATCATTAACTCCCCGTTCTATCTCATAGATAGTTTCGTTGTTTAAATTTTTTTTTTCCGTTTTTCGTCTGTTAATTTAAATGGAATCGAAGATTAAGCAGGTTAAAAATACTCATTCTTAGTCATTATTTATTCAGATTATTGTTTTGCAATTTTTAATTTTTTCTTGATACAGAAAAATTCGGAGTAGGATTAGATTTTTTAAATGAATAAGGCTTTTGGGCCTGTAACTTTCATTGTGTACCGTTTTTTTATGTTTATTTTATTTTTTCCTCAATTCGTTTTACTGAACGAATTTTAACATACTCGTAGTAATTCTGACTTGCGTCGAGGTGATGAATGAAACGACTGGATGTTTATCAATGGGACGTTCCCAAAGATAAGCGATTTATTGTAACGCTGAACATCCCACATGAGTAATTGCCGCATTAACTTTTTTTCACTTTCACTTGCGGCTATCCATTCAGGAAACGTATGATTAGTGTTTTATAACCTTAAGGCAATGGGTGTGTTGTAGAATGGGCTGTGTTTTAATTACTAGGTCGCTAATAATTACATTCATTTAATAATTAAATTTAAAAAAACATCCATGGTGCAATGTAAAGGCGAAATGAATCCCTGAATTTAATTAAGTAATACAAATTTAATGTTACTGACTACTTTCCCTATTAATATGTATACGACCGTAATATCGTTTAAATGTTTGTAAGAATATTAAATCATAAACAATAAAAACATGGTTGAGCATTATTGCATTTTTTTAGTTTCTAAAAGATTTTAATTATTTTAAAACAAATCAAAGATTCACGGTGATCGAGACTTATTTCACAATCGGTGTGAATACATTTTTATTTGAAATATAAATTTAATTTTGGTTGCTATTTTAATTATTATATATTTTTTTCTGTGTTGGAAAAATATTAAAAAATAACTACCTACTAAATTGGTTTTTAATTCAATTTTAACTCGGTAAACATTTGTAAAAATAAATGAAATTTATAACCAATTGACTTTTAACTAAAGAATTTTTTTGTTTCATAAAGTTTTGAGTTTTTATTGTTTTTTTTAGTTAAATATTTAGAGCGGTCATTTCAGGAGTTAGTGAAAGTTATCTTCGAAGTAATCAAAATTTACATAACCGACATTTTTTTACTCTAAGCGTGAGATCCAGCGTTCTATAAACGTATAGCTGAAATTCTCACTCTTGTTTTATTAATGACTGTTTTTGTTTTATTAAGAGGAGGAAAAAAAAACGTGATACCAGAAGCAAACATTTTGTAAAATGTAAATGTTTACAATTAATAACAGGCACACGTAGAGGGGTTATCTGATCAACGGACTGCTAGTGGGGTGATACCGGTTTTGTTTCCTCACTAAGTTTTCTCGTTTTGTAATAAATGTTTTTTATTTTTTAGTTTTATATTTTGGTAAAATAAATGTATTCATGAAGGGAATTAATTTACACTTAAGTAAAAAAAGAAGTTAATTAATTGCAACAACTTATAACAGTGTATTTACATTTTTTTTTTCACAATTACTGATTTATTCAATTATTTAATTTTCAGAAATTATTTATAAATACCTTTTATTTCAACAATCTTTTAACCAACAACGTTTGGGGTCCTAATGAGTGACGTTCCTTTGGTTCATTACTTACTTAAATTAAGATCTTACATTTAATTAAATTAAAATTGGGAACATTTTATCTATGTTATGTTTTACGTTTTTTATTCTTGCTCCTTTTTAGCGTGATTTACATTTTTATATTTAAGTAAATATTTTTTTGCTTTTAAAACTAGTGTAAACAATTTTAATCATATGTGATCATAACATCTATTCCCTACTGTATTATGTTCTTTCTTTATATATTGATATATCTCTTATGTTTATTCTGTACAACAATTAAATTGAGCTTAATTATTATTGCACGAACAATCTATAAAGTAATTTTCAAAAGATGGATACAAAAAATTAGTTTTATACCATATTTTCAACGCACACCTTTAAAAAAACGGGTGGGATCACTTGTAGCTGAGTGGCTAGCATAACAGCCACCTATGCCAAAGGTCACGGGTTCAAACCCGCAGGTGGTCCTAGGATTTTAATGGCAGTAAAAAATCCTTAGTTACGCCGTCCTTCGAAGGGGACGTTAAAAGGTGGTCCCGAGCCTGTGCGATGTCAGGTACTCGTTAAAGATCCCTATCCTAATAAAACCTGTATAGGCAAAATTTAGGACTCCCACTGTAGCATTGTCCGATTAGCCATAGTAGCATAAACTGACGTTAAATAAATAAACTAACAAAAAAACTGGCATTTAATTTTTCAATAATCAAGGAAACCATTAATTTACAATAATTTTGTTTAAATTAATATCAGCCGTTACTCGATAATATAGAGCCGATAATCAATTGAATGAGTTGTTTCCCTTCATTTATCATCCAGCCCGCATTTGTTCCCTGACGCTATTTCCAGTTTGTATATACTATCTGTTCAGAAGTGACGTTTTATAATAATTTATGAATTTACTCTTCGACAGATAAATTATTATTATTTAAACATTTATCTGTATTAATAATTGTCGTCCTGTAGCTAGATCATTCTAAAGGTCATAATTATTATAAAATATGTGGAATTAAAACAACTTTGGATTATACGTTTTTTGATTGAAATTTAGGGAATTCCCTGTCAAAAAACAATGGAGAAGTAAAATTTATTTAACAAGATATGGTTATAGAGTAGTACGTTGGTGGAAATTGTATAATTTAAACAATCTATTTATTTTTTATTAATCCAATTTTTATGTTAGAAATAATTATCGTAATAGTACAAGGGATGGGTGAGTAGCTTGAAAATCGTTATGGGTAGGGGACTAAGTGATTCAAAAATATCATTTTTTTGATATTTTTTACAAATACTGTTTATATACATGAAAATTTGAAATTTAAAAGGGCATGCTTGAAATTGAAAACAGTCTCTAACATTATTTTTATCCTGATAACTTATTTTTATTTTGTAATGTTTTATTTATATTAATCTCCTCAACCTTAGGGTTATCCCCTCTCTCTCTCCTTTACCCCACCCTTTTATTAAATGTGTGCAATTTTTCAGATTTAATTTTTCTCGATAAAATAATTCCCGCGAAAATAATGCTTTTTATTTCGATTCCAACTAAGTACTAAAATATACGCGCTTATGTGTATATATTGAGTATATAAGAAGGCTTTAACGAAATCCGATATGGAAGATTAATAGCTAAAGCTCAAAGGATTACGATAAAATTTGGATTTTTTTTTTTTTTTTTTAATATGAAGATTAGTTTTTGTTGTTGTTTTAATTTTATGGGCAAAAACTGCTGATGGTTATCATCGCCCTCACATCTTTATAAAAAAACAAAACAAAAAGAAAACAATTTACCGAAATGAAGATAGCAGAAAAAAATTAAGAAAAGAAAACAACGAACAAAATAATAAAATAAATAAATAATAGAATAACATAGACAAATATTAAAAATAAAGATAAATACAAATAAAATAAAATATATGAAATTAATAATAACGATAAAAAATAAATAATAGATAAAATAAAATATGAATATAACACAAATAATTGACCGGTAACAATCCAGAATAATAAGATTGATAATAAAATTCAATATACGGTTTTGACGAATTTTAATTGAGTTAAAACGGAGTTTATTGGAGTTAAGTTATTGTTTACTTAAACTCTGTATCTATTTATTTCATTTATGGTTAATTTACTTAGCTTACAATTTACCTGAATGTAGTCATTGGTAGGTGACGATTCGTATTAGCTATTGAATTTCTACTTTTTTTTTTTTTTTTTTTCATGATGTTAGTCATAACGTTCATAATAACTTTTTATATTTTTTTTCTTTCTTTATAAGATTACCTTAGTCACATATAGTTTCTAAAACAACCCTGACAACTAAATATTAATAATATTTTGTTCAACAATATTTTAAAATAAAAAAATAAAATTTCAAGCTGATTGCAAATAAACTTTATTTTCCCTCTTAATAATTTAATCGAAACTGTCAGTGATGTTTTGACGTCCGGTTTTCAATTAAAATTTGTCAAGACTGTATATTGAATTTTATTTTCAATTTTATAATTCTGAATTGTTACCTGTCACTCACTAATCTACTTAAGTAAATTATCTTCAAAACGTGTTTCAAATTTTAATTGAAATGAACAAGTTGTCGTTTAAAAAGCTAAAATCGTCCATTTTCCGTTGTTTTTCTAGTTGTTTTAACTTGTTTCTCTGTATAAATGCATTTACATAAATTCATATATAGACGTAAATAATAAGATATTTCGGTATAGATTTAGTCGAACGATATAATGGACTGCTTTATAATCTATGGTTTTGAAGATTTTTTTTTCTTTTAAAATATTTGATGAATGCCCCATCAAAGGGGCTCCCTAATTAAGCTTTAATACCCTCTTACTTTCTATATTACAGGAGAATGCCTCTTACTAGGGCTTTGAATATTTTTAATCATGCCTCGTTGATTGCTATTATACCAATAAAAAATATCATTAAATCTATTATGTACCTACTTCTCAATATTAAAATATTTCCGACTATTTTATGTGAAGTCCCCTAATACCTAAGGTATTTTCTTTTTCATTTATTTTCGAGAGCCTCTTATAATTTACGCTCTCTAAAAAAGGCTTAGCCGAAAAAAATATGATATTTTGAAAATTGTGTCTTTGTGTCGCCTAAAGCCTGCAAAAGTTTCTGGATATACATATACAGGCTTTATATATAAATGTCGACGAATGATTGGTTCAATAGAGTAACAATTCTATAGGTTTCAATAGAGGTATTTGTGTTTGGATTTGTGTGAAAAATGCCTCTTGCCACTGTTAGCCATTTGTTTATCAACCCTTTTTTAATATCACAATATTTTATTTGTGTGAGAATCCTTTTTTTCTTCAACTTCATATTATAGTTTAATTTTTTGACAATAGATATATTGCTTACGAATTAACTTTTGACACACGAATCGAAATTCACATGCTTACGATTCTACATTTGACGGCTATGTTTTTGAGTCACATATTTTTTTATTTATTTTTAATAAAAAGTTTACATACCAAAATCTATATACCTTCTATATAAATATATAGTTATTATAGTTAAGGTTGAATAATAGTTGATAATGCTTTGACTTATGTGCTTATGGAATATTATTAATAAATCCCTTAGAAATGAAGGGTCGAAAACATAAACAACGTTGATATCGTAAACATTTCTGTTGAATTTTATGAATATTGATGAAATAATGGGTGACATTTCTTATTTATTATTGTATGTATGTACATATAAAGCATGATGAAAATGTATAATGTATTGTCATAATCAGACATAAAAGGATGTTGATTTATGTTTTTTTTTTTGCTTTTTTTATGACTTTTGATTTTTTTTTTTACGGTCATTCCGTGGCATTGCAGTTTATTTTTACGATTTTATCTTATCCAAAAATTATAAATTACGCCTCCTTCATTCATCTTTCTGATTGAATAGACCTCTAAACCCACTTAACCGATAAGTGTGTGTCGACATTCTTACCGCCATCGCTACAATGAGTATAAATTTGCCAATTTCCGAAGTGTGCCGCGAGTGCACTTTGCATACAGATGAGGTTTCTCCATTCTTCCAAGTCGGAGGATCTGCATGTAAATGTTCTTGATGAAAGGAAGGGCACATCCTTTTTCTTGATTAAAAAGTTGAAAATTATTGATCCTTGTTATAATAATGTTCTGTAATGAAAGAAAAAATACAGGAAGGCTGTGCTATTTTCCGGTTTTTGAACCTGAAAAAAAAAAAAAAAAAAATGTTGGTATCACTGATAATATATCCGTTTAAATATAATGAAGACACATTAACTATGTAATTTCTGCCAAATGTGACTTCTATATTTTATTTAATAAAGATATTCATGAATTTATTAATTAATGTCTGTTAATTAAAAATATTATAAATATCACCAACAATTATTAGATGAACTACTTTAGGACGAATTCCTATTTTGATAGTAGAAATGAGTTGCTAACTAGCAGTAGATAACAACTATTATTTTTTATTTTTTTTAATAAGCACTTAAATGTTTTTTTTCTCTTACTTGATGCATTGATAATGTTTTCAGTGGTTCACATAATAATTTTCCTCTTTTAATGCTCACTTCGAGTTCTTAATCGTTTGAGTGTTATACAAATGGATTTATTTCATTACACTTCAATTTTTAAGACGACGTAAATATAAAAATTATGATTATTTTGGCAATAACGCTAAGCTTATGCAATTTTTGAAAACTCGTAACGATTTCGCACTAACATGGTAAGAAAATGACTGTATATAATATATATATATTTATATATATATATATATATATATATATATATATATATATATATATTTTATACATATACACACATACACATACACACACACACACATATATATATATTACTGTTCAAAAACACAAAAATTGATTTAAAAAAAATTGTTTTATTTAGATATCGAAATCGTTCGTGCGGTCGTATAAAAAATCATCGATATAATCTTGTTGGTATGGAAAAAAAAACAAGAAAAAAACGGATATCTATCTTTATATATATTCTTATGTTTAAAAACAAAAAAAATGCATTAAAAAAATATGTTTTCAGTGTTCTCTTTTAGTATTGAATTCGTTCAACTTATATATATATACCTGTTTTATTTTTTTCAATGCCAACAAGATGATATCGGTGATTTTTTCGAATCTACAAAATTAAAGGTGCTTGGGAGGATGAAAATTTAAATAATCAGTCAGACTATTTTAATCATAATTAAACTTACATGATATTAAAGCCGATTGAATTTTACATCGATGTAGTGAGTTAATCCTTAGAGCCGTATTTGAGAAATTTGTAAAAAGGTTCATAATGCATGGTATAAAGTGGCTCTTCTTTTTGGCCGATTTTGATGGAAAAGATGCTGTAACATCTCTGTCATATACGCTCTTGAAATATGAAATTTCATTGTTATACAATTTATCGTTTTCTTGCTATACCTACCACACACAAACACTCAGACCTTTTTGTGGGACTTGCTCATTTGGACTCAGTGAACCCTAAAACGTGTATTTCCGGTGAAAACTCGAATTCGAAAATTTTCACGATCGCATTACTTTATCTCACTATACATTCCATTTGTAGGTAAGTAAAAGCAAAACTAATAAGTCTAATTTTTTGAAACTTCGGATAATTTTAATATTTAATGTATTATTAATATTTTAATGAACCGAAATCAAAGTAAAGGAAAACATATACCACATAATACCCAGGAAATAAAACTCCTAGTTATATTCCTCCCAGGATGATGGTGAAGAAGGTACATAGCCGGTGGCAGAATGATGAGGAGGCGTGGAGGCGAGCCATAGCCCGTGGAATACCAATCGCTTACCTGCTTGGGACAGGTTCCTCGTAGGTACCTGCCTACTTCTCTAATGGCTTATAATACCTCATACCAGATCCCTTATCTCAACTACCTGTATACTCAAAACCATATCAAATGCTATTTTCACCTGCTTTACATCAAGTAAATTTATTCCATATTCATTGGGTTTTTATTTATTTTTCCAATTCCTACATTTTTCCTTCCTTGTGCATGTGAAGTACAGTCAGGAAGGTACCGCCATCATTAAAAATTCCTATTAAAATTTCAAGGGAAAAATACGGCTTATTTATGTCACATCATTCCAAAGAAACAAGCGGTGCAAAATGGTCTGGGTGAGTAGTTAGCTTTCTTAGCTCTAAAATAAAAATACGCACTAAACTGAAAATACATATTCAGGATAATTGGATGCCGGGGATGTTACCGCAACATATTAACCAGAATAGTCTTACAGGAGTAGCAATTACTTATATAGATTTTACTTTTTATTTTTTTATTTTTTATATTTTTTTTTTTTTTTTTTTTTGGGAAACAGCTCCAACGATTACGTTCAACTTATTGTGTAGTTATATATTAAAATAATAAAAAAAAATATTTTTTATTATTTATATTAAAATTATTTATTTATTTTTGGTACCCTTTATTCTGATTAAAATAGTCTTAAATGACTTGAATCCTGCATTTTCAAACTTTTCTCATCTAAAGTAACTTTGCTTTTGTTTATTAAAAATATTATTACCTCAACGGTAGTGTAAGTTCTAAAAGACCTGCACTGTTGCACTATTCTTGTTTTTGCAATATTGTTTATTTGTTACTTGCTTTTGAACAATAAAGGAGATAAAAAAAAAATATATATCAAATCATTATTCTTATCTCATTATAATAAAAAAAAAACGTTTGTTTGTTCATTTAACATCACTTTAATACTTCTTTAGTTAATAGGGGAATGCCACAGTGGAAGTTCTAAATTTTGCCTATCCAGATTTAATTAGTCTTTGGATCTTTAACTTGTACCTGCCATCGTATAGGCTCGAGATCTCCATTTTATGTGCCGTCCGAAGGACTACATGACGAACGATTTATTACTCCGCCTAGCCCATCTACCTCCGACCTTGGGCATAGAAGTTATGCTAGTGCTAAGCTGTTATACTACAGCTGACTCTCAAAAAAGTATAAATACATTAACTTTGAAAAAATTCAAAGCGAGAAATATTTACATAAAAGTGAAATCCGATAACAGCAATATTAAATGGAATATCAATTAAAATATTAAAAATTTTATAGATCACATTTGGACCCGTAGAGATATAATTCAAAGTACTTATTAATTATTTTCTTTCACTTAAATTACGATCTATTGAAAGAAGAAATCTCGACATAATTCACCAATTAGGTCTTAATAAATATTATTGGAGTTTGCAATATTCTTTGAAGTGGTGTCAAAAAATCTTGAAGGTTTGGTGTTGTACTCGTTAATACTAATATTATGACATCTTAAATACCATGCATCGTTGTCTTAGGAAAATTAAACTAAACTAAAAAAAATGCGTCTTCTTTATATTAAGATTGTATAATCAATAATTAACTTGAATATTATATTTGAGTAAATTGTATGCGACCAAGTTTTATTCAAATTTAAGTTTGAAGAAAATACAAATGATGGTCTCTTCTTGTTCCATTTGTCGCGATCATAGGAACGCCCCTAATGGCTGAGAAGCACTTTTTTTTTTTACTTTCTCGGAAAAAAAGGAAAAAAAAACCCTTGTGATTTAGAGCTTTCCCTGATCACGATTTACTGCGGGTCATAATTTTTTCCCTCTCGGGTGATATTTCGGCTCGTTAGAAGTTTGGAATTTGTTGAGACTCGTCCAGATATAGACTGGAACTGATATGCTGAATACATTTTGCTTAGAATTTGGATTTTTATGGCTAACATAGTTTTTTGCTTGCTGTTTATTATTTTCACTGTATCAAATAATTCTTCGATACCTCCATGTTTTCATCTAAACAACTGAAAATAACAATTTAAAATAAATGGGTCTTGGTCCTAATCAGTCACAAAGTAATAAAATCGTATATATGTACGTTTTAATTATTTTGGTATGCGTATTAAAATTATTTTTAATTAATTCATACAGAACTCGGCTGTATTAATATTACTCACAAAAAAACTTCCTTGCTTTTTCATTCAAGTTATAAAGTTATGCACTTCAGTATGTTAATCGATTATTGACTACTAAAGTTGTTAAAGATTTGGTAATTAACCACTAAAATCCTTGATAATCGTATTCTATAGTGTATATTATTTTCATTGACAGAATCAATTAATCGGATGTGAAGTTTGAAATTTAGTAGGAATATTTTGAAAATGCAGATTAAGTAACTGTCCAAAGTTAGTATGCTAACTTTAATGAAGAGTGAAGATAAATATTTTGGCTTTGGCCTGCCATAAACTCAATACATCACTTGATCAAAATTCGTTAGTCCTAAGTCACTTTTTTAAACCAATTGTTTATTTCTGCAGTTATGTTTTACTCCTGATAAATAAAACCTCAATTCATTTTTCTATTTACCTTTACAATATAATAATACTGTAGCTGCCTTTAAAATGTTTAAAATAACAATGTAGTCTATTAGTATTAATATTTGAATATTTTATTTTTATGGAGATGAAGGTACTTCGTTAACTATGCAATTATTCAGAACACTCATTTTGTAAGAATGTTGATTAGTTGTTTGAATGTTTTAAGTGAAAAACTTTTAAGAATATTAAATGAGTTATATATTCTTAAATTTCAGATTCCCACCGGATTACCTTTACCCTTCGTCGTAAACCTATGACATCCTGCCCTACAGTGTCCTTTAATGATATTCCGCTTGTCCCTGTTAAACAGATCCGTTATTTTAGGCCTCCTGCTTGACAAACGTCTTACATGGAATCCGCATACAAGACTGAAAAGACAAGAAACTGCTCACCGATTTCGGTTACTTCAACATTTACTTGACAGACACTCTAACCGTTCTCTTTACTACAAAAGACTAATTTACATGACAATCATAAGGCCATCTGAACTTACGGAGTTGAGCTTTGGGGCTCTACTAAACCATCAAACTCTTCCCGTATCCAATCCTTACAATCCAAAATCCTTAACGCTCCTTACTTTGTCACCTACAAAATCATCCACAAAGACCTTAATTTTTCATATGTTGCTGATTTGGCCTGTACCAGGTATCACTCCTTCCGTGAAAAACTCCACTCCCACTCTAATCCACTAGTTTCAATCCTTGCTTCCACTTCAATTCCTGACAATCCGCCGAGGCGTCTGAAAAGAAGATGGCCTCGAGACCTTCTTGTGTAGATTCACTAATAGAGTGCTGCCAATGGGCAGTGTCTCTTCATGTTTTTTTTCATGTGTATTATCATTGTAGCATATTTACTTGATGTATGAACATACAGTTGTAAATTTCAATAAATGAATTTAAAAAAAAACAACAAAAAAAAACATTTCAGATACGTAAAACATCGTTTAAAAACATTAAATATAAATGAATATATTTCATTAAAATGTTTACAGTATATTTATTATATAATTAGTTAATTATCGTGGTATTAGCTAATAATAAAAGTAGTTGTGCAAGGAACGTATGAATTTGAATTCCTAGCATTAGTGAAATTCTACAATGTAGTTTAAACTAATGGTGGTGTGTAGTCCGTAGGTAAATATACAAAAATAAAATGATTATTTAAAATATATTTCTAGTACATACCATTCATAAGAAAAGCTTTGAAATATTATTAAAATAATTCAGAAAATATTTTTATGAAGAATATATTTTCTCATAAACCGTTTTTTATCACTTTACCATTCATGTTTGAAATCGATTATATATATTTAATTTTATTAAAAAACGAGCGCAAATTCCAATAGAAAAGCAGACGTGCCCTGAACCGTTATATTTATGTTATTGTAATACTTTTTGAAGGACAAACAATGTTATTGTTATTGTGTTGTATGTTATTATCCCTTTTAAATTTTATGACTGCTCGGTTGCTTCCTTTATTAATGGTGTTCTTTTAAAGTCACGCATTTATTTGTTTATGACACCCTCACGGTCGCGGCTGAAGGATACGTTGTGAAAACATTCCCTGGAGAACTGGATACACATTTAACTTATTGATGTATTGAGGGAAATTAACAAATACTATTCTATTAAAATGTTTTTGTTTTGTTTTTGTATTTTACTACAGTAATTTGTGTTCAATTATTAAATTCACATTCATTGGAATGGTTATTTATAAATTACCTTTTTTGTTTATTTCCGTTATTATACATATTTTTTTTTTAGCTTAATGCTAATATTCTACCTTTAATGGTGACTATAATTTATAAATATTTCTTTTGGCTTGTACAATGATAACAAACGAGAAAAATATTTATGTAGAATGAAAGAAAAAATGGGCAAACAAAATGTTATACACAAAATAATTTGTCAAAACTGTAAAGTTATTTACATGTTAAATTCCAAAAATATATAATATATTAAAGCAACAGCGTTATCATCTCATAGTATAAAAAAACAGCATAAATTTAACTTTGAAAATGTAAAAATATTAGACTCTACAAATCCTAGAATTTCAACCCGAACCACAAGGGGCTTCGAAATAAAAAAAAAAAATATTAGCTTCAAAAACAGAAAAATACTTCAAGCTATATTACCAAAAATAACAATACAACAATAAACTATTAAACAGACACTAGACATACGTTACACCGATATTAAAAACAATGTAAAATTATAAAAATATAACAACAGTAAGAAAAGTGAAAAAGCAAGTAAACTATAACATCATAATAAACATAAATATAGGCCATAGGAATTAGATTAGAAGAATCAAAGAACATACGAGGTACAAAGTATGAAAATTTAAATACAGTGAGCCAATAGTCACCATTGAAGTGGGATAAAAAGCATGAACCTACAAAAAATTGTATAATAATGAAAATAAAGAAAAAAGATAAATTTATAAATAATTGTAAAATATGACAATTCTAATTTATGACATTTTAAAATTAATATGTATATAAAAAATGTATGTTGACTTTAACTTATTTAAATTTTGTTAAATTAATTTTAGTCTTGAAAATAGGGACGAAACCCTGAAACTTCGGAGAGAATGAGATGTAAAGGAATTTAAAAAAGAATTAAAAAGTAGATGGAAGTGAAAGAATGCTTGTTTAAATATGTATAAATGAATATATTAGAGGACATAAAATTTCACTCTAACCTCGTAACATTTTGATAATTATTTTTATCCCCCTGTCAGAAATTCAAAATATAATCAGTCTTGAAGATGTGAAACGTTTTAGTAATAAACATAGGGCAAGTAACGTAACTTAATTCAAAAGAAACAACTTAGACAGATTTTCATGGTTAATATAATATAAATTAAAATTTAGATATCTAGAGCAGTGACGACAAGAACCTTACTCTGATTATACGGAGTTGAGGGGTTGTAGTACCAGAGCTTGTATTATCATACAAAAAATTATAAAAAGCCATAGAATTTTTTGTTCGAGTTCGTTGAATGCGAAAGGAGGGTGTGATAATCCATGAATAGTAGTCTGGACACGAACCTAAGAAAAAACCGAGGCCCGCCCAGTGTAGGGTAGAATGTGCCGAACTAAAGAGGATCCCAATAATTCAAGAGAAACCCCAAACAAATAGGACCGGCTTCCATTAAATCTGAATCAGGGCAGCCAGGAGGGAATATTCCGGGGAATTATTTATCCCTTCCGGGCCGGGGTCAAGCCAACCCGCTATATATCCCACCTTCCGACGGTATCTCAGGTAGTATATGGCCCCTGCAAGGCACTAAACTCTAAGGGATATCTTCTTCTGGAATATTGAATGTCCTTATCTCTTCTTGGAGGTCCCAGCACAGCTTCTCTTTGAATATATAATCCAGAAGAAAAGAACCTCATAGTATCTTAAACAAGAGTGGGCCTCTGCGGTGTCGCAATTGCTTTCTAAGTTGGATTGGATTGCTTTGGATTTTTGTTACCGATCCTTCAGTAGATGCATATAAACGCTGCAAATTATTGCACAATGGTTTATTATTTCCAAATAACTATTTTAGGGTATAACTGTTTATAGGCAATTGACTAATATGAAAAGAGCAAGTGAATCCAAGGAAAATGGCCAATCACCACTGCTAATTTCAAAACGCTATATCACTACTATTTCTTAACCGATTTCAATGATTTTTTTTTCGTTTGGTCCATCTAAGGGTATTGGGTTTGGGTGGTTGCCTTCTTGCCGATACCTCTAGCTTTTCTGTATTCTTTCATTCACGGATTTGTTTTTTTATTCGTTGCTCGTGTTCTACGTATCTTGACACGTAAGACCTTTAATTTTGAGGGGGACAGTTTTATCTATTTTTTGTCGATTAAAAGGCTTTTAATTGAAAATAATAAATAAATTATCATATGGCTTACCCAATTCTCTATAGTTGGCGAGTCTTTTCATTTTTCATATTTTCGGTATGAGCTGGGATTTTATCTTCAAGGAAGGAAAAACCACCTCTCTTTACACACAGTAGTGATTTCGATTTTGTTTATCATATTTTGCTGAATATACATTTTATGAATAAATCCAATTTTCTATGTCTAATGTTCAGAAGAATTATATAAAATTTTCGAAACGTTTTCTGCTTATTAGATCTAAATCTACGTAATGCGTATTACTTTATTACATTGAAACTTATTTATTATTGTATTTAATGACTGAAATCCATTATAAATATTTATGATTTTTGCAAATAATAATATTCTATATCGGTAAATTTAATTGGTTATAATTAGTCATTTCTAAAGGATGTTCACTATCATTTTCTCACATTAATAATTATTAAAATATTAATTATTAAAATAATAAGTATTTAATTATAAATTATTAATAATTTTGCAGTAAATTTGTATCTAATTACAATACAATCTTATTTTTAATGCGACTTATTTGTATTCTTAGACCTCATAGTTGGCCGTGTTTTTCGACCTTGATACTACACTGCATTAAAGGTGAATCAGCATTTAACTGGTCTAATGGTGGCTTTTTAAGGAAAGCGAATAAAATTATGTATTTTAAATAATATTTTAAAGTTTTTTCTGTTTAACAATTTGCTACTAATAATAACTAATTATCATTCTTAATATATCCATCCATATGTATGGTGTGACATATTACAAAAATCTGGTGCAGGCTACATATGGCTTTCACTTACCTAGACTGTTAAAATCAATTTAAAAACTATTAAATATACTTCAATTTGAAAAATATTTGAAGTTGATTTTAATAAAACGTTATTCATTTTTGTTTGAAACATATAATTTAGATTAAATAATATAACTACATTAAATTTTTAATCAGACATACGTTTATTCCCTATTCGTCAATTCATATTT